>CM044445.1:18978071-18998574 GCA_024363595.1 Xenopus borealis
ACTGAATCATGAAAGATTCAGCTGAATCCCGAACGGAATCCAAATCCTAATTTGCATATTAGTGACAGGAGGTTACAAAGTTCAAAGACATTTTACTTCCTTGTTTTGTGGCAAAAAGTTACGTGATTTTCCTTCCCGACTCTAATATGCATATGCAAATTACGATTCAGTTCGGCCAGGCACAAGGATTCAGCGGATTCCGAATCCTGCTGGAAAAGGCCAAATCCTGGCTGAATCCCGAACCGGATCCTGCATCCATAATATATACAGGTATGGGACCAGTTACCCTATGGGACCTGGGATTTTCCGGATAATGGATCTTTCCATAATTTGGATCTTCCTACCATAAGTCTTCTAGAAAATCATGTAAACATTAAATAAACCCATTAGGATTGGTCTGCTTCCAATAAGGATTAATTATATCATAGTGTGGCTCAAGTATAAGTTACTGTTTTATTATTACATAGAACAGTACAGGAGACCCAGTATCTTGTTTTGGAGAGCCATACTGCATATTATCAAAACACAAATTTATTGCTGACAATATCCTAATAGCCTAAGTTTTTTGATTCCTAGTTTCCATAGCGTAGTCTTGTTGCCTAACCTGATCAGATTACAGTTTCTAATGCCATAGTTTGCCTTTACAGGTTTCCATTTTTATTGGCAAGGAAAAAAAGTCCTTCCCTTAACCAAGGCCTAGTTTTTGCTGGCAGGTCCAAGAGGCCTTTTTGTTCCAAGTTACACATTCTGATGGCAGGGTCAGCAAATGTGCCATTACACTGCTCATCCACTGGCATAGGCAGGAGGCAGATGTCTGCCCTTTATATCTGGATCAGAGTACAGCTAGAGCCTTTCTGAAAGGTGATAATGTACCTCATCACTGAGAAGCTGCTAAATGGGCATAATGGAAAGAGTTCCTCCAGCCAGGCCCAGATTTGAGGAGAGGCCACCTAGGCCAGGGCCTAGGGCGGCAGGATTTTAGGGGGCGGCATGCTGTCCAACCACAACCACATTGGTTCATAAATTTAAATTTCCTGTGTACCAATTCCCATTGCTCCGTCCTGATGATGAAAATTTGAGCAAATAAAAGGGAGGGGACAGCGGGCCTAGGGGGCACCCGGTAGGTAAATCGGGGAGGATATACTCACAGATTTATTAACTTACAAAAATGCTCAGATCCTCTGGAAGACACTAAACCTGTAGAAATGAATTAGTATTTCTCTTTCTGTATATGCCCGAACTTGACATGTGTATCCCACGTGGAACATTAGTGTGACCTACTTCAAAGTGATATTGGATCAAATGGCAAAAATCTTGTTGGAAGGACCACATTTGCCTCATTTGCCATCATTTGTGGACAATAGTGTTGCTGCCACCCAGACAACTCAGTATTTAACACATTACTAATTTTATTTCAGGAGAGGTTTTAATATATATTGGACCTGTCTGCCAAAATATCAGTGTTTGATAATATTTCCTTCCCACTGGAAAACCCTTGCAGTAGAACTATGGTTCCCACTCCATTTAAAGCTTAAGAGGGTAGATACATAGACAGCTGTTCATTTCTAGCTGTCAATGAGCATGATTTGCTGCCTGTACATTGCTGAATATTCATAACATCACATTCTTGTTTACTGTTAAAGGGTACCGTGCCACTGGGGTGCTTAGCACATATATATTTCCCTTGACAGTCACAAACTAAATGCAACTCTCCATATGACTGAATGCTCATCTAAGGCAATTTACCTGACCCTATCCCTCCCCTTCCCGAGAACCTGACACATTCCAATGCAGAGGTTCAAAATCTATTCAGAGTCTTAGTATTCCTCTGGCCCCTGGATCCTGTAACTGTCTGCAAACCTCCTGTTGCTCTCACAAGAAATTCTGCAGAGTTTCAGGTTGCTGAATGTCAAGCATTTGGCACCAATAAAGCATTCTGGGAAAAACAAAAACATGGCAAGTTTTACAGAGTGCCAGTGCCAAGTGTAAGTCACTTCAACGTGCCGCGGCCTATGCATGCCTGTCTTTAATCACAGCACACGCAGCTTCCCGACTGCATTGCTGAAATGTGCTACAGATTCCTGTATCCAACCTGTAAAAAGTCCAAGTAGCCGTTTTCATATCCCCTAAGAGAAAACACAGCAATTTTGTGATTTCATTTTTCTCAGTTGGGGTAAGGTGGAACTGGCTCAAGCTTAAAAACTGTGTTTGACCGAAGTGTGAAGAAAATGGAAAAACTTGTATTCCCTTTATATTAAAAAGAAATATATTTTGGAGAGATTCTCCAGCTCATTAAAAAGAGGTCTGTGCCAGTTCTGACTGGTGCTTTGTTCAGGAGTTGTTCCATTCCAAGCATCTGTTATGTTGTTCCTTAAACCATAAAGCTACAGAAATTATTGCCCCTGACGGTGTTCTGTTTTACTCATTGGAAAAGGTTTGCCTACAAGCTAAAGTAACAATAATTGGATACAAGTGACAAAGCTATCAATGCTACATTGCACTGGCCAAATCTTTTGAATTAAATGTCTCCAGGAAACTGCAAACCTATATCTTACCAAGCTGGAAGAAATTCTACCTTGTTGGGCAAAAATGCATTACAAGACAAACATTAAATAACTAGTGGCTTTGAAAAGAAATTACTTAGATCCATTCAGTGAAACCTTGTAAAAAAAATCACATACATTCTTTGATGCAGATGAAAGGCAATGATAATTGCCAGCAGATCAACTACTGCTTAAATCTCAGAGGAAAGTTTTCTTCATATAATTAGCAACAAATAAATGACTTATTATCATCTGTCTTAGTAAGTACATCTATCACTGTAGACTGAAAATAAGAACACTTTAGGAAGTCGTAGCCTCCCCAGAAAAGAGACAAACTGTTTTATTTTCGTATATATGGGGTCTGACGGAAGGGCTGGAAGGACACAGGGAAAAAATCTGGACCCCAGTGACCCAAACCCACTCTCCCCTAGACTCTGGTAACACCTCCTCTCCCCCAACCATAGCAAAGCAGGAAGAAGGTGTGTTGGGTGGGGCAGGGGACACATTGCATGGACGTTGAGGGGGCCCAGCAGTCCCCAGACACCCTATTCCAATGCTACATTTATAATTATTCAAATATTCTATTGGTAGCCTCCCAAAACTATTTTTTACCCTCCTCCCCTGCTAGGGTTGCCACATTTTTTTGAAAAAAATACCGGCCTTCCTATATATATATCTTTTTTTCCTATTAATAACATTGGGATCAACCATCAAAAATAACGGCCAGGTGGCAACCCTATCCCCTGCCCTGTCTATAATTCTTTCTCCTGCCAAATGTATATTTCCCATGACCAACCCCATCTAAGGCCAGAACAATGATTTTAAAGCTAAGCATTATATTGCTCTTCAATATGTTATAGAAGATAGCTAACCTGTAGCTAAAGTATAGTCCAAACTAATCATTTATTCAGTTGCATTTTCCTTTAATTGTATCCCTATTCTTGCAAGCTACAGTATTATGAGGGGCGCTCCGCCAATGAGGCATGTTTAGGCACTCGCCTTAGACGGCAGCGCCCCTCTGGTTACCAGGGGCTGCAAAAATGTTGCTCCTGGTTCACTAAGAGCCGAATTTCTGGTTTTCAACCCGGAAATCCGGCTCTTCAAGTGCAGTGCGCGCACTTGCGCATATTTTCCAGAATGCTTGAAACCTGGGTTATTCTAGATAACTGATCTGTATTTACTACAGTTATCCCTAAAAATATATCAATGCATAACTGGCCATCCTCCAAAAAACACATATAAAATAAAGAAATCTGAAATAATAATCACTGATTTCTTCATTAACATATAAGCATCACAAAGTCATAACAATAAAGTTTGAATATAGATACTGTATATCCTATGTTTTCTCCTTTTTTTCTAATTTAAGTCATTACTATCAATCTAAAAATACTGAAAACTTTTTATGTATATTCCCAGATCATTAGATAATGAGACATAGAAGTGTGTATTGGAATGCCTTCATTGGAAAAGTTTATCCATAACTGCTTCAGTTCATAAGCAAATTAGAAGCACATGGATTCATCCAATGTGAAAAAAGAATGCAAGCGGACCAAAGTCTGTTTATATTCACCTTCTATCGTGATGAGCATGTAAATGCATATATGTTAATGGATATGTAAACTAAAAAGAATACTGAAGTTTATTATACTGTGTGGGTTTATTTTACGTTATGATATTGGCAGCTCAAATCATATAACAAATCTCTAAGCCACAGCCTCAAAACATATTTAGTTGAAGACACTTTTGTTTTTGGGAAATGTTTGGCAAATTGACCCTACACAACCATCATAAACACTCTGAAACAATATAAATATCAAGAAAGTGCCCGCAAAGGCTTCAGAGACACAAATTGACTGTGGGGAGGCAGTCAGTTGTGTAAAACTTACAGCCTTCTCCTTGCGACCAACAAAATAAAAAACAGACTCAATTTTCCTTTTCTTAATGGGAGGAGGTCGGCCACAGATTTATTAAGCTTTAATCAAACAGATAACCATCCTTTCCATATCATGCCAAAACATAAGTTACCCCAGAATCCAGCCAACACAGTGGGCATTTAGAATCCTTTATTAACCAACCCCTAATGTCAAGGACCAAAATCAATAAGCGGCCAGCAGCTGCTGTGACATAACACATCAAAACACCATATTGACAAATGTAAGTGAAATATTTTTTAATTAAAAAATAAAAACCTAAATTAACACATATTGCAAAATACAAAAATGCAATAGGACAGAGAGATGGGGTGATCGGACGCCACTATGGGAGACCAGACAAGCTGCCAATCCTGCACATCGCTCCAGGTGCCAGTGATGCTGAAAGAGGGTGAGTGGTCTCCCTTATTAGTGTCCGTAGCTAATCCCTCACCTCCACATAATTAAACCCACAGTTCCCTTTGCTCCCGAGCACCTCTCCACATTCTCCGGCACCCTTCGTTAACCACTTTGGTGCCATACAAACTTGGGGTAATCTCACTACATACTGTATACTATTACCCTTAAACAAATTCAGACAAAAGATTTAGATATAAGGCTTTGAGGGGTCACACTTGCTCCATTCCCTGTGGGTTGTGCTATATTACATCTTATTCAGGTAAGTACTAGAGGAAGATACTTCTAAAAACATGAGGCTGGAACTCCTGCTTATGGAATGGGCATTACTCAGCAAAATACAGCTCCAAAAACAATTAAGAGACCTCTCAAAGCTCTAGCTTAGAGGGTTGCAATGGAAAGTAATACTGCAACTATGGATTTTGTTATCCATACATCTATACATCTGGTAAAGAAACAAGCTCAATGTCTATTGCATATTCATTTGATAAGGGCAACAGTGCAGAAGAGGTGACCCTTGTCAGAATACATAACAAACAATCATTAAACAATTCCCATATTTCATCACCAGTTATGTGGTGTCTTCCACACTCAATTGGTATTGCTTTTTCCATTTCATAGCCCTGTTCCTGCTAGAAGGGAGAAGATCCTTGTTCTAAACTAAACTGTGAATAGAAATGCACGTGACCACTTCTGATTATTGCTTTACAACCCAAAGCACAAGAAAGAAATGTAAAGTATGTCACAGTAAAGACAACAATATGATACACCATAAAAACATGCCAAAAAGTTACAGATAAGATATTAGCTAGTTTGCATTTTGGTAGAAGGGCATGTTTTAACATTAGCAAGGCACAGTCCAAAGTCTGAATGTTACAGCATGTTCTGGAAAGAAGTGCAAGATATATTTTTAAACAGATGTCAAAACAGCATTTTTTTTCCAGATTGTGAGAAAACATTGCAACTCGCTTTTATCTGAGAGAGCATGCTGGAACATTCTTGGGACCAAACCTGCCAAGTCACATCAGCTGGCAGGATATCTTTGCATATTACCACCAATTACTGCCAAATTAGATTCTAGTGGGGCATTGCAGACCTAAGCATTTTGCCTGTACTAATTACATCATGAGCTATTTATTCTGCAGTTTGTAGAGAGTAGTAACCTTACAACCCTATGGCATGCTATTCACATGCTAATCTCCCACTAATGTGGTGGGCCACACCAGTTGGTTAATTTCAGTTGGGTGGAAATTTAATTTTAGAGGAATTTATTATCCAAATTATTATTTATCTGCAGATGTGCACACGGCTACAATACAACATTCCTGTTTCAAAGCACTTACATTGTTATTGCACAAGGCATAGGGTTATTAAGTGACTATGCCAAGGTCACAAACAGTTGACAGTGGAATTGACCTGAATGATGGTTTTACACGATTAGATCCACTCATTTAGAAAGGTCGCCAAACGACAAGTAAATCTCTCCTCAAAATGCCCACCTTGAGACAGGCGATATCAGGCTGATATCATCGTTTACTCTATGATTGGATCACAATGCTGGTAATACAGGAGGAAGGACAGAGGGCCTTATCAATTGTAGAAGCCCGTCAGAGGGCCCTATACATGGGGCAATAAGCGGCCGACTTTGTTTGTTGGCAGCTTTTCTCAGCCCTTGTATGGGCACATTAAGGCCTACCTGGGCATAATAAAAAAAATCCTGCCCTCTACTATAAACTGGAATAAGATCCGGAATCTGACTCACTCTTGCCAGGTTGCTGCTTCATTCTACCAGAAACCTGAAACGTATAAAAGAGTTGAGTAGACATTAATAAAATTGACATAAATGGTACATTATTGCCACAGAATACTGTAGTGTACAATAAACTGATAGTTTTAAATAAATAAAGCTACATATATATATATCTTTGTTCTTTCTATGTCTGCATGGGTTCCATCCTACACTCAAGCAAAAACCATAAACACACATTCATTGGTTCCTGATCTATGTGATTGGGACCTTAGATTGTAAGCTTCACTGGGGCAGGTACTGATGTGAATGCAGAATATGTTAAAAGTTGTGCTATATAAATAACAGATAATTATCACAATTTTAGGGTGATGTCCTGAGTTTTAAATTTTGTGTAAGGCAACTGTATGTTTTGTAGCTCAAACATCAAATCAAGGGGCTGTCCAGCAATATCTGTGGGTTTTCTATGCTTTTTAGGAGTGATCATTGTAGCCAATTCTCTTACTGTATGTATAAATATACAGTATATGCTGCAGTCAAGTGCTAAACTTCCTACAGAAAGAGTTTGATAATGAAGTGATTCATTGCTGGGACTAAAAATACCATGAGAGTCTTTCTGTCAAGAAGAGACAAATGCAGTTCAGGTTTGTCCATACATCAAGTAGAGATGCAAATTCAGCAGCGCACTCTGAAGACCCTTCAAGGAACCGCATGTTCACAGATTATCGGTAAAAGCACACATTTTATTTCTACATCTGATTCACAAACAAAGCTTTCGAGGTCTGACGCATTTCGTGACTTCATACATCAAGTAGACAATGATCCACAAAGCTATCCAAACACCATTTTGGGATCAGGAAGGAAATTATTTTTCAATTGCCTGCTGGGGTGTTTTGCCTTCGTTCAGGATTAACTTGTCAAGGGTTTGGAAAGCTTTAACTTAACAGACATGTGCCTTCTTTCAACAATTCTCAGTTTATACCTGTACATACATATGTACCCCACCCTCTCAGAGAGAAGTGTATGGCGGCAGTGACTGTAAGCAACAGCTGGGAAGCATTGTGTTCCACCTACTTGATGCACTCTGCAATTACATTTTGCAGGTTGATTGGATTTACTGTACTTTACCTCAGGGCTAATATATCATAACAAAAATAAAATACCAGCACAAGACAAATGTTATTTGCAATATAGACTTTAAGGCCCCATCCATAGAGCTGCTAATTACTTTTAATTTGAAATGCCTTTGAGCAGACCTTGAATCTGCGCCCATTGGGAGATCTATTCTTTAACAGGGGATGAAGAGGGCACACAATGGAAACAAACTCAATTATTGTACCTGTAACAGTTAATATACATATTTATTGCACTTTTCGTTGGGTTTTATGACTGCCCAAAACCCTTAAAGGGAACATGTTTTTTTTCAAAACACATCAGTTAATAGTGCTGCTCCAGTAAACTACTGTACTGAAATCCATTTCTCAAAAGAGCAAACAAATATTTAAAAATTTAATTCTGAAATCTTCTCATGGTGGACCTTTCTTTCTGGCATACATGTATTAAGGCAAAAGGTTGGAAGAAAGGCATTTAAACAATTGGCAATCATGAGGGCTGTGGAATGTTTTGCCTGGTGATGTGATGGCAGATTTAGTATGTGGGGATTAGATATTCTCTTGAGCATGCAAAACATTCTTCCAGAGTAAAAAGAAAATCCAAGGTAACGTCCTTTAATAGAGATACACTAGTAAGGAGGTTTTATGGCTTTGACATTAATAACAACTAGGGGGCAGATTTACTAAATTCACATGAATGATTCAAAATTCGATCGAATTTTCAAAAAGATTCAAATTCAAATTTTCAAATATATTTGGCGGCCACTTCGACCATCCAAATTTGAAAATTCGATCGAATCATTAGAATAATTTGTATAAAATTCTATTCGAATATTTGAATATTCAACAGTCAAATCACTTGCCATTTAAATTTGACTGCCTAGTTCGCCAGATTAAACCTACCGAATTGTTATTAAACCCTATGGGAAGCTCCTATAGGTTTTTTTTATTCGAATTGCGGTAAAACCATTCAAATTACATATTTGAATCTGATGGTTTTAAATTCGACCACAATTCGACCACAATTCAATTGGTCGAATTCGAGGGTTAATTCACCCTCGTATTCGACCAATAGTAAATCTGCCCCTAAGTGTTTAATTGGTATCAAACTGTCTTTTAAACCATATCTAAAGTTAATCTAAAGTTAGCCCCTTATATGCCGATCCAAGGTGGGTGATAGGCTTAATCTGATTGTTGGCCCTATGTCCAAATGATTGGATTACAATGGCAAGAATACAAGCCTCCATAGTGAGGACCATGATATCAAACCTGCCTGATGGACATCTGACTGATTTTAAACATGATATCAGGTGTATCCCATACATGGGCAGATTTGCTGCTGAATCAGTCTAAGGACTCACATTGGCAGCAAAAGCACAACTATGGGCAGAGTTGGCCCCTAAAAGTGCAAAATAAGGGTAATCAGTTAGGGTGATGAAGAAATATGGATTTCATCATGTCTTTTAGAAGAAGACAGGTGTTTTGACCTTTTGGCTTTTCTATAGAAAGCACTAAGCTTAAACAAATACATATTGTGTAAACCATAAAAAGAAACGTACAAGGAAACCTGAAGAGTTTCAGTAAATGGCAACCGAATTCAGTTGGAGAATGGGTGATTTCACTTGTAACCAAAGCCTTGAAAGTCAAAGTCAACGAGCACAAACAGACCTAAGTTATCTATCTCTCCCTAATAAATGACTTTCTTACTCAGCAGGTCACTGCAAAGGTTTAATGAACACTCATCCCTACTGTTCAGAGTTTTCTACCAGAGAATGGAATGATGCAAGCCAGGAGGACGGGTCTTAACGGCCCTAGAAGATAATTACATGGAAAGTTGTGTGCTGTGAGTTGTGCTTGCATGTATTTGTGCTTTACAGCGCTGCATCAGTTGTTGTCCATCAACCACTTGGTAATTTCCAAGATGCTATTTCATCTGTGTCTTGGGTTTCCACTGCTCTGCTTCCTTGGTTTCCTCTCATCTGTGCCTGCCCAAACAGTCCTTACAGTAAAAGTGAAAAGCGATTAATTTGGGGTGGCAGTTTGTTTAAAGTGGACCTGTCACCCAGACACAAAAATCTGTATAATAAAAGCCCTTTTAAAATTAAACATGAAATCCAATTTCTATGTTTAATTAAAGCATTCATAGCTGTTGTAAGCTTATTTTAAAATATCAGCTGTCAATCAAATATTGTCTGTCCCTCCTCTATGCTAATGGCATAGAGGCGGGGCAGACAATTACTTTCACTTTCTATTTAGCACTTCCTAGATGCCACTGCTTCCCACACATTCCCCCATTCTCTTCACTGTTTAATTGTGTAGCCAGGGCATGGGGTCCCCCATTCTGGTGCATAAACAAGATTCTAAGATGATATAATGCTTGCCTTAATAACAGTGTCCACAAAATGGCTCCTGCCTGCTTGCTATAATTTTGAATTCCCAGACTGAAGGAAACAAGAATCAAATAATTTATATAGTGTAAATAAAGTTCATTTTGCTTGACTAATGTGATAAAATAGGATTTTGAATATTTACTTTGGGTGATGGGTCCCCTTTAAAAAACTTTTGTAAACCCCCCAAAACACATTTAAGCCTATTGAAAAAAATATTAAATTCCAAGCAATTTTCCAATATACTGTAGATGGTTTTCTGGGTAATGGGACTTTCCACAATTTGGAACTTCATACCTTAACCCTGACATAAGAATTAATTAAATGCTAAATAAACCCAATAGCAGTGGCGTAACTGTAGAGGAAGCAGACCCTGTGGTCGTGCTTTCTCCCCTACAAATGGTATGCTTCCTTTATAGTTAAGCCACTGCTATTGGGTTTATTTAATGTTTAAATCATTTCTTTTCAGACTTCAGGTATGAAGTTCCAAATTGTGTAAAGTGTGCTTCTTCTATAGCTTATAAGAAAGCTCCTCCCCTGCCCTCCCTTACCTGCGACAAGGAAGGGGGACTCAAGTCAGCATTGGGTGAGTGGAGTTGGGGCGGGGGAGTAAGTGGAGTCGGAGTGGAGCAGAGGCGGGACAAAAAGTGGGCAAGAGGATGGAGATCAGAGTTAGCTCAGCCCCTCTAAAGATTTTTTTGCAGGGGTGCACGTGCACTCTTGTTAAGCTACTGCCCAATAGGATTGTTTTCCTACCAAAAACCACAGTTTTTAAATCCAGCCCTGTCTCTCTGCAGTCACTGTCGATTCTGATCACCAAAATAATGCAACAGGAACCAGCTCTCCTCCGTCCAATACTCTTATTTCCCAAAGTACCCTGCATGTTACGTCACAGGTCTGTTAATCAGCTTTGAAAGTCAGAAGCAGCAATTATTTACATAGCACTTTAAAAACACCGAAAAAGTTAACATACTTAAATAGGTCTTGATTTTAATAACAGGAGATAATTAGCTCCAGTTCTAGTAACTCATAGCAGTTTACATATTCTGGTCTGCGCTTTGCAAGTGAGCAACCATGTGACTCTTTTATTAGACCTTACTGTGAATATCTGATGTGCTTTTGCTCTCTGATTTATGACTTTGCTGTGAACAGGGTGTGTTTCTAAACACCTATTGCACTCATCAGCCAGTGTAAATACAATAAACTACCCGCTCAAACATTTCTCAGAACTAATTTGGTTTGTGTGCAGCATTTCATGTGAAAACCCTTCACATTTGCCAAAGACATCAGATGTTTATCCAGTAGCTATTGCACCCATGTAAGGAAAAAAATACCCTATTAATTAATTAATTAATTAATTAATTAATTAATTAGGTTTATCAGCTGATTTTGTGGGCAAGGGATGTACAATTGAATTTCTTCTCCATATTTTTCTTGAAATGCATACTGTGGAACTATTAAGGCTGCCATAGAATTTTTTATTACCTTCAAAATGCTCTCAATGGTTTAAATGTCACCTTAGGCTAACATAGAGAGCTGGGGAAATTGCTTGGGCATCTTAACGTGGCCATACATGGCAGACTATGTTGGCAGCTTATTGGCCCATGTAGGGGGACCTCTGATGGGCTTTTCAGAAAGATAACTGCCTGAAAATTGGCCAAATATCAACCTGACAGGTCCTGTTGGAGCAACAACTTCATTGGCTCATTGCTGTCGTCATTAATTTGACCTCCTGTATTCTTGTCAATGAGAGACAATTGTTGGGCCCTAGGATTGGAAATTGGAAATATCAGACAAGGTCACCAAATGAGCGGATCTTTGCAAATATTTAGCAAATATGAACATGTATTTACCATTTGAAGTGGAGAGAGATGTGGATATGCAGATACTGATGTATAGACAGAGGCAATACCAGACCTCAGAAGTCAGAAAAGAAGAGAAGGCATGCAAGTGTGTCAATTTAAAGGAGAAGATCGGTTTAAAGAGGGGATTTTAATACTATAGAGGAAGCATCCCCTGCTCTACAATTATGCCAATGTGTATGGGACAGTGTCTTTGGTAAAGAGATAGATGTAGAGGCTGGTATGTTTGAAGGTAATAATGGTAATTTGGTGTGGGACATGTATGGTTTTCATGAAGAACACAATGCTCATGCAGATTAATTTGCTGGGGGAAGAAGTGCAGAATCTGATATATTGTGGGTAAGGATGCAAGTGCCAACTTAAAATAAATATATGAGGCTTAAATCCAGTGTTATGAAAAAGTGCAACATTTGGCAGTCAGGAAACAATAAAAATACTTCAGAAGGAAGCATCTGGCCTTTGGCCTCCAGTTGAACAGCCTTAAAGCGGTGGTTCACTTTTAAGTTAACTTTTAGTATGTTTAACTTTTAGTTTAGAATGGCCAAGTCTAAGCAACTTTTCAAATGACCTTGATTTTTTTCTTTTTTGGATTTTCAATTATTTGCCTTCTCTGACTCTTTCAAGTTTTCTTATGGGGGTTACTGACTCCATCTAAATAACAAATGCTCTGTAAGGCATTGTTCTGACAATTTTACATTGCTCATCTTTCTGTTCAGACTCTCTCCTTTTCACATTCCAACCACTCGATTAAGTCAATGAATCATTGCAAGGGTAATTTGGACCCTAGCAACTGGATTGCTGAAACTGCAAACTGAAGAGCTGCAGAAACAAGTGTGTGCGGATCCATTATTGGGAATTGCTGTTGCTAAGGGACCATGTCGGGTCAACGGACTACCAGCACCACTAAAGCAGTGAAGTGAGTAAAAATCCGGGAGTGCAGTGTGCAAATACCATAATACACACCTTAACTCTCAGACACCAGATTGTTGTCTTATGGATCATCAGTAGCGGCATGAAATGTGCCACAAGAATGCTTAGCAAATCAATGCAAATAACCAGAAAACAGGGTATTATTTGGACATGTGTTCTGTCATGGATCATCCGTATGAGCCTGGATTATTCTCGAGGCAATGTTTACACAGGTAATATCTGCAGCCATTGAAATGTAAACCAATTCAAACACACAAGGCTTCCATTGTCAGCTTATGTGCATCAAAGAGATTTCACAGTTGGCACAGACTTTACCCCAATTGTATTGCCCGTAAGCAGAAATTCTTTGGAAATCTTGCACATAGAAAACCTTTGATATAGAGTGATGGCTCATAAAAAGAAGTAATAAAGGCCATATCAGGTGGCACCCTTCCTGGATTAATACAATCTCTTTCTGTTCTCTGGTTAGACCCCTATCTCTTAACACATGAAATGGTGCCCAGGAAATCATGGCAAATTAATACAAGTAACCAGAAAACAGGGGAATTTTTGGGCAGTTTTCCTTATTGTCTGAAAGATCAACAGTGCAAACCTGGATTATTCATGACGAAATCTTGCAGTCATTAAAATGTGAATTTATTCATACAGACAAAGCTTCCAGGTGCACCAAAGAGTAGTCGTCAATTGTGACCCAACCTGCACTGCCCGTAAACAGAAATTCTTTGGAAATCTTGTACAGATGCAACCTTTGACTTAGAATCCTGGCTCATACAATTAAACAATAAAAGGTTATATTGATGAGGCACCCTACCAGGATAAATTCCTTCCGTCACAAACCTGAAATATAACATAAGAAATATTCCCTTTTTAGACCCTTTTTAGCACCAAATTTGTCCTACACTTAAAAGCGAACTGCCACCCAAACATGCAAAGCAATATGATAAATGTCATTTTCAAATTAAGCTCCAAATTCATTTTTTTAACAAGCATATTTATCAAATGGTGAACTCGAACTTTTACCCACTTTGCTGGTTATTTGTTTACATGGCAAGCCTTCTTCTGGCACATTTCAGGTGTGTAAATGAGAACAAATTTAACCAGACAGAGAGCCACATCGCTACGGACATTATTGATTCTAAGCCAAAGGTTGTAGCTATATGAAACTTAGGGGCAGATTTACTAAATTCACATGAAGAATTCGAAGTTTGATCGAATTTAAAAAAAAATTCAAATTCGAATGTTCAAATATGCAAATTAGGCACATTTGACCATCGAATATTCGAATTCGAATAATTCGAATAGTCAAATAAAATAAAATTGTATTCAAATATTCGACTATTGGATGGTCGAAGTACTTCCCCTTTTAAAATTTTATTCACCACCTAGTTCCCAGATCCAAGCTGACGAATTGGGTATCATTATTTTTGATAAAATAAAAAAAATTCGATCAATCGAAAAAAACGATTAATAGATCAAATTTTTTCCTATTCGATTGATCGAATTGCGGTAAAGTCCTTCGAATTCAACATTTGAATTCAAAAGATTTTACATCACCCACTGTTCCCAATTTTTTTTTTTATTCGAAATTTGACCAATAGTAAATCTGCCCCTTAGAGTTTCATGGTAAATGCATTTTTAAAAATCCCATAGGAATGAATATATGATTCTATGGTGAGCTCTAATTTCACACTTTGATAAATATGCCCCTAAGTGGCATTCTGAAGAAAAGAACTGCACTTTGTATGGGCAAGAATGGCCAACATGAGGAAATCTTACTGGGTACTGTTGTCTGAGAGAGCAGGAAGGAGAGGAAGAGACTCTGTTTCTAGTATCCGAATGTACTCTTTTCCAGTATCAAACTGGGCCTCACAGGGCTCATCAAACAAACCTGACTTCTGGAGCCCATAGTCACACAATTTGGTGGACACAGTGCCAAATGGAATAGCATTTATATAGGTTTACTGTGGGAATTTTTCCACTGGTACATTTATGGGATTCGGAAACCTGTTATCCAGAAAGCTCTGAATTACAGGAAGGCCATCTTCCTTAGACTCAATTTTAATCAAATAATATCAATTTCCTCTGTAATTATAAAAAAAGTACCTTGAACTTGATCCAAACCAAGATCTAATTGCAGGCAAAACAACCCTGTTGGGTTTAATTAACATTTAAATGATATATCAATAACAACCCAATTACTGAAAGAATCCTTATCCTGAAAAATCTCAGAAGTATTCTGGATAACAGGTCCCATACCTGTCCCCCGGAAGGCCAGCCCAACCTTGCTGCTAGCTCCCCTATACACAACAGCAGCTAGTACCTTTTATAAAGCCTGACATTGTATACCCCTTTTTTTTTGCTGGGGTTGATAAGATTTATTACTACAGGTATGGGATTGGTTTACCAGAATGCTCAGGATCTGGGGTTTTCCAGATAATGAATCTGTCAGTAAATTTGCACCTTCATACAGTAAGTCTAATAGAAAATCATGTAATCATTATATGAACCCAATAGGTTGGTTTTGCCTCCAATAAGGATTCATTATATCTTAGTTTGGATCAATTACAAGCTACTGCTTTGGTATTACAGAGAAAAAGGAAATCATTTTGAAAAATTTGGATTTCAGGATAACAGATCCCATACCTGTATGATTTATTCTGCACAGCAATGTTAGCATCTTATATATAAATGAATAGGCAACTTAACACTCTTCAGCTATAGTGAGACTATGTCCAGCACCCACAGACAGTCTTTTTAATGCACCATCCAGGATAATAAATCCAAAATCTAGATTATGAATGTACAGATAGGGGACCTGTTATCCAGAATGCTTGGGACCTGGGGGTTTCCGGATAATGGGTCTTTCTGTAATTTGGATCTCCATACCTTAAGTCTGATAAAAATCATTTAAATGTTAATTAAACCCAATAGGGGTGTCTTGCTTCCAAAAAGGATTAATTAGTTGGGATCAAGTACAAGGTAGTATTTTATTATTACAGAGAAAAAAAAAATATTTTTTTAAAATTGGAATTATTTGCTTATAATATAGTCTAGGAGAGATGGCCTTTCCGTAATCTGGGGCATTCTGGAAAATGGGTTAACTTTACTGGAAGCAAACGCCTCAATAGACAGGGGCCAAGAGCTGCTGACAAATGCTACATTTCTGTGTATGTAAAGTGTTTTGTGAGTCACAATAGAGATTAGCAGCATGATTACTGTTTAGTAAAAGTGACACTCTGTTCTGGTACTGTAACACATGAGAACTAAAGAGTAAATCATTATTAACTGACTGACCTAGATTACTGTAATTGTGTGAAAGCTATGATTAGTGGAGAAGCACATGCCACAGGGCACAACACATTTGTTGCAGTAGTTAGATTCACACTCCCACGAGTAACTACTCACGAGATGTTCCAATTCACATCGCTCCAACACACTTCTACCCAATTATATGCAATAATTCCCTGGCAGACTGGGCCCCTCCCTGAGCTACAGTATGCCTGTCATGAGAATCAGTAAAGTATGCAAGATATATGGCTTTTATATGTAAAGACAAGATGCATGGTGAAACCGATTGTATAATGGCAGGCGTATGAACATGTACATTATATAACATTATTATAAATGTGTGGAAAGACTTTGCTACATCTCCAAGATTCACTCAATGAGGCTCAGTGCTTAAGGGAAAGGAACGATGAAAAATAAAGTGTTCAGTTCAATTTCTAGGTCAGTCCCTTGTGTGCAACCACATCGATTTCTTGGCCAAGCACACAGACTATAGGATTTATGTCAACAATCAATGTGAAAGAAAGTACAGTAACTGCTTTGTCCTTATAGTAAAGCAACAATAGAAATATATGTTGCCCATTTCTTGGTGGCACCAAGAAACTAAGGGGTAAATCTACTAAAGGGTGATTTCAGTCACTATGTCGATTTACTTATGGGCGTAGGCATCACTTTGCTAGTGAAGGAGATAGACGCTAGCGTTTCTTCGCACTCTAACGCCAGGCAAATTTTCCCATCTGGCGAACGGACCCAACTCCGCAAAATGAACTAACGTGCAGATTTTACTGAAAGTTACCTCTATCACCAGACTTGCCTTTGCCAGCTCTGACTTGGCACAGTGGATTGGAGTCCATAGAACAACCTCAATCTTCCGTTACTTACATCATACATTTTGAGTGGAATATCTTCTAAGGCCAAAAAACGCCAGCGTCTTTTCAGTTTTTCAGGGTGTTCGGCTGCAAAAAATATGGCACATTATTTACAGTGGCCTTATGTGTAGGGCATTAAAACGACTCTATTGACTTGATTAAGGTTCCCTTGGTATGTCTTGTTCTCAGTGTAAATGTAATGTATTAGATGCACCATCTAACATAAATAGCTCCATTCCTCTTTAAATTTCCCTATGTATGCAAATTAGCCTGAGCGTGAAATTGCGCTAGCCAGAATTAAACACTTTGATTTCCTCGTACTGCCGAAGTAACGCTAGCGAAAATTAGCGAAAACGTAATTGTCTGAGCAAATGTTTTGCCTGGTGTAGTGTTGCGATGGCTGCAAAGCAGTCGCTGGCGAAATTGCACTCTTTAGTAAATTTGCCCCTTTTATTGAACAAGTCTCTGCAAGGGCTGGATTTACCAAGCCCAAGTTATCCTCTTAACCCACAATGTGTTTTTACCCATAATTCCAGCATCATGGAAGCCTCCATGTAGCAATGTGCCCCCAATGGAAAAAAATTATGAAAATATACAAAGCAAATTGGACATAGATGAGGTGAATTGCAGGGACTGGAAATTGCAATTTTCTGGTTCATCAAGCTCCAGTTCACTGGATCCTTTAATAAAGCTATCTCCACCTTCAAGGGTGATGGTGCCTTCAATGTTCCCTGTCGTCAATTTTAAAGGGGAAGGGAAAATCGTTAAAACACTAAACCTGGGATTAGTGAAAAAGTCCACCAAATAAGTGCCTGATGGTCACCCACATGCTGGGTCAAATCAAGATGATCTATTGGATTAGAATGCAGATGTGTTAGAATTAGGGATGCACCGAATCCACTATTTTGGATTCGGCCGAATCCCCCCAATCCTTCCTGAAAGATTTGGCCGAATACCGAACCAAATCCGAACCCTGATTTGCATATGCAAATTATGGGTGGGAAGGGGAAAACATTTTTACTTCCTTGTTTTGTGCCAAAAAGTCACGTGGTTTCCCTCCCTGTCCCTAATTTGCATATGCAAATTAGGATTTGGATTCGGTTTGGCCAGGCAGAAGGATTCGGCTGAATCTGAATCCTGATGAAAAAGGCCGAATCCCGAACCGAATCCTGGATTTGGTGCATCCCTAGTTAGAATGGGTGTCCCCAACCTTTATTACCCATGAGCAACATGTAAAAAGAGTTTGACAAGCATGTAAAATATTCCTGGGTGGCACACTGTGATTAGCCATTCGGAAACCCCCTATGTGGACTGTCAGTCTACACCTGGTTTTTATGCAACCAAAACCTGCTTCCAAGCCAGGAATTAAAAAATAAGCACCTACTTTGAGGCCTCTGGGAGCAACATCCAAGGGGAAACATATTCCTCACTAGCCACTGGTTAAGAGACCACTGTCTTAGGGAAAGAATGCATCAATGGGTTGACATGACCCTCACTCAATGGTATTTTTAGATTATGGACAAGTTTTAGGGCAGTTTTCCATTGCAGACATGTCTTTAAAAACAATTAATCCTCAGAAAAAAGCCCAGTTGACGGATCATATGTTCAAAAACTTTGTGGCCTAAATGCATTAAAGATCCACTAGTTTTGTGACCTGTGAGCATTCTATGTAGTAATGCCCAACTAGTCGTTCATGAGGAACCCCTTGGATATTGCTCCCAGAGGCCTTAAAGCAGGTGCTAATTTTGAATTCCTAGCTTTAGACGCATAAAAAATGTGTAGTGCCAAACAGTCCACAAAGGGTCAACAGAATTGCAAGGGAGGGGTTGAATTCCCCTTTAAGGACAGGGAGATACCGTTTAAATTGTGATTAGAGGTAAACAAATTAGGGACCACCGTGTGGGGTTTACCTTGACGTGGTATGGTGGCTTATCAATTTTATGATCATAACTTTGTAACATAAAACCCTGTTTTTCAAAATGTACACGCATTTGCTTATTTACTTGAATATTTAAGTATTTTTTAAGTATTTTGAAATTTGCCTTAGGTGCGCACCCACAACCCCCCTCTTTTTTATTTCTATAGACGACAAGCTCTTTTGCTGCGTTCATGTAGAGGAACTCACTCACAGATGTCCCAGCTAAATAAATATTAGGCATGTGACTGAAAGAACCATTACGTGTGGTGAAAGGTCAACAGTCTGGCAAATAAGTGAAGTTCATTAGGGTTTACAGGGACAATAGAAAATGACATTGTAAATACTGTACAGAGTTTCAAGCCTGTAAGGCAGGAACAAAAAAAAATAAAAATATAAAATGAACACCCAGGTGCTGTGCGTGCTGCTTGCAAGAAGAAGGTGTGGAGGCTGCGGTGTTATTCCCCGCATTCCTGGAGTGCTGCTCACACGTACGCTGATACTTGAGCTGGCGATCGGGCAAAAAGGCATGTGCACGGCCTCTATATAATGTGCTTGTTGTGTATGAGTTCAGCATGTTTGGCTTAACTGTCTTCTGCATTGTGATTGGATTGTGCAAGTCATGATGATGAGCTGGCCATAGAGATTTGGATAAATAATATCAGGGTTTCTTTTATTATACAGTATCATTATTTGGAAACCCATTATCCAGGAATCTCTAAATTACAGGAAGGTAATTTTATTAAATAAATCAATTTTCTTTGTCTCTGCAATGTACAGGTATGGGATCCGTTATCCGGAAACCGGTTATCCCGAATGTTCTGAATTCCAGAAGGGCATCTCCCATAGTCTCCATTTTATCCAAATAATCTGCATTTAAAAAAAAAAAAAATCCTTTTTCTCTGTAATAATAAAACTGTACCTTGTACTTGATCCCAACTAAGATATAATTATAATTGGAAGCATAACAATCCCAATTGGTTTATTTAATGCTTACATGATTTTATAGCAGCCTTTGGGGGGGGATTGTAATAAAATGTGCAAAATAAAATAAACCTGCTGTATCAGGATTTCATGTGCTTCTGGCTGGACTGGCAGATGACACCAGTTTAAACTTGCAATCCAAAGAGTCACAGAACGTGTTCTTTTACTTAGAAGTTATTAACATTATCTTTTATTGATATAGATTTTACAAACATACAATCAAAAGGTGGCCATAAACAATAAGATCCACTTGGTTGGTGAGGTTGCCAAATGAGCAGATCGTAACCCGATATGCCCACCTAAGGCAGGATGATATCGGGTTAAGTTTGACCCTAGAGCCAAATGATAGGATTATAATGAAGGAAATGGGATCCGATGGGTCTTAGGACCGCACCAACTATCCAATCCTGTCCTCGATTGAAAGAATAATCAAATCTGCCCGATCGATATCAGGGCGATATCCATCAGGGAGACCCATCGGAAGCCCTCGCACACTGGCAGATAAGCTGCCAAATTGGTTTAAAGGAAAGATATCGCAG
>CM044445.1:19020117-19041206 GCA_024363595.1 Xenopus borealis
GAACAGCTGGAAGCAAAATTAGCAGCAGGAACATTGCTGAACACATTGGGGCTCATTTATCAACACCAATCAAATTTACTCATGGGCGGTAACCTTCGGCAACCAATCAGTGAAAAAACACTGAATTCAACAATTTGATTGGCTTAAATGGGTTACTGTCCACAGGCAAATTTGCCCAGTTGATAAAGGGCAATGTAATCCTGGGAAAATGACAGATACAGAGGTGGAAACTGGCCACAGAGGCCTCAACACAAATTTGAAATTGATTCTTCACTTGAACAAACAATGGTACTACCCTACAGCCACTGTGCAGAATCTATTGCTATTAGAGAGATTATATCGATCTAGATTCTATTTATATTTTGAACTCAAGATTTAAGGGGCTGGTAAAAGAGTAAAAAGAAAAAATGTCAGTGCAAGCTCTTGCTTTTGGCTCCTTGAAGAACAGAGGTGTATATTGGTAATCTGGAGAAAGCATAGAAGATAGTCAATGAGATATCATATTCCATGAGTGTAAAGAAGGCTAGCCAGCCTTACCCCTGTTCCAGAAATCTTTTCTTATTTCTTATAAAGCATCACATCAGGTAAAGCAGGTCCTGAAGTTTGAAGTGGTCAACACATTTTAGATCAGTGGACAGCAGAGATAGGAAGTACAGGGATACTCCGAATGAGCTATACAGATGACGGAGTTTGAAAAGTAGGGTTTCGTCTTTCACTAAATCAGCTTATAGAGAGAGTTTTTAGAATGGTTGTACTTGGTGGGTAAAAATCTACTTATGAGGATTGGTGTGTAGCTACATATTTTATCTTGAAAAATATATCTGAGTAGATAAGTATAAACAAAAAATGTATATACCAGTTATGCAAACTTTCCCTCTGGACATTGTCATGTTGGTGTTTTTATCAATGTTCGGATAAACACGACAACCTTGACAAATGTTTCCTAAAAACAAGCTCAGAGCTGGCTGCAAACCATTGATCAGATTCCCCTATTCAATGCCAGTTTAGCTTACACAAACCATCTCCCACATCTAAGGCCATGTGATTCGTCAGCAGAAGACCTGGTTAATATGTGATCATATTTTGGGATGTTTATTTAGACTATTGATGTTCAGCAGGTGAAAATAAGGGCAAACAGATAGCAAAAATCAATTTCCTAATGGATGTGAAATACAGATCCAAAGAAAATGTTCTCACATGTGGAAATATTCTTATTTTTCACACTTACCTGGTATAAAAGATCTGGCAATCAGCAGGGTAAAGTGCACTGGACAAAAAAGGACTAATGGTCTTGGATAGGGACCTTAGATTGTAAGCTTCTGTGGGGCAGGGGCTCATTTATAATCTCTGTAAATCACTTTATTAAGGAATAATACAGCTTTGCTTACATGATATCTTCCAACATACGATCATCTACTGTCCTTTTATAGCTATTCCAACATAGCGTACATGAGGTTGAAAAGAAGAACAATTCATTTCAGCTTTTCAAAACCCTTCACAAAGTGGTCTAGAGAAAGGCAAACATGATGCATTAGGATAATGGTCTCGGACTGGCCAGCTTAATGCCATATTTAATGGCAACCCAGCTAGACCAATTATTACAACTGTTATAGTGTGTAGCTAGCTTACAAGCATCAGATGTAAAGCAAAAGGTAAAGACTGACACATTCAGGGTTTACATATTATGCAACAAAAAAAAAAAAAGGATAGTTTATTCGATGTTTCAGTTATAAACCAGGGCCTTTGCCAGGAACAAAGGTCCTGGTTTAAGACGGAAATGTCGAATAAACTCTCCTTTTTTTGCTTAATATACAAACCTTGAGTGTGCCAGTCTTTACCTTTTGCTATATATGTATATATAGGTAAATCGGTTATTCTATATTAATAAAATAATACAAAGGATATAGCTAAACCTGATTCCACTTTTGCTCCTAACATAAATCTGTTGTCATTGACCCCCCATTTCAAAGCTGGAAAGAATCTGAAGAAGAAGGCAAATAATTGAAAAACTATAAAAAAGAAAAAATGAAAGCCAATTGAAAAGTTGCTTAGAATTTGCCATTCTATAACTAAAAATATTAAAACATACTAAAAAGCAACGTAAAGGTGAAGCACCCCTTTATCTAGATGGATGATTTGGGCAAATATCTTAAGATGTTTCCATAGAAGGTTGAATATATACCTGTAAGCATGTTATTATGGGCTATGACAGATATTAAAAGGGGGCTTGTACCAAAATATTATTATAAAAATCTGCTGTAAGGCTTTTGAGATTGAGAAATCACCCAGTTCCAGACCATTTCTAAAAGCAGGCACTCATGGTGCAGCCAAATGATCCATTATGGTCATCCTCCGTCAGTATATTGGCTCCCACACAAACATTTGGAATGATTGAAACCTATTAGCTCTGAAGATTTTTTCTTACCTCCTCCAAATAGGGCCCCTACCCAACACAGTCACCGGTAGCTACCATATTTGGCTACACCACTAGAGTTGCCACCTTTTTCCTTGATTGAAACCAGCCTTCAGGTAGGGGAGTGGGCGATGACATCACTGGGCAGGGAGATGGGTGGAGGTGTAGAAAAGGTTTGTATGGGCAGGGAATAGACAGGCCTGTTCATATAAGAGGTTACTTCAGGGAAGGGGGGATTTATAGGGTGTTAAAAATATATCATGTAATTGCCAGTGAAAAAGTTTTCCTCTAAACCCAAAGTTGGGATTTACTAGAAGTGAGGTATGATTTACCTGAACCATTGGTGAGTTCATTGGAAAAATCTATGGTCTTTATCCAGCTTATGGGGTGCAGTTTGTCCCAAAAACAAAATAGATATTTGTGACAGAAAGCAAGATTTTATGGAACAGGATTCATTCTTTCAAGAAAATGAAAGTTTTGTTACACAAAACAAATAAAATAACCATTCTGTGCAGCAATACCATCAGTCACTTTACTGAACCAATAAGAACAAAGCTTATTGCCATATAACAAACAAGGTGAAAGTTGCCAACTCTGCTTCACATGGCTGCATCATCCCTAAGGGCATAGGATACTATCTGGTCTGCTACAGAGGGCACACTCCAGTCCCCAGTGCTGCATAGTAATAACCATGAATAAACATTTCCTAATTGCACTGAGAAAGATTCTAGAGAAAGAATAGAATGCAAACATAAATATGATCATTTTAGGTGAAATGGCTATTTTATTGTAGTAACATCATATACAAAACATATAACTGACAGAGTTTGTCAGACATAATTGAAGGGAATATTAGGCCTATTATAATGATTTTAGAGTTAGGCTGCAAGATAATAGTGGGCATGTTTACTAACATTGGAGATAAATATCTGGAGAGATTTCTGGAGATGTTGCACATATTAACCAGTAAGTTTTCTAACTTATAAGTGGTTGATTAAATCTAATTGCTGATGGGCAACATCTCCAGAAATCTCTCCAGATATTTATCTCCCATGTTAGTAAACATGCCCCAAATTGGCTGGTAGTGGATTAAATGATTGATTCCGCTGTGTTAGTTCAGGTAAAGCAGTCAGACAAGCACAGTACAGTTGTTACAATGTGGCAAATAGGTGTGGCTGCTTCATGTTTCCTCTCAGCTTAGACAGGAAGAGGGAAACAGGAACAGGAATATGAATCATAAGACAATAGCAAAAAAGCAGGAATGCCCTTAACCAAAATGTCCACACAAGCAGGTTACTACAATAAGAATAGCCATATCACCTAAAATGATCATATTTATGTTTTGAATACTTTTCTTTCTCTAGAATCATTATTAGTGCAGCATTATACAGCGCTACGAAACAAGTTGGCGCTATTGAAATACATGTTAATAATAATAAATTATATTTCTCAGCCATATTTAAGAACTTCCAAATAGGAACATGTAGTGTTTAACAGTAGCCCTTTTAGGAAATGTTTGTTCATGTTTATTACTATGCAGCACAGGAAGGCCCGGACTGGCAATCTGTGGGTTCTGGCCAATGCCAGAGGGGCTGCTGTAGTTTGCCATAGAAAGTGACTATTAAGTGGGCTGGTGGGGGATGTTTGGGCCTCTGTGTAGTAGGGATGGCAGGGTCTGTTTTGAATCCCAGTCTAGTCCTGAGCACAGGGGACATAAAAGGGCACCCTCTATATAGCAGGCCAGATAGTAGCCTATGCCCTAAGGTATACCTCCCAAGATTTTTGGCCACACCCACTAATTACATGTTCATTTTTCAAAAGTTTGAAAATATTTCTCCTGTTACAATTACTTATTTTATTATCTCAAAAATGTTACAAAGTATCTTATTTGCACCTGTTCTCTGCTCTCTGCAAAAAGACAATGCAGTTAGAAATGTTTCTTTTTCTGGCTGTTCAGTGCAGAGAAAAGAGGGACTTTCCAATACAAATGAGGGACTGCAGGTCGAGTCGAATGTCCCTCCAAAAAAGGGACCGTTGGGAAGTATGCCTTAGGGATGATGCAGACATGTGGAGCAGAGCTGGCAACTTTTTATTCTTGTTTGTTATATGGCAGTAAGCTTTATTCTTATTGGTTTAGTAAAGTGACTTACAGTATTGCTTCACAGAATGGTTATTTTATCTGGTTTGTGAAACAAAACTTTTATTTTGTAGAAAGAATGAATCCTGTACCATAAAATCTTGCTTTCTTTCATAAATATATATTTTGTCATTCGAATGTAGCTTTGCATGCACTAGTTAGTTACACAATTATATATTCTGTTCATGTTTTTTTACATAATTCATTCCGTAAGTAACTTTGCATATAAGTGCGTGTTATATGGAGGTTATATATTTGTGAGACAAATTGATTGTTGAAATGTACAGAATAGAGTTTGTAATATAATGACATCCTATTGTCCACTAACCAGATTTTGTTCTCATTCTTTAATAGAAATAAGTTTTTTGTATATTTTCTTATCTGTGTATACAGTCACAAATAGTTATATAACATTAGAGACATTTATTGTGTGTATTAGGGATAGTTTTGTATACAGAATGAATTTAGGACAAACATCACACCATAGGTAGGAGCCTATACCCATGAACATATTGTATTAGTTTAAAGACAATCCCATTGGACAAGAAAAAAAGTAGACTAAAGAACTAATTCTTACCAACTAGAATGTTGTGCTACGGGGCCCTTGTAGAAGTGAAGTAAACAACCTGAACAAAGAAACTTTAGAAAACATTCTGGGGACTGGAAATCCCTTTGCAAAGCCCCATGCGGATTACAAAAAAAAAAAAGAGTTTGATCGTGCTCAGAGTTTTATTAACCCTTTCAAAGACTGGCAAACCTTCCAGAAAACGCAATCTGCCAGTGTCTACCTTGGAGGAAAAGAGCATAAGCTTGTTTTTCAGCCTACAGTGCAGCCCTGTGAGTATGTATCATAAATACTGTGACCCACATAATAGCACTCAGCTGTAGTGAGAACAATTGATCTGGAATGTAAATCTTCCAAAACTCCCTCACGCTCAACAAATCTGCCTTCCTAAATAGCTAACAAGATTATAAACCCCCACTTTCTGTTCCAGGCTTTGCAACATGAGCTGCATAATGTTAAGTCTTTGAGCATACTATGTGGTTGTGTCTGAACTGGCTGAGGCAAAGGGAGACTCACAAACAGGTGATATGGATATACAGACCCAAGATTGTTGTTCTTGGATGACAAATAGCACTGTGACAGGCCAGGACACATATCTCTAACTGCCCAACAGCTTTATGGCTTATTGTGCATTTTTAACATTGCCCTTTCAACTTTCCAGCCCAGCGAACAGTTTGTTTATCTCACTGAAAACTTCAGTTTTTGTCTGTTGAAGTCATAAACAGCCATAAATCCATTTATTCAGGGAAAATAAACAGCAAAACATAAACAAAGCCATTGACTTCAAGTAATTTATTACCAACAAATGAAGGGTGAGCAGCACACTGGCCATGAGACACCCTTTAGAATTGCATGTGGGCCTGTGATTATTTCAGAAAATTGTTACTGCTTTTTTAGGTTAATTGATAGGACTTAATTGCCGAAGAAACCCCTAGATGTGCTTTTGAATAGTATAGGTAGCTGTAACAAACAATGCCAGCAGAAATGACCAATGACATGCATATATTCACAGGAGGAGAGGGTCATACATTGGTAAGGCCCCATCTAAAAAAAAACATTGCAGTATTGGTCTCTAATGAATAAAGACAACAACATGGAACTAGAGAGTCCAGAGAAGGGTGCTTAGGTTGGCATTAGCAGATCTAAGTTACAAAAATAGCAGTCATATTGGAATGTGTTTACATTTCAGAAGAGATGTTTAAAGGGGGGAACAATTTCTATTAACATGTATAAAGGCACCATACAATAAACCGTCTTATGCATTTATCCATCTTTCCACAGGACACGATGAGCACATTTTTTTGGTAGCCATGGATTTGCAGCAAAATTCAGCATTTCTACAATTTTTTTCATGAAAATGCAGCAAAAACTTGCCGTAAAAAAAAAAATGCATCAGCAAAAAGTTGCTGAGACAACAATGTCAAGAAATAAAAGTCGTCATGAGAAAAATGGCCATTTACTTTAATGCATTTGGACATGATTGCGGAGACAAAAAAAGTTGCGACAAGAAAAATAATGGGTATTGACTTTTGGAGTGAGAAAAATTGTTATGTGCATAAAAAAAAATGTGGCTGACCATTGACTTCAATGCATTTGGCAAATTTTTCATCGTTTTCAGAATTTTTGGGTGAAACGGGACAGATTCCCTCATCACTCGAAAGGAAAGTTCAAATCATTTAAGGGTAATAACTATTTTGTGTTCGGCTGAACCCCCGAAACCTTCCCAAAAGATTCGGTCAAATACCAAACCGAATCCGAACCCTAATTTACATATGCAAATTATGGGTGGGAAGGGGAAAAGATTTTTTACTTCCTTGTTTCATGCCAAAGAGTCACGTGATTTCCCTCCCTGGCCCTAATTTGCATATGCAAATTAGGGTTCGGATTGGCCAGGCAGAAGGATTCGGCTGAATCCAAATCCTGCTGAAGAGGGACTGGCTGAGTCCCAAACCGAATCCTGGATTCGGTGCATCCCTATAACAAATGTATGTAACTACCAATCAAAGCCACTTTACACAAAAGTTTGGCAAGTCAACACTGAAGACTACAAATCCGAGAAATTTTCCAAGGTATATTTTTATATGCTCGGGACGTAGGGTTTTACGGATAATCCATAATTTGGATTTCTATACCTTAAGTCTACTTGAAAATCATGTAAACATTAAATAATCCCAATAGGCTGGTTTTGCTTCCAATAAAGGAGTAATTACTTCTTAGTTGGCATCAAGTATAAGGTAGTGTTTTATCATTACACAGAAAAAAGGTAATAATTTTGAAAAATTTGGATTATTTCGATAAATTGAGGTCTATGGTAGATCGCCTTTCTGCAATTTTGCACTTTCTGGTTAACGGGTCCCAAACCCATATGAATGGCTCAACATCAACAACAAAAAATTGCATGTGAAGAAAATTAACCCATTATAGACATATTTAGGGACAAGGGAACTTTAATATAACGTTGGAGTGTGAAAAAAACCCTTCAGTAGTGGTAGATCTGGGGCAAGCCCCCTTATTTGTATTATGTACAGTCCAACTAATGGTCCCTCAGCTATAGTTGCAGCACCCACCAAAAGACTTGTGGCTGGATGTTGTTCAGGGGCGTAGCTACAGAGGAAGCAGACCCTGCGGGCCCAGGAGGTATAGGGGGCCCCATGAGGCCCTAATTAATAAGCAATTTTAACATATACTGGTAAAACAGAACAACCTCTGGATACGCTGGGGGCCCTAAAGTTAATTTGCTGTGGGGCCCAGGAGCATCTAGATATGCTACTGATGTTGTAGCTTCACTGACAACTTCAGCTGAATAGCTACAGGTTGAATATCAATGCTAAAAGATATTACCATTGCCATCTTGCCCTACAATACCCTCCATAGGCCACTTTGTTTGGAGCCATACAAGTGAACTTTGTTGTGCAATCAAGTACGTGCTTGTTTTTTTAATGGTAATTCTTTTTAAGGAAAAAATTCAGCCACTAATTCACATTTGTGATGTGTGCAAAATAACTACCTGCCCTTATTGTCTTAGACTGAAAAAACATCATCCTAAAGAATGCGTCTCCATTAAACGTTGCGACAGGTTGGCAGTGATGTTTACAGAGAAGGGATTTATTTTCCATTCAAAGCCTTTCCACCTGAGTTTCTGCTTTATTTATAGTTGTGTTTAAAAATATTTTTTTGTATGTAGTTCTATTTATTGCAATGGCCCATTTATTACCAGTCACAGGGAATGATCTTTAAACTCGTTGACATAATTGTTTATGTATAGAGAGCCTGACTGAATTAGAAAGTCAGAACTAATAGGGAGGACTGTTGAAGCTTATCATCATTTTTATTTTTGGTATATTGAATTTATTTTTTTTATTTTGCAAATAGCTTACTTCCTCAGCCATACATTGTCTCCCACTGCTCACAGTTCAACAATAATGTAAAGGTAGAGGTGGCCAGTGTATGTGTCCATCTAATGGGCTTCTCTGACCAATATCTGGCCAAATATCCATTGTACAGTTTTAAAAATCCTATCAGCATTAGTTTATTGATGCAAGCCTCATCCTGACTGCCTGTAATCCCATTGTTGTGATGTGATCGTTGGGCCCTAGCCTTGATAGGATCACATAAATATAAAATATAATTACAATACAGATTAAGTGCTCAGTGTTAAGGAAACAAAAGGCTAGAGGACCCTAGAGAGACCCTAGAGATTCAGGGATGGCATTCTAAATATATGGAGTTGCAAGAGAGAAGGGCTTTGATACGGGAAACAGCAGTTTGGGGTGCAACCAAGAGGAGTCAAGGTTTCGGCCAGGAAGCCATGATAAGGACTTCAGCAGGGGTAGCGCCTGTACCATTTTGGATAAGAGGAGGATAATTCTGGCTGCAGTGTTTAATACAGACTGTTGTTGAAAAAAAAAATAGAACTCATCCACAAGATTAGTAGAAGGTTTAATGCTAGTTCCCCTTTAAACTGCACTAGTATCATTTTAACCAGGGGTGCCACCTACTACCTGGAAGCTGCCAAGATGTCTTCATCTTCAGACAGGACCCCTCCAACTCTACTTGCTTAACTGCAACACTAATGATGAGTGCCTCGGTCTAGACAGACATGTATTTTAGCAGCACGAACAGTGAAGCTTTTCCTCGAATATCTATTGCTCTGAAATCTTGTAACCAATGTACATGCCAATAGTTTGTTCCAGCACATAGTGGAACACAGAGAGAGAGAGAATCTGCAGCTGAACAGTAACCATGTCTGCTTTGGCAGCCAAAACTCAGAAATTGAAATCAGTAACACAATATAGCTCAACAGGCTCTATAGATCCCAATGGTCTGTAAGGGTCAAGATAAGAAGACAAACACTGGCACTTGAGTATTAATTCAATGTATCCAGTGTCAGACTGAGGGTTACAGACCCACTGGAGCTGTCACTTCAGGGACCAGCAGACACCTCCTGGCCCCCCACCCCTGTCACAACCCCCTCCATCTTTGGTTCCCCCAGTTCAACCATAATCCCCCCTCCCCATATATCTTATTTTATTTTGTTGCAGCTGCAATCGGGGCCAGGATGGAGGTAAGGCTAAGGCCAGACGGGGAGATTCGGGGGAAATTTTTCGCCTGGCGACTTCTCGCCCCCGAACCTCTCCGAATAGCCAGCCACCGCTGCGCACTGGCGAGGCAATTTGGAGCGATTTGAAAAATTGCGCTGCTCCATGTGAACACGCGCCGGCGTTTTCAAGCTATGCCGGTGCGCAGCGGTGGCTAGCTATTCGGGGAGGTTCGGGGGCGAGAAGTCGCGGCGAGAAGTCACCAGGTGACAAATTTCCCCCGAATCTCCCCGTCTGGCCTAGCCCTAAGAGTGTAGCACCCAGGGCAGGGAGTAAGTCTGGGTCAGCAGGGCAGATGAGGTCCTGGGCCTGCCAGGTTTTTTCCCAGTGTCCAGTCTGACCTTGTGTGGTATCAGTGTCTCACACAAGCCTGTCCAATAATTTATTCTTTTGGTAGCTGGTAAGGTTTACACAGTAAAATTCCCAGTGAATAACATTTTGGATACAGGATACTGCTACTCTGTATATAATTTAGATATTGCAATTGTCCATAGAAATCATTTTGAAAATTAGTCCAGTTAGGTCAAACCTATTAGCATGATATTTGGGAATGATACGGACTTTCTTCTGTATACTCCTGGAAGCCTAATTTGAAGTTTAATTGGGCTAAGATTTTGGATGTACTAACTTGACCACACAGGTCCAGTCCCTTCACATAATACTGATGCACTGTGACCAAACAAAAGTAAAGATTCAAACTACTATCTTGGAAGAAATTAGGACCACAACTGTGTTAATTATTAAACCTGAAACTAGAGTTAAAGTTAAACAACAACCAGAAGTCTTCTGTTTAAAAAAGGGACCACAACCATGGGTTACAGGCTGCCCCCCCAATTTAAACAAACCACTCCATAGCTAAAGATAAACAGAGATATAGGAGAAACATAAGAGAAAAAAATGAGATTTTGCAAGATCAAGTTAATTTTGCTAAATTAAAACAAGAAGTAGGGTGGGAAAGAAGGAAGTACTGTTACAGCTTGCCAAGTTCCAAGAAAAAGAAAGCACCAAATGCATCTGCGGATAATAAAAATGTGCAGTACATTCCACTCAACAACCCAGCTCCCCACCATTTTCTTCAGGGTTGGACAGACATGCCATGGCACAGCCTCCCTCCTTCTGAAAGATTTTGTAGGACATGCCTTCAGTCCAGCATTTTCTTGGAACCATGGTTGAATGGCTGATTCAACAATGTTTCCATTTCACTATAACCTTGTTAAAAAGCAAATTGGATCCTACGAAATGTTGGGCCATGAAATGGGGGTATAGGATGATGAGAAAATAATATGTTCTTAGCTTCTCCAGCTTCTGCATGTGAACATTCTAACCAATACTCTGCAATTCAGTGCAGACAAATAGGTGTCTGCTTACAGTATATAGATATCTATGATTGATCCACAGCACTCACTGGGTTATTACATGATCTTACCATAAATCCCCAGGCATGACCAGGCTAAGAGCATGAAACACAGGAGCTTAGAAGTTTAAGTGGTTCAGAGGGTACATTGACCAATGTAGGACATTTTACAAAGTCATAACCCTGCTGTACCTCAGTTTGTATACAGCAGACTAATGGCAATGAGTAAACCTCTGGGCAATATAGTGTTGATATGGCCTATGTAAATGTAGTTATTTTGGGAAAGCAATGCTTTCCATTTATGGCATAAGTAAATTCTCTGCAGAGGACACACCCGCAGTGTATCTCTGTAAAGCTTTTATCATGTACTTATAAGGTATGGTACATACTTGGATAACCTTACATCTAGAAACACCCTCTAAACAAACAAGTTCCAGAAGAACTTTCCTGGCCTGTCTCTCACACTATGGCAAAAATAGTCACTTTGAGCTGCAATGAGCTGGTTTATAGCAAATATTTTTGTGCTCTGAACAGAGAGCCGCCTTGCCAGAGGGATTTTCATGCCTACATGACACTGTATTACTCTGCTGAATGACTCTATATTATTGACTATTTTAAGCTTCGCCTTAAACAGAAAGCACTAGAGTTATTTATGTATTCCCTAGGACAGACAGGAATAATAAATAAATGATTGTGAATAAATTATGGTCATACTGCTATTTTCCTCCAGTGCAAGTGAAGGTATTACTAATATAGTTTGCAGGAACTGTATAGCCTCCATCAAGCAGCCATAGACTCCCAGACTGACTGACAAACAGTCCTATTAAATTTGAATATCCTTGCAAGCAGTAAAGGACATGATTACCTGGGAGCATATTACCTTGGCAATAGGAGCATGAGCAGATGAATATATCACTATATGCACCTCTTCATAGTATGAATGCTACAGGACTTCAATTTTGTGTGTATGTAGGGTTGCCCTATTCTGTTGAGCAGCCCCCTACTTCTGTATGGCCATGCTCATGATTCACCCTACACCACAGTTTTCATGTGAAGCCCCATCCCTTTCCTGATTCAACAGGGCCTGTGACAAATGTTCTGACTGACACCCCAGTTGGGTGGCCCTGCCAATATACCCAACTTTAGGAAAGAATGACAAAACCAGCAGAATCAGCTTCACATGAGCCTGCAATAAAGCTGTATGACCATTATACATTTAGATCTCAGTCATCTCCCAATAGGTAAATTAGTTTTTTTTTTTATTTATTTATTTTTTTAAATCACAATTTGGCAGTCATTTAAATGCTTAATAAGGGATTCCCCTGTTTGTGGAAGACTCTTCTAGCAGCCCTAGTTCATTCTCCATGGCAGTAACCGGCCTTGTCCTTCATGGTTTGCAGGAACCTGGGAAACGTTAACCCTGTCTACCTGCCCTCCATGCCCTTCCACTGTGTTTTTCTCATTCTTGATTACATGCATCTTTTATGGTACTTGAACTCTCTCAACTCTACAAAAAAAAAAGTTCTGCTCTTTATCTCTTCCATTTATTTGAAAGCAATTAGCCTTTCGCCTCAACTGATAAGTGGGTCAGCAACATATGAGACAGCTACAGCCAGCAATAGATTAGCCTATTTCTTTTCACCTGCTGGCTGGCTACAAGGGGCCGCCATTTGTTTTCTACTCCTGCTTTAATCAAGGAATAAGCAATGTGCAGTTCAGCAACATGTCTAATGTCAATGGTTTTATTAAATTTTGCCTTTGAAAATATGTCAGGAATAAAGATAGTTTAGAGCCCAATACCAAGGTGTGGAACAGAAATGCAATATACAGACAAATGAAGTACACTTATGGGACATGGTAGCCAGAATGCTCTAGGCCTGGGGATTTCCAGATAAAAGTTTTTTTCCAGAATTTGAATTGCCATACCCAAGTCTGCTAAAAAATAAACAAAACATTATTTTAACCCTTTAGGATTCTTTTTGCTCCAACAAGGATGAATTATATCTTAGTTGGGATCTAGGACAAGATACTGTTTCATTAATACAGAGGAAATATTTAGTAAAAATTTTAATTATTGATTAACAGGTGTCCTTCCAATAATTTGGAAATTTCTATATATGGAGCTACAGCCATTTTTTCGAGAAAAAAAAAGACCCTGGGGAAAAAAAGGAAGCAGAGACTCTATAGCTCCTGTGAGGTTCAGAAAGTTAGAAGACACAGTGGGGTCCTTTATTAGTGGGCAGTTTCGTTATTGAAAAAAGGCCATCTACTCAATTTTGGGGAATTAGGAATGGCGACAGGTGACTAGGGTTGTTTTTTTAACCATAGATGTTCTCCATTGTAGGGCAGCAGCAGTCAAACGCCCTAAGTGCCATTAACCTAACTGTTCCTTGCATTCCTGAACCCTTGAGCTCATACTTTATTTCAGCTACTTTGCATAATCAGTGCAATGCTGTCACCACTGAGTGTGTCAGAGAGAATGGATACTGATTTAGGAGTGTTCAGATCAAGTCTGGGAATGGGTGAATTTATGGTGACACAATCAGTCTGACTTATTTATGCTTATATTCTGATAAGAGACCTAGTCCTAGTCATGTTTTGCACGCGCTATTTACTTATAGAGATTTCTATTTGTGCTGCTGGTAACATAGCAACATAGTCATCCTTCTTATAGTTAGTGTTTCGAAGGAATGTATACAATTTTTCTGTTTTATTTCAAGAAGGATATACAAAAAATGGTAACAATATGAACAGCATCTCACATATAAGTGAATAAATAAATAAGCATCTATGAGGTGTATATGGTTTCGCATATAAATGGCAAGCCCAAGTTTTTGTCACCTGAAACTCATTTACCATATAAATATTTAATACTGTAAATAAAATATAATGAATGAACTATATGAAGTTATTTTACCCAGCACACTGTTTAGAAATTGCTTTCATTGGCTTCAGTTTTGGCCTAAGGTCAAGTGATTAAACCACCCTTATTTAAGAAGTGTATGGATTTGTTTGGGGCCTTTCATCCTGACAAATGTCCAGGGAGAGTTTAAAAAGGCCCCCTGATACATTAAGGGGGTTATTTATTAAGTCTGAATAGTAAAATCTTGAGAAATTTGAGTTCCAATTTCTTTAAACTTTTGAGGAAAAACCAAACCACTTTTTTGAGATTTAATATACCCTGATGCTGCAAAAAGCGCAAATAGACCATCTCAGACGTGTCAAGGTCCTGTATAAGTCAATGGGAGAGGCACCTGTCACAAATTATAGGGGCTCTCAGTGGGTTTAGCATGAAAATCTGACTTTTTGGGGAGTTTTCAGGCAAAATCTCCAAAAATTGGGAAAAAAGCCAGAACGGTGTCATTTTCCATACCCATACAATGCTATACTTGCTATACAATGCTACTATAAGTACAATTATATGTGTAAATATGATGCAGCATTTGACAGGCTATTCTTTTAATATGGACATCTGATTGATTGCTATGGGTTTCCATGTGTATTTATAAAGTGCCAAAATATTTTGCAGATCTGAACAATTTGTAATGTACTTATTCTAATCTATAGGTTATGTAGGTAATAAAAAGGCAACCACAAAGGTTATTATGGAGTTGTGGTTGTAAGGTTTGGCCATAGACATGTCTGCTCATCAACTGATGTATGTAGATCTGTAGACAGCAGGCCTGGATTTGAGGCAAGGCCACAAAGGCCCTGGCCTAGGGCGGCAGAATTTGAGGAGCGGCATGCCGCCCGGCTGCATTACAACTAGCTTCCAGCATTGGAGACGCACTTTGGTCTCCAGTGCTGTGCCCAACCAATAGGACTTGCATGTGCTACTAAGTGGAGAAAACAGTGGAGGGGGAAGGTACCAGAACGGGACAGCAGAGGGGAACGCAACCGGAAGGGGAGGGGACAGAGGAGGGGAGTAGAGGAAGTGGAGGGGACTGGAAGGGGAGGGGACAGTGGAGGGGGAAGGAATAGGAAAGGGACAGCAGAGGGGGATGCAAACAGAAGGGGAGGGGACAGAGGAGGGGAACAGAATCGGCAGGGGAAGGGGACGGAGAGCAGAGCTGGCCTAGGGGTGGCTGGTTTGCAAATCTGAGCCTGGTAGACAGGGGAGGAAGGTGCAAGCAGCCCCTCATGTCAGCACTGCAAATGCAGGAAGGCCCAAGCCTTAATATGAGTGGTGGAATAATGATAGAAGATCTAATCTGGGGTCCTACAGTTGTTGATGAACTTCAGCTGCACAGACACCACACAGCCGTGTGAAAGTTGCACATATGATGCACATACTGACAATATTGAAAACTTGTTATGCAATCTAAAATCACCTTTGTACTTTTAGCTACATTTTTTGACCAAATTATCATCAATTTACAAACAGGCAGATAAAAACATATCAGAAAAATAAGCTGTAACCTTTGCCCACGTGGTGACTGATACATAAAATGATTTGGCGGGCAGTCTGTAATTTGATAGCTTCAGTTCTCTGGTATCCAGCAAGCTATTCCTCAGCACCGGGTATAACATATTGATCTGTCACTCACCTCTTCCCTATTCCTCCTCCTCTGCACCAGATTCCATTCATGAGCACTCTCACAGGCAAACAATGGCATGTTCAGATTTCTCCAGAATTCTGCAAGGGAAGATCAAAGCATTAATTCAGCAGTGTCCTCTGAGGTTTATGGGTTGTACAGTGTTAATGCTTTTCTCCTGTGTTCATACACCACACACATCCCACACACAGCCTTGTATCTGTTATTTCCTTTCTTTACAAATATGTGTGTTACTACCATAAACTGTACTGAGCTTTCCTATCCCACACATGTTGTATGTAGGTTTGCCCTTTAAATAGCAGCCAGCCATGACTAAGAAAGAGGGGGGGGGCATCTTAACCTTTACCCATGATACCCCAATGCTTCAAACTCCAATAAAACAGACAACACTCAGCATTTTGTTGGATAACATTGACCACAGCGTCTTAACCATTACATGCTCACACATTTTTGACCATATGCATATTTAATAAAAGCATCAACCCTTTAACACAAGATAACATTTTAACATTCATAACATGCCTGTCCTGGGATTTCAATCATGTGTGCGGTACCTTCCTTCATGCCCCACCCATGTAGGCTACATAGTTACTTTACTTCTACAGAATTTTTTTTAATTTCCCAAAATAACAGTGAGATTTTATGTACATTTTGTACAAAGATATGAATCCAAGTTAATCAATTCTCTTTCTGTGTAACTAGCAACACCAGATTGGTTGCCCCTTCCCTATGCTCAAAGTGACCTCCCAGCAGAAGCTTAACTTTCCATCAGTCATCTTTTATTTCCACCATATCATTAAATAGGCTCACAAATAGCAGGGTCTCCAATATGTTCATTTGATGTTAGAACTACAATTACATGATGCACATTTTCCACTGATCCAGTAAATCCTATAGACCAAAGAGATATTTGTTTTTAAATTGTCCAGTTACTCTTCTGTCCAAGTGCAAATTATTTATGCCTTACCCCTCAAGTGTTGCAGTCTGACACTGCTTGCTTCAGTAATGATACACAGGACAAAATTTAAGTTTCATGCTACCTGCACAATTTTCAGCTTGGTGGATGAATGGTAAAACCCTTGACATTGCTTCTTTGTAGACTTTAAGGGGTAGCTTATCTTCAGATGAACGTTTTGTATATTATAGAAAATGACAATTCTTAACTTTTCAAATGGTCTTAATTTTTTGTTTTTGAATTACTTACCTTCCCTCTTGTGACTCTTTCCAGCTTTCAAATGGGTTCTACTGACCCATAATCTACAATTGTATTTTTAGTCTTACTTGGTAGTACTTATCTTTCTATTTAGGCTCTCCTCTATCCATATTTCTGTTTCTATTTCACTAGCATCCAGATAGCTGCCGCAATTACTAAGTGGAGAACTGCTGCAGAAAAAATATGTGAAAAAAGTAAAATGCAAAGGAAGACCAAATGCAAACAGTTTTAGGATAGCACTCTCTGCATCATACTAAAAGTTAATCTAAAGGTGAACAGCCCCTTGTGAACAGCCCTAATTGTAGTGTAGCAGTGTTGTTTTTAAGTGAACACTATCCATCATACCCCCAGTAAGGATTTCAATTGCTGTTATAAAACCAGAAAAACAACTTTCCAGCGTCACAATTTTTATGGCCATTGATAGGGCTGGCGATAAGGGATTATGATGTCCCTGAAATATATTTTTACCTTCTATTAATATGGACTTTGAGCTGATATAAAGTAGCTTCCCGATAACAGGAGCTGCAGCCTCAAGGTCAGCTGAAGAGCTATTGCACACATAGAAACTCCTTCAGCATACCATTCCCAGAAAAGTGACACATTGTTAGAACTGCAGGTGCTTTATTAAATTCCCTTTAAAATATTTTTAATGAGAGATTTTCCGCTACAACTGTGCCTGCCACTGGAATAATTGGATCATTTGGAACCAACTCACAGTATGCATGTACCATTTTGTTTTTCCCATTAGCACAAGTTACTGCAGTTCAACAAGGGATCAGCACCTAATCCTGCTAAAGCTATTAGTACATATTAGTTGTACAGTAATGTTGTTTGGCAGATGAACCTGCACAACATAGAGGAATCCAAAATCCATGTTTCCTTCCTTTACAGAAAAGTGTACAAATTGCACTGGGTTAATGACTATGGGGCATAATTCAAGAGTGAAAATAGAGTTCAATACAGTTCACTAAACGACTGCGCTTCTTAAAATCCTCGATGGCTATGAACCTTCATCTTGCCAAACTGTAGCCAGCTCTAGTTACCATTTTGTAAAACACAAATTGCCAAGATTTTCTATCCCACAATATTGTTTTTTCCCCAGAATACCAGTGTCATTGCAGCTACAGTTGTGCTCATAAGTTTATATACCCTGGCAGAATTTATGATTTCTTAACCATTTTTCAGAGAATACGAATGATAAAACAAAAACTTTTCTTTCACTCATGGTTAGTGTTTGGCTGAAGCCATTTATTATCAAACAACTGTGTTTACTAATTTTACATTATAATCACTACACAAACTACCCAAAATGACCCTGATCAATAGTTTACATTCCCCAGTTCTTATTGCCGTGTATTTAACATCAATGACAGCTTGAAGTCCACAAATCAGCTCTGTGTGACAATCTCCAGTGTCAGTATTGCACATTTGCAAATTGTTATACGAGAGTTCGGCTTACAGTTAGGGCCAAAACAAGAACTTCACAAGCAAGTCTCATGTGCCACATTCCACCACAACATCATCTCCAGTGGATAATACACAAAAGTCACTAGAACTTATAATAATCTTGGGGTTGGAGGAGTCACAGTGCATATATTTATCACAATGGTGCATTTTGGGCATTGTAAATTGACCATTATTCAGTGTAGAATTCAATGAATGACTTCCTTCCTCTTGGCGTTCCCCAACTGATGACTTCTGAGCAGCGTGCTGCTCCCCAACCCCTTGGATGTTGTCCTCAGTGGCCTCAATGCAAGTGCTTATATTTGAATTCTTCTTTGGAGACAAGTTTTGTTTGCATAAAAACCACATGTACTGCCAAACAGAGTCTCATATAGGCTGCCAGTCCACATAAGGGCTACCAAATCACAGCGTTTATTTTGCACCACTGAGTAGCATTTTTTATCTTTTGTGTTGCTTCCCAAGTCTTTCTACATTTGAATGTGGAGCATGGGTGGAGAAGGTTGGGGTCCCTGCTTTAGAAGCAATTGAAATTGCTATGAGAGTGATTGTTTCATTTACTGTGACTTTTCCTCCGCATGGATGTAACATTTTGTAACATTGCGCAAGTCAGTTCTGGTTTAACCAGGTAATTTTCCCCTGAAGGGAATTATCACTGATGAAAATCAATAAATTGTGTCTGTGAAAAAAATGATCTTTTCCCCACTGTTAACATAAGCTACCAGTTGGAATGCAATCTAAAGAATAGTTCTCCACCCACCAAACCAGCTTGTTCCACCATGTACTGGATTCCTCAGTGGTATTTGCCGTGACTAGTGGTTTTCAGCTTCATGTACATAATGTTAGGGCTTTATGGGCTTTAGTGCTGTATTCTTAGCTAGCATGTTTGGCATATCACCATTTAAGGTGGTTGGGCCTAGGGCAATACAGGCTGTGTAGAGGCCCAATTGTTTGTATATAATTTATGGCATCTGTTCCTGAAATTCAGATCTCAACACCCATTTGGTTTAATTAGATTTAAATATAGTACTTTTATTTGACTATAGTATGTTACTTAGCTGAAATTATCTATGATGTTTTGGTACATCTGGCACAGCCAACCTGTGGACCACAATTCCCAAAGTTCTGCAAGTTGTAGCAATTCCCAGTGGCCTACATAATACAGCAGCACGGTCCTTCCAGAAGCTGCTTCTTGTCACAGTACCTTATGCATCAATGAGCAATTAGGCTACACAGAGAATTCCAGTGTGTGGGTTGAACCACAATGTTAGGGAAACTAAACAATAATGTATACAAACTTTATTTCTAGGAGACTTATGGCATATGACTGCTATGCATTGTTTAAGACACAGAAACACTAAAAATAATTCTATTCCTCTATATCTCACCTATTGTCATGTCGTCCCTTGTCTGGCCACCCCTTTTTTGGGTGCCTGAGCGGCCCCCTGATGGAAACTCTAATGCCTTAACACAGGTACCTGACTGACTTCACACAGTAAGGGAAAATATTTAATCATATAGGACTGCTTTACATGAGGAATTTAGCAGCATGTCTCTGCACAAAACAATACATTTTTCCACTGTAGTATTAGATGCCCTTTAAAATGAAAACTCGAGTGCTCTGCCCCAAAGGGATCAAATTCCCGAGCTCAATAGAAGTAGACAGCTATAATGAAGATCTTACCCTAAGTGCATAGAAGATTTAGTGTTCTCAGACACTGGCGTCACCGACAACTACTTTACCAAGAATCCCGTCTTCATAGCAGCATCTATGTCAACCTGTAGTCGCCTGCATTACTTTCTAATAATGATTTCACCAGTGGCAGAATTACCAGGGGAGCAGGGGGTGTGATTGAACTGAGTCTGCACCCCCTCACCCCTCAGCCTTTGGCCTCTTGCCTTTATATGGTCATGAACTCCTTGGTGACTTATAATATCCTTATATAAGGTGACTTATAATATCTTTATATATAATAGGTGGTACATTATTCCCTATATAAACAGTGCTGTGTGATTGGTGCTTAATGATGACATTTATCATTGTGCTGTGTGATTGGTGTTTGATGATGACATTTGTCATGTGACTCACCAGTGCCTGAACTAGGGGTGGGCAGAAGGGGCCAATGCCTAGGATGAGTTACATTTAAAGTTACATATCTAGTCTACCCCTAGTCTGCTCCCTTGTCCCTGCACTGTCCACATTTAACACAGGCGAGTTGGCTACTAGGTCCCCTAGAATGCCTGGCCGACTTGGTCCAGAAATTAGTGCATTATAAAAATTAATGAACCTAATATTACAAAACATGAGGATATTAGATATTAGATTTTTTTTTAATCTAGCCTTTCTATTCTTGATGTTTATGAGTGGCTTGCGCCTTGCAGTGCACCCTCTGTATATACTTTCATGCAGTCTTCTCTGTATGGTAGACTTGGATATCGATATGCCTACCTCCTGGAGAGTGTTGTTCACTTGTTTGGCTGTTGTGAAGGGGTTTTTCCTTCACCATGGAAATGATTCTGTGATCATCCACCACTGTTGTCTTCCGTGGACATCCAGGTCTTTTTGTGTTGCTGAGTTCACCAGTGCTTTCTTTTATCTGCTTCATTGAGAATGACATAACACCTGCCCATGAATTAGCCTTTGCATCAATTGTCCAATTACTTTTGAGCCCCTGAAATGAAGTGATTGTGTTAAAAAAGGCTTTGGTTCCTCACATTTTCATGCAATCTTTTTTGTTCAACCCATTGAATTGAAGATGAAAGTCTGCAGTTCAACTGAATCTGAGTTAAAT
>CM044445.1:19045782-19060096 GCA_024363595.1 Xenopus borealis
ATATATATATATATATATATATAGGCTTTACTGGAAAACTTCACTTTCCTACACGTTCATGGTATGCTACTGTATTTCATCAGTACAACACTTATTGTTTCATGCATTACAGTCTTCTAAAGAATCCTTTGAAAAGATTTCAGCGAAATATTTAAGCTCAGTTCTATAGGGATAACGCGATTAGCTGCCAACAATAGAAAAGCTGAAATACCATAGTGGGTGTAATTTGCCCGTTTGCATCCAGACTAAATATGCAACTTAACCTTAACTAGCTTACTTACTACAGGTCTTGTATCAAGATGTAACAATCATGTGCAACAGCATGTATCAAAACTTGGATACTGCTCTTCACATCAGACAAACCGAATGCTGGAAGGAGTCACCAGATGCTAATGGAAAATCATTTCAGTATGATTAAAGGAAAGCAGGGTATAGATTTACAATGGAATATCTGTGCCTTTACAAAGCAGATCTGATACCATAAAGTTGGCCATAGACGTAAAGATTTTTGAAAGATGCAATGGTTATCGTGAGACCACGATTGTCTCAAAACGATCGTTTAAATGCCTGATGTGTCCATCAACTAAAAAGACCATTTCAGGCGATATTGCCAGCAAAACTGAAGGATCACAGCCTGCTTGCCCTGCAAACATAAGTAGATTGCATGGGGACTGATAAAGATTTTCTAACCTGGCCGATCAATCGTCAGACCGATGTCGGACGAAAAATCGTAAGATGAACGATCGTTTGTATCCCACTAACCGCACGATAATTTGACAGATTGGTCGGACTTCGCTAAAATCAGTCGTTCGGCAGGGAAATATCGTTGCGTCTATGGGGAGCTTTATAAAGGAGAAGGAAAATGCACATGCACAGTTGAGCAAAACCTTTTTTACTCAAAGTTTAAATTTTACTCTACTGCACATCTAAAAGGTCTAAAAGAGAACTGCCATCCAAGGGTCTAAGATAAGTAATTTCTGGGGGGAGTAGTGTACCTAAAATCAGTGTACCTATAAAACAGATTGAATTTGGTGAAATTTAATTTTTCCGGTTTCTAACTACCAATTTTAAATAAATGCTTAATTTGCAAAGCATTTCAAATTTGGATGCTTTTTTAATTTCCCCTTAATTGCTATATAATAAAGAAACATCCTTTTTCATGGAAACCTTGTATTTTGGTTATTTGTTTCAGTTTGAGCTAGCTGTACAAAAATTAGATGGACGTGCTGAAAATGTTGAATTCAGTTGAAATGATGGGATTTCAATGTAGGTCTGGGATTGTTATACAGAATCCAGTTATCCAGAAAGCTCCGAATAACAGAAAATCTCTATCCCATAGACTCCATTTTGTCCAAATAATCCCATTTTTTATAAAAATGATTTCCTTTTTCTCTGTAATAATAAAACAGTACCTTGTACGTTATCCAAAATAAGATATAATTAATCCTTATTGGAGGCAGAACCAGCCTATTGAGTGTATTTAATGTTTACATTATCTAGTAGATTGAACATATGAGGATCCAAATTACAGAAAGATACATTATCCAGAAAGCCACAGGTCCCAAGTTTTCAAGATAACTGGTCCCATACATGTATCATGTTACTACTTCCCAAGGTTACATTAAGAAGTATATTCCCAACCAGCTGACTAATAAAATAGGCAATTCCTTTAATTTAATGTAAAAGTACAAAAGTTTTATAGAAAGGATTGTTCATTTTTTTTTCAAGTCATGGGGGGCAATGCTGTTTTTGTTATGGGCAGGAAGGGATATTCTCCCCAATGACTAAAGCGGATCATATACAGGTCTGACATGAGTCTCATGAAAATTACTCAATGATATCCTTGCCCAAAGTAACATGGGCAGTGGTAGAACTGCATGGGGCCTACGTGCCCTCTTGAACCTATTGTGTATCTGAATCGAAAGCAAACATTGCATCATGTCCTGCACCCAGGCCCCACCAGCGATAGTTACATTTGTGCACATGGGTGGCCTAAGATCGCACCACCCCCTATCCCAGCATAACTGAAACAACGCAACAAGATGATTTAATGGTGTCAGAGGTTCACTGGGCTGGGGGCGGCTTTGGGAGACTTTCAGCTGCTTATATTTAGGGTGCAGCCTATCTTCACTGATACCAACACGTTCCTATATTTATAGGAAAACACGTCAGTGTCACTTTAAGGGGCGGAGAATCTAAACAATGCATGGATTACTTTGTGCATGGCCAAGCATATTTGCTTTATTTATAGGGAAATATAACAATCCTCAGCCTTGAGTCACTAACAACATGTAAGTAGTTTGGTACAAGAGACTTGCAAGCATTCTACTTGGCTTCTAATTATTATTTTCATACATAATGAATAGGTAAACTGAGACGAAGTATTAATACTGGACAGTCCCTATTAGCATTGTCTAAACCCTGAAGCAGACAATGTTCTACAGCAGTGCATAACGCTTGGACCCAATCATTATTGGCAGGGTGTGTGGAAAAGCAGTTCTCCCGCCTGCGATTCTTGATGAAAAGTTCAGCCAGTAATTTACCTTAAGCATATGTGACAATAAGGCCACTCAGATATTCACAATATTGACTTTTGAACGGCTTCTACCTGATCACGCAAGTTTTTACAAGTGATTATATAACCTGACAATTTGCCAAGCCAACCAACACACAGCAGAGGCCTGTCACTTGGTACAGAGAGTTTTTGTTTGTCTTAGAAGCTGTAATGTGGCTTTCCAGACATGCAAAAATGCCTTTGCCCTGGGGGCAGAACTCATATTTGTATAACAATATAACAATAACATGTTTGTTCTTTTATGCAAGCGCAGATGTACATGAAAAGAATGGCACTGTAGTATGCAAAGAGTAGGGCGCTGTAAGATAACAAATCTCAATGCACGCAAACTTTTTTTTATTAAAAAAGCCCTTAGCTATTAATTATGTAAGAAAAGGGCAATTGAATGAAATACCAAGGGATCAAAGGCAGAATAAGCTGATATTAAGCAGAAAAGGTAGTGTTTAAAAGCCAGTTGTAAACATGTATTAGGCTTTACAAAGTATCATGCTCTCACCCCCGTTACCAAACATGGATAGTCATTAATTGTATAACTGGAAATTCGACATTCTATGAATGCAGCGGCTGCTCTGGTGACTTATTAGAGATCTGAGGCTTTGGTGCCAATAATAGTCACATTCCAAATATAGTAAGCATGGGATGGTTTTCATCTTGAGCTCCAGTTAGTAGGAATGCTGCAGGTTAAAGGGGTGGTTCACCTTTGAGTTAACTTGTAATATGATGTAGAGCAGGGGTCCCCAACCTTTTTTGCTCATGAGCCACATTTAAATTCAAAAAAGAGTTGGAGAGCAACACAAGCATGAAAAAGTCCATGTGGATGTCAAATAAGAGCTGTGATTGGCTTTTTGGTAACCCCTATATGGACTGGCAGCCTACAGGAGAGAATGTTTGGCAGGGCATCTGTTTTCATACAACCAAAACTTGCCTCTAAGCCAGTAATTCAAAAATAAGCTCCTGCTTTGAGGCCACTGGGAGCAACATCCAAGGGGTTGGAGAGCAACATGTTGCTCGCAAGCTACTGGTTGGGGATCACTGATGTAGAGTATGATATAGAGAGTGATTCTGAATAGAAGTGGAGTTATAAGAAGTAGCTTTACTGAGCAATTGTTTTCACTTTGCCTGACGAAGTAACTGTAGCACAACTTCACTACTGTTTGCCTCCCTGAGCGCAACTTCGCATTTTAGTGAATTTGCGTAGCACTGGCGAAACTACGCCGGGCGAAGTGCGGCGAACGCCAAAGCAGTGCAATTACACAGGTTAGTGAATTTGCCCCAGAGAGAGAGAGAGTGACAGAGACGCATATACATACATAACCTGTTCATAATATACATAAATTGTTTCAGTGTGATTTTTTTTTACATTTTACCAACTAAAAAGTGTGTTACTTTGATTACAAAGCAAGCTGTCATTCAAAATGGGTACCTGAAAGTAGGCTTAATGAGCAGACCTACTTGAATGGTAATCTAGACAATATATTATGACCTCTTCTTGTGAGAATCGGTGGAAATTATCATATGTCGCCAGACACCAACCAGAAGAAAAACCAGATTAATTAAAGCAATGGAGGGTTTAATAGATGAGGAAATATTTGACAAATTAGATTAGTCTGACTTGGTAAAGAGGCGCCTTCGAGAGGACAAGATCAATATGTAAAAAAAAAAATAAAAATGACTAATAATATGCAAGGGTGGCAATGAGCAAAAACATAAGGGCATTTTCTTGTACAGGTATAGCATCTGTAAATGCATTATCCAGAAAGCTCCCATTAACAGAAAGGCCACCCCCCCCATAGACTCCATTTTTCCAAATAATCCAAATTTTTAAAAATGATTTCCTTTTTCTCTGTAATAATAAAACATCACCTTGTACTTGATCCAAACTAAGATATAATGAATCCTTATCGGAAGCAAAACCGGCCTATTGGGTTTAATATTTACATGATTTTCTAGCAGACTTATGGGGTTATCTAAATTTATCTCACAATTTAAATAATAAAACCACAGCAAAACTCCTATACCAGATTTTTTCTTGTTTATTATTTAAAAAGCTCTAATTAATCAGTTCAGGGAAAATCGTCCCCAAAAATCTAAAAAATTGTATTGTACTATTTTTTCTGTCTTTTCCCCCAAATAGTACTGTTTTGTGTTTTGGCCAAAAAGCCCGATTTGATTGGATTTTCAGGATAGGGAACTCTGCACACCACAATTATTAAAAAATTTGTTTGTTTTTTCAAAAGGAAAACCTGAAAAATTGCCCCAAAAGGGCCGACCTGAGTAAATAACCCCCTTAATGTATATATGAAGATCCAAACTACAGAAAGTTCCGAGCGAATATATATATATATATATATATACACATGCAATGCCATGAGTAGGAATGCACGACCATGAGGAGTGCAATATAGATCTGTAGGGATGACAGCACTCCGAGGAAGAATCAACTGGACAATTTTACATGATGCCAAAAAAAAATAAAGATTTATTGTGTCCAACATTTCAATTCCATCATGGAACTTTCGTCAGGGATATAAATATATTTCATAAATCTCAGTTATCCAGAAAACACCCGGTCCCAAGCATTCTGTTTAACAGGTCCCATTGCTGTAGTGGTACAGGTGACAGGAGATCATTCATGGATACTGGAGGGACATCATATTTTAAGATTATTTGTGATATATTTTTTAAATAAGTCCAAATTTAAGAACTTCATTAAACATTTATTATAAGTGCTGCCAAAATAGTGTCAACAAAGAATGTGGAAACAATGTTTAGTCTGTAGCCTGTATATCCAATTTGTTGTTACTTGTCCTGCAGGGAATATGCAAGCATGGCATACATTAGTAAAACTAGATGTTACTGGACCTAAAGAAACAACTTTTGACACTCACATTTTACCTTTGGCAAAATAACCATAAGTTACAATGGGTCAAGTCCAGGAATGCTAAGTTACAATGGGTACTTGGCATTCCTGGACTTGACCAAAATAAGAGTTTTATGTTGGTTATACAAATGTAGTAGGGTTGTTACGCCACTGGATCTTGCACTGAAGGAATTGCTGGCAGGAACAATTAACACGCAGCCTGCATAGTTGGCCAAAATAGCATTAAAACTTCATTTTGGCATTGACCATCTTGGATCTCCTTTAGCAGATGCTATAAACAACTACAAATTCAGATGTCAGTTGGTGTTTATAGAGCTTGACTTCAGTTTATGGCTCGTATGTTGAACATTCCTAATTTATTTAAATAATGGGCCTCATAAAGTCTGTTTGGCATTGACCTGAGTCAAAATGGACTGGCATATGGAAGTGGCATTTATACTGGCAGTAACTTCTAGGATGTGTTTGAGTTAATTACACAGGTCATTTTATGAATTATTCCATCCCGGGAACATTATTTCATAACTGGCATGGCTTTTTAACAAGATCAGCACTTTCTAAGATCCAATTTCACCTGCAAGTATTGAAGAGAGAATGGAAGGAGTACAGCTCAGCCTTTCCGAAGCAAGTTTCCTGTTTTGTTAGAACAGCCTGTACTTCCATCAGCAGCCGAGCCGCTGCCAATAATTCACACAAAGTTTTGCAAAGGAAGATCTGAGAGAGAAAGAAGGCAAATCTGGAGCAGAACACAGAACAACATTTTTCTTGCCCACAATAAACATCTCTCTGGGAAATTATACATTAGCATCTAGTGTTATTCATATACTTGAGTCACTTAATGGCCATGGGAAACATGTAAGGATAAAGTAATTCTACACTGTGATTAAAGAAATAGTTAAGAAATATTTTAATTTGTTTTTACCAATCTTCCCATTGGTACAACTAGATGTTTTTAGGCCTCATGTGAAAATCTGTTTAAGGCCTCATCCTCTTATTTGCAAAAGCTTGAGGTAAGAGTTATGTTGATCTCAGATCTTAAAATGTTACATTAGTTACCCTCCCCTTGTTATCACTCTAGGAACCAGCAAGTAGGGCTGTCCTTACTGGCAGTAGTACCTGGGGCAAAATACCCTATGTGAGTTACTATTATAATACAACCTGCAAATCACCAGCTGCTGAAATACAAGGGCATTAAACACGCAAGGCAATCTTGCTTGCATCAATCCTGTGTGCCTTTGTATTTCTTTGTATGGACTACAATGGAGGTCCCCACATTTTTTTTTTATCCGTAAACCACATTCTGATGCAAAGAGAGTTGGGGAGCAATGCAATCATAAAAAATGTTCCTGGGTGGTGCAAAATAAGTGTTGTGAGCACCATTTGGTAGCCTCTGTGTGGACTTGCAGCTACAAAAGGCTCTGTTTAATGGTACATCTGGTTTTTATGAACCAAAACTTTTGTCAAAGCCAGGAATTCAAAAATAACAACCTATTTTGAGACCACTGGGAGCAACATCCAAGGGATTCCTTTGCAACATGTTCCTCATGAGCCACTGGTGGGGAACTCTGAACTACAACATCCAGCAGTAAGTCCTATTGTAACAAAAGTTTGAGGTTGCATTTTTCATTAACAGTTGGCCTTCCTTGATATGTTGCATTACTGACACTATGTTTCATTGCTATAGGAACTGTCCATCACATGCACCCCCATTTCCAGAAAAAGGACATGTAACCCCACACGCAGCTGCCAGTGCTTATACCGTCAGCACATAGTATTGCTAGGAGAAACTGTAGTGTTTATGCAAATGTCCTGTAGATGTCACTGTGCACATGAATTATACTGTGCATACACAGTACTGTCTATACTGCTTAAGGTGCTAGGGTTTTTGTTACTGTTGTGTAATGGCTGCATGAGCCTGCTAATAAAGCACTGTTCTTCTCGTCTCATCCTCGGCTATCAAAACACAAATTGGTGACGAGATGTCTCTTCTACCGCTGCACCTTTTCTCCTAAACCCTGGTGAGCCTACCATACCTTTTACTGCTTGGATCCATATGCTTGATAGCTACATTATTGCTGCTGACCAAGGGGAGATTTCTGCTGCTAGAAAGTGTGCTTTACTTATTCCTTGCCTGAGAGCAGAGGGACAGTGTATATTCTATACATTACTGTTACCTGATGAGACTCATGAAGCTGCTGTTACTGCTATAAAGAAAATTTTTGTGCCAAGAGTAAATGTGGTTGCAGAAAGATATAAATTCCGCCAACATGGACAACGTAATGGTGAATCCACAAGTCAATTTGTAGCAGCTTTGAGAGAGCTGGTGGTTACCTGTGACTTTGGGAATCTAACAGATGAAATGCTAAGTATTAAGTGTGAATAAAGCTGGTACAGTTATTCCAGACAAGTTTATATGCACTGTCATGTCAATGTCAATACTGCTTCTGCTGACAAGGGACACCCCATTAACCTGATGCTTGATACAGGTTCAGTTGTTTTTATACTACCAAAGGATATTTTCTTTAGTTACATGTTGCAGACATCAAAATTCCACAAACTACCTTGCCTACAAAATAGTCTACTGCTGACATTGTCAAACATCAACAAGCCAAATGCAAGGCTTATACTGACAGAAAACGGGGTGCAAGAGAAATGCACTTTCAGCCTGCATCCTTAGTCAGAATTAAGAAACCAGGACTACTGAAAAAAGGACAATCTAAATTTACTACACCACTTAAAGTGAGACGCCAGCGGGGACCATACACATATGAACTATCTGATGGATGCATATGGAATGGGAGTCATCTTGCGCCTGCTCTTGGTCTGCATGGACCAAGGACTGTGTCATGAAGAATGCTTTAAGATGCATTGTTGTTTATTACATTTGCCCAAATGCTTTCCTTATATAGGGGGAATATGTAGTGCATACAAATGTCCTGTAGATGTCACTGTGCATACAAAGTACTGTCTATACTGCTTAAGGTGCTAGAGTTTATGTTACTCTTGTGAAATGGCTGCATGAGCCTGCTAATAAAGCACTTGTATATTCTACTCATCCTCAGCTATCAGAACACAACAGAAACATTCTTTAATGAGCATCTCTGTTAACACTGACATGATTGCAGGTAAGTTACTGCCATAGGGGGCCCTGGGAACATTTGCAGCTTCCTTCCTGTCTTGCTTTATACACAGAAGTCCATCTCTGGCTGGGATCAGAAGAGATTTTGTTTGGTTTGCATCAAGGTCAGGCCTGGACTGAGAGTCAAAATAGGCCCTGGCATTTCAGGTACACAGAGGCCCAATGAGCCCACTCAGAGGCCCAAACAGCCCCCACCAGCCCACTAAATACTGACTTTCTATGGGACCTTATAGCAGCCCCTCTGGCATTTGCCCTAACCCACAGATTGCCAGTCCGGTCCTGATCAAGGTCACTTGCTGCATTGGCTTTCTCCTGTAATGCTCCTTGGCACTCTCATCTTGTTCCAGATAAACATCTGCTTTGCAGCTAATAAAACAGGTGACTAAATCTGCTCCCATGAAAAACAAGTAAATATTTGTGCTTTTGTAATTATAATCAAGCTCCTGCGGTTTTTTTCCAGGTCACAGAAAAAAAAAAGACAAAATTTCTGGTTTAATGACATTGTGAATCACAGAAGGCTAGAATTAAGTGGGTGTTCTAGCATCTGCTGCACCCTAATGTGCTATTACGTTGCTTGCAAACTCACACCCCTCAACACCGCTGCCTTACAAGGAATGTAAGGATGAAAACAAATTGCTCTGTTTGTATGCATTAATCTGTTTTAAGGAATGAAAGGAAACATATTTATGATTCTCAGAACAGGGTAGTGTCATTAATGTTTATTGGCATGAAGTAATGGCAATGTTTTTACCATAATTATGCGGGTTAATATACCCGTGAATTTTCTTAAGTATAGAAAAATACTCGACATTACAAAGTCTGTAGTTTGCAATATCAATGAAACAAGATTCATCCCTAAAGAAAACATCTTTGTAACAAGTTTTATAGAAACTGTTTTCTTTGTACTCCACAATTGTTTGTGTGTTCTTTTCTTCTTTTATATATATAGCTTTATTTTATATATTACTTTTAATATTTAACATGCTTGGTCTAAAATAAAAAAAAACTTGTCATTTAGAACAACCTGCGCCAATATGTTCAAATGAATATGTCAATTAAAGTAATTGGAAATATCTCTGCATTAAAATGTACATATATTATGTTTCGGATACTGATGCTTATGTTCATATGTTCTAAGAAATGTTCCCTTTCTCTATTGGATTTGTTTATTGCACAAAAGGCCACCCATGTTTTGTAGTCAGGTGATATGCGTGATGGTGGCGTGATTATAGTAAACACAAATATATTGCTGTATGTCACTTTTGAACTTTACTTTGTTCAAAAACTACCTTTCCAAACCACAAACCTCAACAGTGGAAGGGGACATGGTGTGCCGGAAATGTAAGCCCATGTGACGCTCTCTTACTTATTTCTCTCTTTGTCTCGCTCTACAGATGAAAAAGATTTAGGGCCAGAGTTAAAAGACAGGGGACCCAAAGATAATTTATTGAGGGTGGGGTCCACAGATTTAGAGAACATTTGGAGTGCCTAGATGGTCATATAGTGGTTATAGAACTGCAAATTTCATCATCTGAAAACACACATCAGTTGGCAGGGACATGCTGGGAGATGGGCATTCCAACAGCTATTAGAAAATGTCACTTGTATTTTTAGAAGATGCTCTGTTCAGTGGAGTCCTCTCTGCCTCAAAGGTATAATGAAAGCAGGATAGTGGCACTGTGGAGACTGTGGGGGTCATTTATAAACACTGGTTAAATTTGCACCAGCCCATGGCAATCAATCAGATGATTGAGCGCTTGCGGTGCACAGCAAGGGGACAAAAAGATGTTTTAATGCAGGCCACAGTGAGGCACTAATGTGAGGCTCTAATAAACATTGGTGGACAGTAGAATTAACTTACTGTGTACTCAAGATTATGTAGAGCATGCTCACTGATGTTATGCACCCTCACTGCCTGGTATTTAGCGCCACATGTGTAACGTGTGATGCGCTCCTGGGATCAGGGGAAGTTTTTTTCATGCATGTGCATTAAGTATAGAGAGGCGAAGGAAGCTTCTAATTCATTAGTGATTAAAAATTGAAAAGATTGAGGTAGTGCATGATTTGGCTTTCCTTCACCTTTAAAGGAAAACTATACCCCCAAAATGAATACTTGAGCAACAGATAATTTGATATAAACTAAGTGGCATATTAAAGAATCTTATCAAACTGATATATATATATATATATATCTCAGTAGTTATTAGTATTTAGTAGCCACTAAATTACCTCAGAAAGGGACAATGGTCATTCTATGTCACTTCAGCCCTAACCCCATCAGCCTTGTGTGCTGGGAGTTGTATTCAGCAACAACTGAATCAATTCAATTCTAACTTTAACAGGAAGAAGTGTGGAAGCAAAAGACAGAACTTTGTTAATTGGCTCGTGTGACCTAACTTTATAGTTTGTTTGGTATGTTTGTGTGCACTGTTGGATCCTAGGATCCCAGGAGGCTGTCCTTATTTTTTAAAATGGCTATTTTCTATTTATGATTACCCAATGGCACATGCTACTAAAAAAGTATATTACTATGAAAATGGTTTATTTACATGAAGCAGGGTTTTACACATGAGTTGTTTTAGGCAATATCTTTTTATAGAGACCTACTTTGTCCGTTTTCCTTTAAGGGTATGTCTTTAATATGACAACTTTTTTCACATGATATCTCTGCAGTGAGCACCAACCATTTAGTTTTTGGTGTGCTATAATGTGGACATGGGGTGTTGTGGGTGTGGTTTAAAGTGGGTGTGGTCTAAAAAAAAGGGAGACGATAACACTGGCTTCCGTTATCAGCCCTCCAGACCAGAACCATTCCTGCCCTAGGTACCACAGATGTTGAACAGCACTGCACTAGCAAATATAAATAATCTTGAAAAAAACAGCTTGTGAAAGTTTGAGAAGAAAAGCACCTCTGTAAGCTAATTACACAATAACTACAGAATGTTGTAAATCAAAAAGATTTCTGTTTAGTCAATGTGAACATTTCCAATATTTTTGTGTCATTTCCAGTAAACGCGACTCCTTTCCTGTAAAATGCTTTTACTTTCATTCTGTACAGTTCCTGCATCCAGGCCATAAGTATATTTCATCTGAGCCGCAGGTGAAAGCAATGACTGTCAGACTGAATGGACAGGATTAGCGTACGCAGCAAGGAAATGTCTGCAGATAAATACACACAGCACAATTGGAACCAGCAGGACACTGAACTTGTGCCAAAGTGCCAAATAGCCATAACATGTCCTTGCAAGTGACAATTTCATGTTTTAGAGGTTGTGCGAGGGAAAGTGCTTCCTGAATCCTTCAAGTCCTCTCTGGTTTAATCCGATTGGGAGGGCAATGACGTATTCAGCCTTAGCATGACCCCTGCAGGGTCTTATCTACCTCACAAATAACAATACCACAAGCTCCACACAGTCAGTCATGGAACTTTCTGCACTGAGGGTCAAACGCATGGATTTTCTACTGTCAATGCTGTGTAATCCGTAGCAATCCCTTTTTGTTTGACACTTTGATAAATATGTCCCATAGACATTTATTGAAAACCATAGTTATATTCAAGGGGAGACAAGCCACTAAATTACCTCAGAAAGGGACAATGGTCATTCTATGTCACTTCAGCCCTAACCCCATTAGCCTTGTGTGCTGGGAGTTGTATTCAGCAACAACTGAACAACAATAAAAACATTAATCCTGATTTATACAAATAAAATCTTTGACTCAGCACTATTCAAAATAGAGGTTAACACACTTAGGATAAGCCATTTTGGATGCCACTGCCTCATGGATCATACTTTTTTTATATGGGAAAAAAAGTGGTTGAAAGGATGAAGCAGACAGGACAAAGCAAGTTGGCTAAAAAAATTAAAAATAGATGCTCTACCATTTGTTTTGTCTTAAACCTATGATTTTTCTCTCTCACTTGCTTCTCGGGCCAAATTGAATATATTTGTGGCCATACACGAGAAGATCTGCTTGTTGTTGCCAAATGAGCAGATCTTAACCTGATATGCCCACCAAAGGCAGGGTAATATTAGGTTAATCCAATCCTTTGGGGCTAGAGCAGACGGGGAGATTCGGGGGCATTTTGTCGCCTGGCGACTTGTAGCGGCGACTTGTAGCCCCCGAACCTCCCCGAATAGACAGGTCCTTAGGCGCACCGGCGTGACTTGAAAACGCCTGCGCCTATTCACACGCAGCAGCGCGATTTGTGGAATCGATCCAAATTGACTCGCGAGTCAATTTGGAGCGATTCCACAAATCGCGCCGCTGCGTGTGAGTAGGCGCAGGCGTTTTCAAGTCACGCCGGTGCGCCTAAGGACCTGTCTATTCGGGGAGGTTCGGGGGCTACAAGTCGCCAGGCGACAAAATGCCCCCGAATCTCCCCGTCTGCTCTAGCCCTTGGACTGCATCAAGTAGCCGATGTGCTCCTTGATCACAGGAAAAATAAAACCTGCCAGATCAATATCAGCCCAATTTCTGGCCTGATAGTGGAGACACATCGGAAGCCCCATCACACAAGCAGGTAAGTCGTTGAATTGGTTCAAAGGACCGATATCGGCAGCTTTAATCTGCCTGTGTATGGCCACTTTAACTGATAAATGAGCCCAGTTTTCCATCCCCGGCTCTGGAAGCGCCACACTGTGTATCCATTCTGTATAGGCCTTCCTAATCCTTTAGAATCACAGCAGGGATTGTCAGAACAAAAGCAGTGAGCAGAAAACCACTGAGGCAGAAGCAGCCCTTGTACTGGGGAAGTATTTTACAAAGACTCCTAAATAAAGACAATAAGCCAATAATTGTATGGTAACTGCCTGACAATAAAAGGGTTTGTTGTAATCCTCTTTTGAGGTCAAATAATACCCATCAATTGGTTACAGACAGCGCACTCCCATTAGGGCTGCAGCAGCCATAAAAATAAATCTTGTAGTCATGTCAGACTTCTGTAGTGCTAAAATATTTAGCTTTTACAGGACTCCAGGAAAACCAGAATACCAAGATATATGCTAATCATCCATGGGCTTTAGAGAACAGATGAATCACAACAACTATCATTCCAATGGTAGCCATACCCTTGCTGATGTTCTGTATTGGATTGATGGGCCAAATGGACAGATATCATTGTATTTCCTGCTAATTTGGGCTGAAAGCCTAAATGGCTGTAGCTGTAGGAAGTGAAGAGGAGTTGCACCTTACCATTCATTGGATGACATGGTACTTTGGCCAAATCTAGGCTTATATGGTCAGCTTAAAGGGGTTGTTCACCTTTGAGTTAACTTTTAATATGATATAGAGCAGGGGTGTCCAACCTTTTGGCTTCCCTGGGCCACATTGGAAAAATTGTCTGTGGGAACACATGAAATACACAAGCACTTTTGATTTGTAAAAGTAAAGAAAAAACACATAAAAGAACTACAATACCAGTTGGATAACCAGATGGAGCTATAGACTGGAATATGGGACACCTGGATATTAAACAGACTTATAATTATATTATTACTACTACTGACTGGGCAATGGGCAGATTCCCCCTCCTGCCTACTCCTGTATTCTTTGCAATATGATATTTCCTTGGGAACCAATCATTTCAAGCTGGGCCACATTCATGTCCATTCTGGGCCGCATGCAGCCCTCGGGCCTCAGGTTGGACACCCCTGATATAGAGGGTGATACTCAGACACTTAACAATTGCTTTTCAATTATTATTAGGGTTTTTTTTTTTTTT
>CM044445.1:19069550-19080367 GCA_024363595.1 Xenopus borealis
GGACTTTTTCATGCTTGTGTTGCTCTCCAACTCTTTTCTAAATTTAAATGTGGCTCACGAACAAAAAAGGTTGGGGACCCCTGCACTAAAGGATGAATGAACTACCAAGGAAGTTTTTGCAGGTAGCTGCAGCCACTAAATGCTGAATGTCCTAAGATGGAGATGCTGGCATGCAAACAGCTTTACACTTTAATGAGACTTTTATTCTTGGTATAAAAAAACTAAACTAATATTAGCTTTCCATTTCAGGAGGTGCTAACATCTACTTGCTGCCAAAAGTAGGTTATTAGTACAGTTTATTATTAATGTTATTACGGGGTAGTCTTGAAAGAAGTGTGTGTTAGGATGACTAACTTTCATTTCTAGATATGGACTCCTCCCTGGGTAAGCACGTGTTCTACAGATAGAGAATCGCCGTTCTCTTTCTTTTAAGGAAAGTCATTACAACTGAATAGGCAGTTGAACCAGCGTAGGCTGTTCAGGCTTGACAATGGGTCCTGTAGTTGCTGGAAACGTTGCCACTTTTTTCATTAGCTAATAAACAACCTTAACTGGTTCAACTGCATTAATAGTGACATTGTTTTTTGTTGTTGTTGATACTAGGGATGCACCGAATCCACTATTTTGGATTCGGCCAAACCCCCAAATCCTTTGCAAAAGATTTGGCCAAATACCGAACCAAATCCGAGTACTAATTTGCATATGCAAATTGTATGCAATATTATATGCAAATTAGGTGTGGGAAGGGGAAACATTTTTTGCTTCCTTGTTTTGTAACAAAAAGTCATGTGATTTCCCACCCGCCCCTAATTTGCAGGGAAGAAGGATTTGGCCGAATCCCAATCCTGCTGAAAAAGGCTGAATCCCGAACCGATTCCTGGATTTGGTGCATCCCTAGTATATTTATAACAGTGTCAGCTTGGGTACATGGAGACAGATGCATCTATTCTTGTGCATCTGATGTAGGTTGTGTAATATAACAACTATAGCCTCTGTTCTATGCTGCTGGGATTATCTATTTTGAAGAGGATCCAGTCAGAAATGAGGCCCTGGCCGGAGCAAAATGGGGGTCACTCAGAATGAAACAAATAGTAACAGTAAGGTAAAAATTATCATAGTAGCAGGGGAGATAATATTCTTTTGGGAGGGACTGTGGGATAGCAGGTATAATAAGGAGAGATGGTGCCTACAGTTAACAGTGGGATAACAGTCTATGGGAAGTGACTGTGGGATAGCAGGTATATTAGGCTGAGATTGAGCTATAGTAACAGTGGGATAATAGCTTCTGGGAAAGGACTGTGGTTGAGGGATAGCAGGTATAGTAGGGAGAGATGGTGCCTATTGTAGCGGTAGGGATTTTAGACTCTGTGAAGGAACTGTGGCTGTGGGATAGCAGGTATAGTAGGGAGATATGGTGCCTATAGTATAATAGCCTCTGAGAATGGACTGTGGGATAGCAGGTATAGTAGGGAGATATGGTGCCTATAGTATAATAGCCTCTGAGAAGAGACTGTGGGATAGCAGGTATAGTAGGGAGAGATGGTGTTACACTATCGCAGAAGTTAAATAAAATATTTGCTTGAACTATAGCCCATACACATCTGTGCAGCAGGGTAGTCATGATGAGTTTTAAAACAGCCCGGTAGTATAACTGGCTGATGCAATACATGTATACTTTCCAACAGGAAACCTTCGTTTCCCCACCCCCCATAATATTTATGGGTTGCAGGTGGACTACCATGTTCCCAGTCATTGATGGGGTACCCCCTCTAGAATATGTAGGTGCTTAAGTAAGAATATCATCCAGGAAATTCCTGCGATCACACCATAATAAAAAGTGGTACCATCAGTGGTTTGAGCAACGTAGAGAGTAGGTGTGTCAGTGTGGCTTTCGGTTCAGCTTGCCTTGGTAACAGAATACAAACAGAATGACGGATAACATCTCATCATTGCCAGGGTGGAGTGGCTGGCCCCAGTCTTTATCTTATTCCTCTTGCAAAACAACACCCTTTAGATCTTGTAAAGCATTTTTGTTTCCTAGGGAAAAAGACTCAAAGTGTGAGCACTATAGTTCTATCACATTAGAAGCATCTGTGGACTAAAGGTCTTTCCTGTGACCATCGGTTAATTTTCAATACAGTCTTAGAGATGAATTGTCAGATATACAGGTAGAAACAATAGAACAGACAATGATCAGGTGCCTTCAATGGCAGATTCCCTTAATATTGGGCCCCCAGCCCCAGATGAACATTGATTCTATGGTGTTAGATTTTAGGAGCTAAAGTCCTGACGCAGCTCAGCACCCAAGGTTAAGAACCGATACAAGTACCCACACTGCCCCTTTACTTATGCTGGGGTAAAGAATAAAGGGGAAGCCTGTGGCTGCAAGGGGGCCCAGGAGGTATAGGGCCCCATGTGGCCGAATTCATATACAATTTCAATGAAAATTGGTAAAACAGATGAACCTCTAGACATTTTGGGTGCCTGAAAAATACTTTGCTGTAATATCTAGTTAAGTTACACCATTGGTTAAGGTGCAATATAGAGGTTTTAGCCTTTAAAAATGTTACACTGATGCTTAAGGGGTGACATACAGCTGAGATGTACATTAGTCTTACAGTAGCAGCCTCTTGGGGCCAAAGGGAGAGAACTAAGCGCATTTTTTCCCCCACAGCAAATAAACTACCTTAATTACGGTGCATGTAGATGTTAAACAATATTCTTTAACATAGGATCAGTTTGTTCCCCTTTCAGCCCTAGCCGTATGAAACTTGCTTTATATTTGAAAACCCATAATAATGGTTCTGATAGGAATAGCCCATGATTAACGTACAAAAAAGGATTGGTTTATATACAAAAATGATATTTATTGCAGCTTTCCACTGAGTTATGTACAATCCAGACAGTAATGTTAAACAGCAGAAGACATTATTCATTCCAACAACCCCTTTTATGGCCATTGCTAGGAGCTGTAGTCCTGAAGTTATTAAGAATATTACCAAAAGTCCACAGTCTATTAATTTTCCCGGATTTTAAAGTGTCTTGTGTGAGTCTTTTAGGCGGTTTTCCCCACCATTGTGCTCTGGCATAGAGACAGACAGGTACATTTATATTCTACATGTACATTAAAAAAACAAAAAGTAAAAAAAAAAAACTAAGTCCTTGTAGCAGATTCCCAAGTCCTCAAAGAGAACATTTTGGCAAGTGCTAATTACATAAGACATATGTAAACCTATACTAACAAGCCCTGTAGCAGGTGGAGGTCTAAAGACACTGCCACCATCACTAGTTTGGGCAGCTGTGAGCCAATGTAGAACAAATCTCCATTATGGAGCACTAAAGTGCCCAAACTATGAACGTTTACTAGAGTTACTGTTCCTTATCCTCATTCCAGGAGGTTCACGCTCTCTGCTTCCCACCATGGTACAGTCTACAAAACCAAAAAGAGAGAGAGTCCTGCTCTTCAACTTTGTATTCCATGGCCAGAGAACTTTTGCTGAAGCTGGTCATCTTTAGCATGTCCTGCTGGTTTCCTGGCTTTGCTTTCCAAGCCTGGTGCCAAAATCAAGATTCATGCCGAGCCAGCTCTCTTTCTCTAGCTGGTACTCTTCTTAAAGAGAGTCCATGTCACAGCTTCTCTCACTCTTCTCTTGAAGAAAAGACTTGTGAGGAGGCCCACGCTAGCCCTGGCACACGCCAGCTTTGGCTAGTCGACGACCCTCCAAGCCGAGGTGACACTTTAAAAGAGGGGGGAAAAAAATCTCATTTTTTTCTCATATATAGACGTCGATAGGAAAAGTTCAATGGCTCTGCCCATTCCAAAGACAGAGCCACTTAGACTGCAGAACCGGCTTGCTGAGATGATCGAAGGAAATCCAGTCTTGTCTTGACTGGTGTTTCATCTGTTGGAAGCCGAGACTGGAACTTCTTCATTTGCTCTGGGCTTGCCAGGTTCTTCAGTAGATGATTCTCTTTCTCAAGCTGTGAGTTCTTCTCCACCAGATCTTTAATCTGCTCCTTCAGCACCTCAACCTCTTCACGCACAGCGTACATGAGATGGTTTTTTACCAAATCCTGTAGAGCAAACATGGCAGACATTAGGGAAAGGTCGAACACTAGGAAACGATCAGGCTGCAAAGGTCACATCTGCCCCTACAGAACAGAATCCCTCCTGCTGCAACTTGGGGGCACGACTAACTAATCAGTCCTAGTTACACATTAACATTGAGAATTATTGATTTCAGTAGCATATATGTAAAGGGGGGCATGTAAATGCAAAATGTGCTTTACTAGCCTGTGCTGCATTTTAATAACATGCCTGAAGGTGTACTAGTGGCAAGTCCTAATCCACTCTGCTGCCCATTCACATGCATACACTAGATCGTTTATTGAATTAAGCACAAATGGTTAATCTGTGGATGTTAGGAAATGTGGTCTACAACCCACTCCTGAATTCAAAGTCATTGCAGGGCTCCACAAGGCTGCAGGTTCTCTTGCAAGGAAAACAATGTCATTGTGTCTAAGCTGGCATTATCCGCAGCTAACACTGCAGTGCAGCCCCATCCAATGAGATTCCCACCGGCCCTCCGGGGGGAAAATCTGCCCGGCAACAGTAAATAGCCATTGCAATGAAGTGCAGGGAGCTCCTGCACTGCCACACACTGCAACGGCTGTAAATCATGCACTGCCTGCCTTTGTCCCTGATAAATTAACCACTGCATATGGGATACATCTCATTAATAATATTTTATCATTATTTAGCCACAGATATCTGTTGTGCTTTTACCCCTTGCACTACACATATGCTACATTAAAAATTTACTACAATAAAAAAAATATTAATAAATACTATCTGATCTGCCTGTGCCCTCCCTATCGGATTTGCCCGTACCCTCTCTTCCACATGTGAAGGCATTAGAAAAGAGACACTCACCATGGCTTGCTCAATCTTGTTGTCGATGGCAACGACGCTGGCACCCGATGCACTGTAGAAAAAAAAAAGAATTGGTTATAATCATGCAAAGTGGTATAATCAAAAATACACGCAAAACCTTTGACTACTACAGTCATATGTATATTGTAATGTATCTGGTTTCCAGGTGCACCCCTGAGGAATTGTGCGGCTTAGTACAGCCCAGTAAGGGTTAATGAACACCCCCCCCCCCCCAAGCCTAGACAATGCCTTTCTGGCCGGTGACAAACAAGGAGGAGGAAACTGAGGCTGTTCCAGTCCTAACTGGGATTATCCTGCTCTAACCGACCAGCCACCGTCTCCAGGAAATAAGGATCCAGCATGGGTAAAACATACCCCAGCCATGTCAATTCTGCCTCATCTGCACAAGCCTGGCTGTATTTACACACAGACACAGATCTGCTGCAGATAAGTGAACATGAAAGGTCACAGCCATAAGTCTGCATATCTATTATAACAGGAAAAACCCTGAGCAGCAGCAGATGAAGTACATTCCATAAGGTGCGCCTTGCCCTTTTGTCATTTTGTTACATTAAACAAAGCACAGAAATCATTCTGTAACTTCACAAACACACACACAAATCATTCTGTAGCCAAACCCTTTGCAAAATATTCAATTCCAACTAATAATTTGCAAATCTATCGATACACAAGATTTATTTATTTATTATTTTTTTAAATAAAAACAGCATTTCTGCCCTAAACTGGTTTTGCAAGGCACCAAGTGTGCATTAACAAGAACACTATATCAGTATATTTACCTGTTATCCAGCTTTACGGACACCACATCAGCCCCCAGCAAGGAGGAGAAAAATGAAATGGAGAAATTGTGCAGCTCGTACACGGCCACCTCCATGGGCAGTTTACACATTTCTGTGCTCATGTTTGCACGACCGGCTTCTCTGTATAGAACCTCCAGCAAATAAATCCTTTCCTTTAAGGGACTCCTAGAAGTGGGTGCTTTGCTGTGTGTGTGAATATAAAGGAACCCGGTACACTTCTACTATGCTAAGTTCTGACTGCTGATGCAACAAGCCACAGACTGACTGCTATTTCAGACTGCCTCCTCCTTAAATAGCAGCCCAGTGACATCATATGGCGTCAGCCCCTGTATGCAAATTGGGTTGACTCTGCAATCCCCACCCCCCTCCCGGCTAAAGCTCTCAGCTCATAAACAAGCCCAGATTTCTGCAGGACTCTTTTTACTCCTGGTGCTGCAGCTTTTAGGAGAAATCAGATGCCAGCATGCATCTATTATTGGAGGCTTTGCTGGGCTTGGGGAATGCAGAAGAATTTTGCATGTGCATCCCTGGGCATTTCTTATATATATTACTAACCACAGCAATGATACAGCTGTTATACAAGGGAGTACCCTTGCCTTCACTTGCTCAAAGTACAGGTATGGGGACCTGTTATCCAGAATGCTTGGGACCTGGGGATTTCTGGATACGGGGTCTTTCCATAATTTGGCTCTTCATACTGGAAAATCATATAAACATAAAATAAACCAGATTAGGCTGGTTTTGCTTCCAATGAGGATTAATAATATTTTAGTTGGGATGAAGTACAAGCAACTGTTTGATTATTACAGAGAGAAAGGAAATCATTTTTAAAGATGTGGATTATTTGATTATAATGGAGTCTATGGGAGACGGCATTTCCGTAATTCAGAACTTTCTGGATAATGGATCCCATACCTGTACCAGTAATCCTAAGCAACTTTCCACATACATATTGCTTAACAGAAATATGTGTTTTTGTTTTCAAGCGTCTGGCTGCTTATATATTCACAGCACTGCTGGTTCTGACCTCTGAAACAATGTAGCAGAAGGCAGCTGATTAAGGGCTCTTACACATGGGCGTTTTTTACCTGCCCTCCCCTGCGTTCCGTTTTATTCCGTTCTGTTCCATTCAGCAGCAGGGCAGCGCCACATTAGACACACTCATTTATTTTGAAGGGGACTATACTCACACAGACGTGTGTAAGTGCTGAACGCAGGTAGAATGCAGTAAGTTGCGTCTCAACCTGCGTTATACTCCTACATGCGTCTGTGTGAGTACAGCTACATTGAAAATACTCAAGTGCGTCTACTCCTGCGCTCTAAGGAGCACAGGTAAAAACGCCCATGTGTAAGAGCCCTAACAATCCTGGAGGAGATAGAATCTGCAAGATTCAGAATCAGAGAAATGACAGGGAATAGCAATTACATTTACAAATAACCCTAAACATGTTTGAAAGTGTATACTGGATAGTTGCTTAGAATACCACTTACTTACACTATGCAAACGGAAGGGACCATCAGAAGATGACATATGCCTTTGGTCCGGCAATTGTGAGCTCCAGGTACAACAAGACAATTGCTAATGCCTATTGCAATTATACTACTACTAACACTGAGAACTTCACGGTGCAAAGGAGAACTTACTACCTCCTACCCCTAGCAACAAGGTACCCAAACAATCTGTTCTGTCTACTGTAAGCATTTACATGAGGCCGCTTGTTTAGGTTTTGCATTTGCATAGGTCCCTATTTGCATTTCTATCCTCAATCTGTGCGGCAGCTGGGCCGGGTTTACATAGCCCTGTGCAAATGAACAAAACAAGTAATTTATGATGGTAATAAAATAGACTTAGTAGGTTGCGTTAATCGATAAGGTGACTGGTACCGAGTAAGTGTGACTGTTTGGTTCATAGGGAAGCCGGAGTTTCTGGAATCCATCTCCAATATGGCCATTCTAATTTAGCAACATGAGGCCAGGGCCGGATTTACATAGCGGGTGCCCCTAGGCCCGCTGTCGTTTTTGCCGCAACTGTCCCCTCCCTTTTATTTGCTCAAATTTTCATCGGGACGGAGCATTGAGAATTGGCAAATCGGAAATTTAAATTTCTCAACCAATGTGGGTGTTATTGGGCAGCATGCCGCCACCTAAAATCCTGCCACACTAGGCCAGGGCCTAGGTGGCTTCTCCACAAATCCGGGACTGCATGAGTAGGGTTGCCACCTGGCTGGTATTTTACCGGCCTGGCTGGTATTCTTTGTGGTTGATCCCAATGTTATTAATAGGAAAAAAAGATAAATATATAGGAAGGCCGGTATTTTTTTCAGGAAAAGGTGGCAACCCTATGCATGAGGCAGGAGTCTGAACTCCTCTAGCACTACCCCTGGCAGTAGGGTTGGTAATACGGGTAATTCTCCTTTCCACTAGGGCATTGAGCGTTTGCTAGATAAAAGTCCAGGCCAGTTTGTACCTTATCAAGGACTAGAATTAAATGGCAAGAAAACAACAGCATATAGCCCTGTGTAGGTTGCCACCTTGCCGGTTTTACCGGCCTCGCCAGTATTTTTGACGGTTGATCCCAATGTTATTAATAGGAAAAAAAGATAAACATATAGGAAGGCGGGTATTTTTCTCCAGAAAATGTGGCAACCCTAGCCCTGTGCCTGAAGTACAACTCAAAGCAGAAGATTTTACAACATATTTTTTCCCCCCGAAAAATAGCCCTGCTGGGAGTTGGGGGACTGAAATAGAACATAAAGGCTGCAAATTATATATCAGAACATGTCCTAGTTGAGAAGTCATTTGCAAAGTGAAATGTTTAGAGACCCTGAGCCCCTGATTAGCCCTCAGCCAATACACCCGCCCCCACCCACAGTGCCTGCTCCCATGAACAAGGCCTCCCAGCTCACCCTAAACAATACAAGATTCCACCGCATTATATGTCATTATACCCTTTGCTGTTGCTGTGGTGATGCATAATAATGATAAATATGATTGTTATTATTGTTATCACTAAATGATTGCACCATTTTTTGGTAACAATGAAGTGTGTAAGTTACAGGCACCCCCACCCTGCCAACAGCACAGGACACCCATCTCACTTCTGCTTTCACCTTCATACTGTTGCCTGGCGCCCTCTGCTGGCCTGCCACTGTTATTGTTACTATACAGACCACAGTGCTGTCATGTTTATATGGGAGATAAAGTACAGGCTGTACCAAGTGGCATATGGGATAGGCACAACCATGTCAGGCACATAGTTTTTGGCAACTTTTCAAGTGTAAAAGAAAAACAAAAAAAAAAACAATTTGTTCTCTCAATTTCACATTTTTTTAAGCCTGTTGTCACTTAATGTGACTTCATATTTGTCATTGGACAAATAGTTTGAGTTATCATTTTCTTATCCTTAGCTGCCAGCAAGTACCGTATATGCAATATATCAAGTGTAATCAAGTATAATCTCTGCTTAATGTCACTATTTATTTTCCAGTCTCTAGGTTTCATTTAAGCCGTCTGTTTTACTAATCCAAGATTTATTCCTCCTAAGCCTTGACCCCCCTCGCTGGTCAGATGAACTCTTCCATTCTCTTATGTCCCTATTGGTTAAAGCTAAAAATAGACTTTATAAATAGGGCTTAGCTGACTTTAATTTTTCCATTAGGATTGTGGCCTCTGGGCCTCAAGGGGTTAGGACTCATTATATCCCTGCTAGTGATTCAGTCATTTGGACTCATTTGTCCATAAGTGAGAGAATACCTGTTAGGGCTCTCCCTTAGGTAGGTTTGGATCATTGCCTGCACAAATCATTTTTCCCAATTAGAAATATTAGTAGGAGCTGTCATACTGCTCATCTTAGGTAAAATGGAAAACTTTCCATAGACCAAAATAGATCACCACAATGCAACAGCACTACTGCAGGCTAAACATGGACAGTGCAGTTGTTATTGTTTAAAGGGATACTGTCGAGGGAAAACATTTTTTTTCCAAAATGCATCAGTTAATAGTGCTGTTCCAGAAGAATTCCGCATTGAAATCCATTTCTCAAAAGAGGAAACAGATTTTTTTATATTTCATTTTGAAATCTGACATGGGGCTAGATATATTGTCAATTTCCCAGCTGCCCCAAGTCATGTGACTTGTGCTCTGATAAACTTCAATCACTCTTTACTGCTGTACTGCAAGTGAGATCTGCTCATTTGGCCTTGAGGTGGGCGATATCGGGCTGATCCGAATGGCGCAGATACGAGCGGACGGATCGCAGGACTGCATCAACGAACAGATGCGGCTGTGATCCGACGGGATTTTTAATCCTGCCCGATCAACATCTGGCTGACTTTCAGACAGATATCGATCAAGGAAGCCATCGGAGGGCCCCATGCATGGGCCGATAAACTTCCGACTCTGTCTGTGCCCGTGTATGGCCACCTTTACACACTAAACATTAACCTAAAGGTGAACCCATTAATGTCAAACATAACATCTTAAATAGCCATTTGTACCCACAATTCAGCGCTTTCCTCAGAATTCTAAATAATAATGGGTGCCCACTATCAAGCCTTATAATCCCATTCACTTGGCACAAGTTGATTGGGGCTATGGGTGCAGAGAAACACTGGAACCACTGCCAAGGCCAGGCTGCCGCCAATTCCCTTGCTTTGAAGTCTGCAGACAACTTTAATATATTTCATAAACAAAAACCCAGCCATTCAGGCACAGGCCCATTATGTAAATAATGTATATACATCTTATTTTTTTTTTTACAAGCTTGAATAGTTTCAGTGTCTGTAATTAAAAGTTAATAATAATAATTAGCTGTGTACAGGATGGCACTCTGTCGCCATGATTCTCATACAAACTCAGGGAAGTAGATATATATGTTGTCTTTGTTCATCTCAAGTTCAGGCTCCTTTTGTTATCAGATTGTAAGGAGCTTGTGCGTGACCTCACAGAGCATTCTTCACTTGTTTGTACAGACAATAATACAGTCGAGCTGAGAGTAAAAATAACAGCGTTATATAAATCGGCTCCTACACGACACAGACATTTTCTTCATGCAAACATGCTCT
>CM044445.1:19126964-19137214 GCA_024363595.1 Xenopus borealis
TAGATGTATAGATAGATAGATGTATAGATAGATAGATAGATAGATAGATAGATAGATAGAAAGATAGATGATGGAAAGATAGATAGATAGAAAGATAGATGATGGAAAGATAGATAGATGATTGCTAGATAGATAGATAGATGATAGATGGATGATAGGTAGATAGACAGATAGATAGATCTAAGGTCATTCAAACTGACCCTAGAACCGTCTTTGTCTTAGCTCAGAGCTATTATTATATTAAAAATGTGAGCACTTTTAAAGGGGTGGTTCACCTTTCAGTTAACTTTTAATATATTATAAAAGCAGCTTTTCAGTTCAGTATTGGTCATTATTTATGTTTATGTATAGTTTTATTATTTGCCTTTTTCTGCTGACTATTACCAGCTGATCCCATCTAAAAAAAAAATCAAATTCTCTGTAAAACTACAGATTTGTTGTTACTGCCACTTTTGATTATTCGTCATTTTCCCCCATTTGTATTACAGTCTCTTAATCAAATCTATGCAGGGTTGCCAGAGGAAATTGGACTCTATAAACCAAATTGCTGAAATTGTAAACTGGAGAGCTGCTGTGTAAAAATCTAAATAACTCAAAAACCACAAATGATAAAAAATGAAAACCAACTGGAAATTGAATTTCACGCTCTACCAAGGGGACGGCGTTCGAGCATGCGCGATGAGCCCCACCGAGCGCGTGTCACAGTAAAGAGGTGGGAAGGAGGCGGGGGGGGCCCTGGACAGCAGTCCCGGTGGGCCCCCAGTCCGACCCTGTTCTCTAAGCCATACTAAAAGTTAACTCAGAGGCGAACAACCCCTTTTAATACATATTCATGCAATAATATAGCCTTAATTACAAATGATATGGGCTATAGGTCTTTGCATACACAGCAGAAACCTCTATCCCCCCTTGACTGCATTTTATAGTCTTCACTTGATAGGCAGTTGCCATTCACTTCAATGAGAGGCAGGACAAGCAGTGATATAAGCCTACATTTTCCTCTTCTTGTATATTCTGTTTCTCTACTGTACAGGCTGCAGATTTGGAGCATGCCTGTATAAATTAAAGTATGATAACAATCTGGAACACACTGTTCATCACTTTGGCACAGTAGACAGACCAAAAAATGTCTATATCATCAATCTCTCTGACTGTGCAGACTGGATGATTGCAAAGAAGAAGATGAGATCAGATAGCATTATGTCTTATGTAACTCTGTCGCTCACACGGGATAGGCATACAGCAAGTGCCTTCTAATAGACTTTGTTCTCAGCAAATTTTAAAACCATCTGAGAGTCGAGGCTTTGCAATGTACTGACCGATAAGTCGTATCCACTAGAACAGCGACTTGGAATATTATACATACACGTTGAACAGCATATTCCACATAGTGTTCTCCACATTCCTTATTGGCAAGTTTATGCCCAAGGCAAACAATTAACAATTCCTCCTCCTCCTCTGCATCTCCTGCACGCTATGTGCATCCTTATCACTGTATTCATTAGTCTGTTTGGGTATTGGTCCATGTTAAGCAGGGCGTATCTCTCGTCTATAATCTCTCTGCACACAAATTATGTCTTGAAATAGACATCAATATCTTTCTGTAGAGACTTTATTGTAAAGACTTGTAATTTGTTTTGGATATATGCCTAAGGGCTCTTACCCTTGGGAGTTTCTCATTTCCCTGCTAATAAATCTAATTCTATTGAATAGTGACTGTACCCACTGTACCACACTAAAACCTGTTGCAACCTATTTTTCTGTGGGTACAGGCACCATGGAAAAGGATGGGCTGTGTAACTCATGCATGATAGAACACATATAGATTAAAAAAAAATAAAAAGTCACAGCACAGGAATGTATCTAGAAATGATTGTGTCAGAGCCCTGGTTCCTTCTTAAAAAATTGCCACAGCAACTGACCCTGTGCCCCTTCTGATCTATCAGCGCAACCATGCATGCTTCCTGGTTGCTTTTGCCAATATAGTTTACTTTGGGGGGATTCCAACTGGCGCTTAATGATGTCATCTCCGTTACTAAATAATTTCTGTCTTTTGAGTCACTTAAACTTATGTATTATAATAAAGTACCCTCGTTGTAAAATATGAAGAGTTATTAGAAGAGAAATAATTAGCATTCTGACCTCCACTATGGGGGGAGATTCATCAAAGAGTGAAGTTCCGCCACTAGAGGGAAATTACACAGCTCTCAATTCATTTCTATGGGATTTTGAAAGGCGTATTCATCAATGGGTGAAGTGAAAGTTCACCTTTTGATGAATACGCCTTTCAAAATCCCATTGAAATGAATGGAGAGCTGTGATTACACAGTGGCGGAACTTCACTCTTAACTTCACTCTTTGATAAATCTCCCCCTATAAGTAGCATTACCAGTAAGTAAACCCTACCTTGTCCTATAAATGATAATTATACTATTTGGCAGGGCTGGGCCAAGGGGTAGGCAGAGTAGGCACGTGTCTAGGGCGCAAAGCTGGGAGGCGGCAGGCACATACCTCCTCTGTCACCTACCCCAGTCTGCTCGCTTTGCCAACTCTCTATGCATTTTACTTCTTTTTGCGCTACTGTGTGAATGCATGTTCATGCCAATTCGTGCATGCGCAGGAGCATCAATTTGAGCAGGAGCGCTAAGCAGGCACTGCATCTGGCGGGCTTGCCTAGGACGCCTGTGTGGCGCAACACGGCCCTGCTATTTGACACTGTACGTTTTGTTTTGTACAAATGGAAGCCGCCATTTTTAGGTTGGCATGGATACCTCATTTTCAGATTTGAATGTAAAGCCCCCCTTGTAGTTGGACATTCAGTATTGAAGTACATCTCTGCAATACTATATCCGTAACTTGTCAGTATAATGTATGAATGAATGAATGAATGAATATGATTGCTGGTAAGGGCCTAGTTTACATTCCTTGTAACCTTGATGGAGTCACTTTCCCTGCCTGTGTAGCCTCTGTAGGGAAAGACCTTGGTGTACCTTGAAAATTCTGAGAAAAGCTAAATGACATCACATAAGAAGTTATTATTGGAACAGTGGTGTCAAAGCCGGGACCTTGCTGCCGCAGCAACAGAATAGTTTTAGATTTATTGGGATGAAATCCAGCTTCAGGGCATAATTGCACGTTCCAATAACCAGTGGTTAACAATCAAAATCAGTTATCGTAATTAAGTGCAACTGGGTGAACTCATGAACAAAATATATTGCTATACAATATGTATGTATAGGCAATCAATATATAGTATAGTAAATACAAAACACCATCCCTTGCTAGAGTAATATAGGTCCTCCAAAGTGTGTGAGTTGGGGGGCAATGTGGACTGTATAAAATAATAGCATCCCAGTCAATGTTGATCATGAACATCTGGATGAACTGCTGAGGGTGGGAAATATTGTCCGTCAATTAACAAACAAGATGGAACTAAACAGGTTTTTAAGCATACAAAGTGGTTACATCATCCTTTATGGGGAGCAGTATAGGTGTTAGTTGGGCACTACAAGTGACTCAGTATCTCGGTATATTCTTTGTATTTTTATTCTCTGACATCAGAGAGTGACGAGTGTAAAAAAAAAACATAGTTCAATGTATATTTAAAGTACATACACAGCATAGCAAACCCTAATAAAGCTATATGTAGTCAGTTACAACACACTTTTCTAGTTCTGAACTGTCTTTAAAAGTGTTAACACAAGAATGATCTCTCAGGAGATACACTTTTTACATTTTTATGATACAAGTTTATATGGGCAAGCTGCTGCACCCAAGTCTAGTATGACCATGAACAAAGTCCAGTGCCTAAAATGAAAGGGGGGGGGTCCAAAAATGTATAGCATCCCACCATGTTAGGGAAGTGGCCCAGGGAGCAGATCAAGCTGCATATCAGTTGGGCAGGTAATCAAAATAAATTCTATTCTATATTCGAATTTGAAGGATTTTTATTCCCCAACTATTCCCATGTATTCACATTGTCGAATTCAAGGGTTTTTATTTCTCAAATTTGACCAATAGTAAATCTGCCCCTTAGTTATAGGGTCAGCTCAGCACCTGCTAAAGTTGTATAAATATTGCCACCATTGGAACAGTGAAAATGTTCTTTTGAGTGACAAACCACAAATTACCAAGTGGTAATCCATTTTTGTGGAGGAGGAGGAGGAGTAATGTTCTGGGACTGTTTTTCACAGTTATGGCCTATGGTTCTAGTGAAAGTAAGCCTAGTTAAAGCCACTGCATACAATAACATTCTTGGCAATTCTGTGCTTTCCACTTTATAGGAAGGCCCTTTCCTGTTTCTGCACAATTATGACCTCAGGCACAAAACAAATTCTGTACACAATGTGTTTACTTAAATTAGAGTAGTTAGTCTTGACTAGCCTTCAAAGAGCCCTGCTCATAACCCAACTGAATACAACTCCAAGAAAGGCCTGATCCCCAATATCAGTATATCAGTGGTAAACCACACTAATGCTCGTGTCTTTGCGGAAAGGTGAAGGATATTATATATATATATATATATATATATGGGCCGGATTTACTATCCAGGCGTCCCCCCCCTTCCCCTTCTTCACCCTACCCCGTCCCTTTCTCCTCCACATCTCCTCCCCTTCCCCAACTCCTTCTCCACCTCTCCCCATCTCCTCCCCTTCCCCTCTACGTCTCCTATCCATCCACTGCACTGGAGACACGTGGGAGATTTTCAGATCTCCCGTACACCATTGCTTGTATTTGGGTGTGGCTGGGTGGCATGCCATCCCTGAAATTCTGTCGCCCTTTGTGCCCGGGCTTGTACACAGAATAAGTCATTGGACAGGCAGGTGCCTGGACATGTTTTATTATATATATTTATCTGTCATGTTCAGGCCTGGACTGAGAGTCAAAATAGGCCCTGGCATTTCAGGTACACAGGAGGTTCATTCAGCCCATACAGAGACCCAAACAGCCCCCACCAGCCCAATAAATTCTGAATTTCTATGGCACATTATAGCAGCCCCTCTTGCATTTGCCAGAACCGAAAGATTGATAGTCTGGGCCTGGTCATGTTCCTCACTAAAGCTAGCATCTAATGTGCACCCTGTTGTAAAATATGAGGATGTGAGAAGTCACTTGGCCATGAGCCTCATGCTATTATATGGAATGCCACTGTGCTGGGTGTCTGTATATTTAAAGCACTTCTGTATTAGATACAAATCACAGACTGATGGTATTTAATATCTAACTTTGTCCCACAGAGGACTAAGATAATGTCCTGGTCTTATTTTTGGCTTTTAACAAAATAAGTTGAATCCCCACCTTACGCACATAAGAGTACTGAACTGGCAAGCACTGCAATGATCATAAAAAGCACTTGTGGTTTCTGCCAAGGCTGAATCATCTTTATTAGCAAAAATAGTAAATATTCAGGGAGATTTAGAAATAAGGAAGAACAGATTCAGTCGTGTTGGTCTCTTCCTATAGCAGATGTGAGAGACTACGTGAAAGCCTGAAGCTGGAACTCTGAACTGAAATTTCCATCTCTAAGGGATGCAAACTTAGCCGTTGGGCCTCGATTTCAAGAAAAAAAAACTGACACATGATCTCGCTGCCACCATTATGTGTAAATCTCGAACATTGTTATTAAGCCTTGCCAATCTACAGCCAATCCAGGCACTGGAAAGGGATATTATAGAGGTCATTGTTGCTAATGAATAAGGGGCAGGGTCTTACATGTCAAACCCACAAATCAATGTAGCATTTGCCATCCTGCTGTTTGAAGCACATATTTGCTTGGTTGCTGTGGGTTATTAGACCCATTATAGAGTCCTAGATTCTATTCTAGGCAGCCAGGGTCCTACCCTGCAAGGAGTTCACTGTTGTGGGTTTCATCAAGGTACTCTGGTTTATTTCCACACTCCAATAACATACAGGCAGTTTAAATGGCTCCTGATGAAACTTACCATTGTGTGTGTGTGAATGTGAAAAGGATCCCTAAAATGAATGCACAATGTTCAGAATATATTGGCGAACTATAAACGGAGGATAAGGATAAAATAGAATCAGCCATTACATTCTCACAGCTGACCAATAATATGCATGTTCGGCGCCTAAAATCACCTGTGTGGCGCTGACCTTAAAGGTGTTATTTTATCTCTCTCTCTTTCTCTCTCAAACATTATCTTTTAATAAATATCCAGTTATGTATTAAGTGAAACGCAGATAATTTCCCCGTTTCCACTGAAAATGTCATAAACAAGGTACCTAGGTCACTTGGCTTCACCTCTGCATGACTGTTGCGTGACTGATAACAAGATTTATGACTTTGAGATAATTCTCCTTCTGTAAGGAAAGTAAACCTTCTGATTCTTTCCAGTAAGAACTGCCCCAGAGATTCATATTGAATATAACCAAGTGTAAAACGGTCATTATTATTTTTATACCTACTGATTTCTCATATGTAGGACAAGAAAGCCTGAAGTGCTGCCAGTTCTCATTGAGTTTGCCTTCAGCATACAACACCATTATGCCTTAAATTCTATCAAAGGAAAAAGGGAAAGAAGCTGCTTTGTATTTTGATCCAGCATATCGGGTGGGGCAAAAAGAATATGTAATCTGATTGATCTGAATGTGCTTGTGATAGAGGTGATTGTGCTTCAGTGGAGATATGCAATGCATAAACATGCCATGCAGTTGGGTTATAGCTTGAGGGTACTGGCGCAGAAGGAGATTAGTCACCCACAATAAATCTCCAAATCTTCTGCAAATGCTTTACCACTGGTAATGATGTAAATTGCCAGTTGGAAAACATAGGCAAGGCTTCATTTTTCTGAAGCCGCCTGAAGATGCCTCGGGAGGAAATTACTGAGGGCATATTTAAAGGCAGAGGTCTCCAATGCTAAAGGGCAGTGGTGAACAATAATAGAGATTCTGACATAGTCAGTTGTGAATTAGGGGGAATTAATAGCTGGTCTGAACTATTGGTAAATATCTGGTTATAATCAAACAGCTTTATATCTGGAGAAGCCTACATTCTAAGCAAAAAGGCCCCACTATGAAGCAGTAGTTAGCATTGGTGCCTTCCAACACTGGGGAGCTGGCTTCAATCCCATATAAGGCACTAAAGCCATAATGTTTATATATTCTCCAGGAGTGTGAATTTTCATTGGGCAGGCTAATGCAACTGACCATAGTTTATGTGTGTGGTAAGGTCCTAAGACTCATGAGAAAGGTGAACTCTAATATCTGTTCGGTGTTAGCAGTAGGCACAATAACAATAAAGCAATCAGAAGCTGGGAAGAGAGAGACTCTCTTGCCATAGGTGGTTGTAGCTATTACTTTAGAACATTCTGCAGCTATATAGTTGGGCAGGGATAACAAAAACGCATGCCAAGTGTTTCCAGTTTTATAGGACTTAAAGTGGCTTTAAACCTACAAACCCCACACATGATTATCTATATGTGCATGCAGGGAGGAAGCATACCCTGTGGCTGCAGGGAGACCCAGGAGGAATAGGGGCCCCATGAGGCCCCAATTCATATAGAATGTTGTTTAAACAGGTCATATCTAGACAGGGTCGGAAAGGACATTGAGGGCGCACCTGGCTCCAAACCTCTGGGGGCCCCATGTCCATGAGCGAACTCCGGGCGCCCCTGCAAATGTGTGAACTCTGGGCCCCCCCATAGACATGCGCATATGTCAGCACTCATACGCAAACACCAGCGCATGCCGCAGCAGTTTGTTTTTGTGGGGGCCTGGCAGATCGGGGAGGGGGTCCGACCCTGTGTCTAGTCATTTGGGGGTCTGAAAAATAACTTTCTGTAGGGCCCAGAAATATCTAATTACACCACATTGTGCATGTTGGCCTGTGGAGCCCAAATGTTATCCATGTACTATGGATATCAATCTCTTCCGGGATTGGCCAGGTTTAAACCTGTCGAACATGTATATAATGTCGAACACTATGGCTGCACTTATAAAGTATTTGAATGATAAACTTAAATGTTCTAAGATCTGCTGTTCAGTTAGCCTTGTTTTGCCATGCCCTTCAGAAATCACTCAATGACAGCTGTCAATGGTGGGGCTGGTCAGCTAGAATTCAAAGTTTCTGCAGCAACCGATCAGTAAATTAGTCAGCGGGGTAAGCATACAGATGCCATATGGGAACGGCCAATGTAGAGCCAATTTATAGCACATCACACATAAACCGTTGTATTGGTCAGGGCTGGCACTAGAACAGGGGATATCCGTCTTGGGTGCCTCCACCTGTTGTAATACAGACGCCAAGCTTCCCCATCCCCAACAGCTGGAAGAAGTATGAAATAAGAACTACAACCCCTACTGTCAAAAATGAAGTTAATTGTACCCAATCCATCTGAAGTTTAATCACAGAAGCAAGGTTACTGGTAATAAAGGGTCTCCAATGGCTGAAGCTACATCAGCTTAGATGCACGCTGGTCAGGCTACACTAGTATTGTCACATAGGAAATGCTGAGATGACAATCTGTATTGCTGTTGAGTTGCATGCAAACGGCATCCATAATGGATCACTGTCATCCTATCACACTTGACCACTGAGCGACTTGGTTGATTGTGTTGGACCACATACACACATTACACACCACAACATTCTTTTTGGCCATTCCTCTGTTATATGCTCACTTGTACTTTACTGCAGCTTAGGGGACATACAAAGAAAACAATTTTGACTTTTCACTGACTATGAGTTTGCTTAAAGGGGTTAGTCATTTTTCAATTTTAGTATGATGGCTTTCATTTTCTTTTATTTGTGGTATTTGAGTAATAAAGCTTTTTATTTAGCAGTTCTCCAGTTTGCAATGTCCAAACTACCCTAGCAACCATGCATTGATTTGAATAAGAGACTGGTATATGAATAGGAGAGGCCCTGAGTAGAAAGATGAGTAACAGAGCATTTGTTTTTAGATGGGGTCAGTGACCCCTATATAAAAGCTGGAAAGTCAGGAAATGAAGGCAAATAATTTAAAAACCATTTCTAAAACACATTAGGTTGCTAAACTAAATCTTAACTTTAGGTTCAGTAGTACGTGTGTTTGTATATACAATTAATAAATAAGCTGCAGATGGAGAAGCAATGTTGTTTGGATAACCCTGGTTGCCACTGTATATAAAGAAAATTAGTGTACACTCTGTTTTAAACAGTAGCAGATGTGCACCCCTGGGTCTGAAGCGTGTCCACACTGAATGGTTGCACCTACATCCAACCTGCTACCTTTAGAGTTTCAAAAAGCTTGTTCAATGTAGAAAGGTGTATTTAAATACAATAACGCCTTCCACTGGCAGCATTCTGCAAGTCCACATATGAAAACGCTAAAATCCATAACTGCTCTGAACTAAGAGGGCTGCAGCAGCCTGAACTTGGTCTTGTTATTTCATTAACAGTGATTATAGCAGTGGGTGATGTATGAACACCATGTTTGATTTCTTTTGCATGGAAAGTACCTGCAGGTGACTGTCACACCAAAGCACAGGTTGCGCTTAACATAAACCAGAATGCTTGAAGTTGGGGAAAGGAATGTTATTTTGCAATGTCCTTGCCAGGAGATTCCAGAAAAGCAAGGGAGAAAACGTATTCACCATTTTGCAATAGGCTTCTCAGTAACCAGCAACATCACATATATATCTTTACAAACACAAGGACAGCATTTCTTGTTTCTATGAACCAAATCTATGAGACCTTGCCCCCAGCAGACATATTATATTTTTATGGATAAATCTTCTAGTGTCCTCTTACGTCTTGACAAGATGGGAACACGCTGTTTTATACCCTTATATGATTCTGAACTCTAGAAATTCTCTGGATATTGTGCTGACAGCCCAAGGGTATTGGAGGGTGCTGGAGTTGTACACTGATAACAAACCAGGAGCTGCAGGCAACACTGATATAAAGCGTTTTTGTCACCCGTCTTGCTCTGCTACACATACTGTCCCCCATGCTATTACTAATTGTGGGGTCCGGAGCTGTGGTTCCCGTAATGACAGTTCAGAGTTTATAAATCAAATGGCTCTGTAACAATATGTTTCTTTTCATTCATTCATTAAAACTGAATGGAAAGAATAAGCTTTTATAATCACATTACCAACAGGTCCTCCTTTCCCTTTGCATAGTAGTTTGTTTTATTAACTTTCTTGATCCACAAAGCAGCTATTCAGCCTTCTAAACTGGATTAAGAAATGCCATGGCATCAACGCACAACAGGCTCTTTAACTCAGTGCAAAGTATCCCCAAGAGT
>CM044445.1:19141576-19157320 GCA_024363595.1 Xenopus borealis
ATGGAGGGTGCACTGAAGAGGAGATAAAGTTAGAGGAGATAAAGTTATTGACTGAACTTCCTATGAGAAGATCCACCAGTGTTTTGCAAGGCTATACTATTTGCCCATGACTGCAGAGCGGTGGTGCAATAATATGTAAATGTTGGTTTATTGCAACAGTGTGTGCCACATGTTCTTTCAAAAGTAAAGGCCTACTGCAAATGTATTTTTGCAGGCAAATCAAGCTGTGTGTGGCCATCTAACATGATTTGTAGGTTTGTGTAGAGAATTTAAGACCATCATTGGATATGAGAGGAGAATGTGGCAGTGGTATGTGCTGCCAAGAACATGGCACAAGGAAATAAAATATACTGGCAAGGTTAGTAGGGAAAATATAGGAGAAACATACCAACATGTTTTATTGCAAGTTAAGATGGAATAAACAATGCAAACATGGGGGTGGTGTGCAGCAACAAGAACAGACAAAATAAAACAGGCAAATATGGGCCGAGAGAAGAAACAGTTGGCGTTAAACTGGAAAATGTGAAGACTGGCAAGAACAGCTGAAACAAAGCAGGAAAACGCTGGCATGGATGGGACTGATGAGAAGCAAACACTGGCAGGAAGCATGCTGGCAATGAAACAGGCAGACACTAGAGTGGTGTGGACTTCTGAAACACGGGTACTAAAACTGACTCATGTATTATCTAGAAATGCCTATACGTGCTCAGTAAAATTACTCATAACACCCAAAGGTGTTATGGTTAATAAAATTATATAACCTGTCCTTAAATGCCGCAGAAATATTACCTTGTTTTTCAAAACAGAATGTTTGGCAATTTATTAGTCACTGAGACATGTTTAATTGGGTCAGTGTCAGAATCATAAAACAATGAAAGGTTATATTATAAAATAATTTCTTGGAAGATCTAGCTTCTAGATGTAAAAGCCAACCCACATGATTATCAGGAGAGCTTGGAAAACAACACTACTCTGTCTAGTATATTCTATGTCCACACACTGTGGAGTGTGACCTCCAAGAAACAACTGTGTCCCCACGTCACATGTCATTTACTAGTCCTGACGGGGACACTATTCCCAATCACTATCTTACCTGTAATGTTCCTCTCCAAACAATATAGGGAACAATTCAGACAAAGGCTTGGTTGGATATCTGATGAAAATCTATCATGACAAGCTGTATGACGTATGGAAGTGTCTTACAAGGAAAGCAGAGGTTGTTTTAGGCAATCTATTTTCTATAAGCCAAATACATAGTTGTGATACAGCCCACAAAATCTGAGGGCTGATTCAATATCCTAATGTGATGTACCAGAGAAGCCCAGCCTACAGCCCTATAACTGATGTTGAACTGCAAATTACAAGAGTAGGGGGTAAGGTCACAGATTGCAACATTATGTACATGGCAATAAAGTTCAGGAATAGTAACCACCTGTTCCATACCTCTTTCTTTTGTAACCCCCAAACGGAAGTATGTGCTCTTACATCAAGCTAAAAGCAATATTTGATTTGAAGGAGGGCAAACAAATAACGTACATGTGTCTCTACTACTCTATTGGCCAGTGGTCTAAAGGAAGGAGGTGGTATATGCCTGGCCCTGCATGACAGTATCGTTCTGTGGATTCCATTGCATTTATGGGATTCTCTTCCTAAGAGCCCAATTTCCAAAATGGTTGGTTCAGCTGGAAACTTAAGGCCTGGAGGCACACAAAAATAAGTAGCCCCTACAGCAATAGCCCCAGCCCAATTAATTCAGCAGAATTAAAAAAAAAAACACAGTTTACTCGTTTAAATTCTGTTTGTTCCTTATAACAGACTCACAAACTAAAAAAATGTTAAAAGACCAGAAATAAGGATAATAGAAAGACTATAAATTAAAATGAAAACAAAAAAAATTAAGGCACGGGGGTTATTTATTAAAATCCGAATGTCAAAATCTCAAAAAATGTGAGTTTGTCTAAGAGAAAAAAAAATAAAATTTTTTAGAGGCCCCGATGCTGCAAAAGGGCAGAACATGAAAATCCGCCATCTCAGACCTGTCGAGGTCCTGTATAAGTCATTGGGCAAGGCATCTGTCTCAATTTGAAGTTTTTGTGGTCTTTACTGGGTTTAGTCCGAAAATAATACATTTTTGCGCATTTTGGGAAAAAAGCCAGAAAGATTTGATAAATTCAGGAAAAATCCTGAAAAATTCTATTTGGGTTGTCGCTCAATTTAATTTTTTTGAGCAATCCAATTAAATTGAGTTTTTTTAATGAATAAATTATCTAAAATCAGGCAGGGGAGTTTGCCCGTGGTTTTTTATAATAAAATATGAGATAAATTCATATTTTAGGAAACAACCCTCTAAGTGAAACATTGCTTAGAGCTGGTGCCTCTAAAAGTTCCATGCAAAATAAATACCAGCTACTATATTAAAAGCTTAAAAGGCATGAGATATAAAAATTATTATTTCAAACAACTCATAAAAGACCAAGGTGGAATTTAGTTTCCCTTTAAAAAACCTTCCCACTCACCCTTTAATGTATGCATGATAATTGCCAATATTCCTTTTTCCTTTAATTTCATAAATTCCACAGCTGAACTTTGTAATTCTCATATTTGGGATTTCACCATGTGCTGTAACTGTAATGCTGTGCCTGTGTCCCGCCCGCTTCTGTACTATAACTCCCAGCACATAAAAGGGAATATTTCTGGATAAGTACTGTAGTACCACTAGTTGTAGTACCTCTAGTAGCGATATGCACAAAATTGTGAACTAAAAAGGGTAAGGCCAATTCACCGCTGATGGCGGTGATGTCTTTGGAGGTACAGGTAAGGAACTTGTTATCCAGAATCCTTGGGGCCTGGGGTTTTCCGTATAAGAGATCTCTCCGACCATGCCATAAGTCTATTACAAAAAATGTAAACGTTAATTTAACCCAATAGGATAGTTTTGCCTGTAATAATGATTGCCTATATCTTAGTTGGGATCAAGCACAAGGTAATGCTTTATTATTACAGAGAAAAAATAAACAATTTTTAAAAGTTACTAAAAATGAGACTATTGGAGATGGCCATCATGCAATTTGGCCCTTTCTGGATAACAGGTTTCCAGATAACGGATCCAGTACCTGTTAAACAGGTATTAAAAAGTAGCTGGGAAAGCAAATAGTGAAGCGACTTACAGTGTTGAAGAACATAATATCCAGGTCAATCCTTCAGACTTCAGAAAGTGCTATAGTGTTTATGGAGCCATTCTAGAGCTTAGGAAGTCTCTTGTACTAATTTAGTTGGTCTCTTGCATTAATACCTCCCAGCTGCTGTTGCTGTTTCATGACGCTAAAAGACCATACTTCAAAGAAAGGCCTGCTTTCAGAGATAACTCTCTTTAGGGCAGTGGTTCTCAACCTTCCTAATGCTGCAACCCTTTAATACAGTTCCTCATGTTGTAGTGACCCCCAACCATAAAATATTAAAATATTTTCATTGCCAGCCGAGAGCGGATTGTTAGGAAAGTACCATGTTAATTTTACAAATTTTAAATGGGTTGGGAGAGCTGTACGGCAGTTCCTACTAATGGTTAAGGGTTATTGAACTACAAACCTTGCAGAAGGGCTAGTGGGGAGAGAGATGAACCTGGAACCCCTTAAGGGACCCCTGTGAAAGGGTCGTTCGACCCCCAAAGGGGTCCCGACCCCCAGGTTGAGAACCACTGCTTTAGGGTCTCGTATGGTGCTGAAGGCAGACACTTGAAGAGGATACTCAGTATTAGAATAAAGTGAATGCCTAAAGGAGACGTCCAACCAAAAAAGCAGATATTGATTTCAGTAGCAATACATTTACACATAACTTCTTGAATGATGACATACAGGTTTTATCCAGAAAACTCGGGACTTGTGGTCTTTCTGTAATTTGAATGGCCATACCTTAAAAGTCATTAAAATCATTCAAACATTAATTAAACCCAATAGAATTGTTTTGCCTCCAGTAAGGATTAATTATATCTTATTCGAAATCAAATACTAGGTACTGTTTTATTGCTACAGAGAAAAAAAGGAAATCTGAATTATTTGATTAAAATGGAGCCTATGGGAGACGGCCTTCCCGTAATACAGAGCATTCAGGATAATGGGCTTCCAAATAACAGATAACATGTATTTAAATGTTGCTTAGGATTAAATTTTTCTTCATGCAATAAGAGTTTTTTTAATCATTAAGAGAATACCCCTATTTAAGAAAGCAATTATTGAAGCACTGCATCACTACTTTGGCTCCCAGCCTTATAGCTGCTCTGTCAACGATAAGAGGAAATTATTCTGTGCAGATTCTTTAAACCCACATAGAATCATGGGGGATGTCATGTCCAATATTAGAGGAATGCTTATCTCATGCAAGCAGGTTGCCATGTTGATTGGTGACACTTCCTTAATGTACCAAAGTTTGTTTATTTTGATACAGTAATGCCAGTAGGGCTGGGATCTATTATGCAGAATGCTTGGAACCTGTGGTTTTTTTGGTTAAAAGTTTTTACTGCAATTTGGATCTCCATTTCTTAAAGGGCATGTAAAGGCAAAAAAAATAAATAAATAAAATCAGATTTTTACTTTCTTTAATGAAAATATGCTTCATTAAAAAATGTGTACCGTTTTATAAGAAACATGACTGTTTGCAGTAAACCCTTTAATGCTGTGGATAGGAATTGTCAGATGGTCCCTAACTGCTAACATTCATACTTATGAACAGCAGGGGGAGCCCCCGCCTTACTTCCCAGTCTTTCAGATCTCCAGCAGCTTTATTTCCCTGTAGAGAAGTCGGCAACTGTGTAGAGATTTGTACTAGGTCTTATTTTTGCCTTTACATCCCCTTTAATGTTTTCAACTCCAGCTGCAGGGACAAAGATCATGGAGCCAGATTTCATCAGATAAACTGGGATTCTATTTGGAGGATTATTTTGCTGCAGCCACTGGTTCTGCAGAGTTGGAGAAAGTTTTTATTAAACAATACAAAAACTAGAAAATCCACATTAGATTACATGACAACACAGGACATGTGTTGTCATGTAATTTAATGTGGATTTCATATAAACAATATCTGCCAAAAGCCAATAAAGTAAGACTGATTAAATCAGTTTTGTTGGATTGGCTTCTGGCAGATATTATTTGACTTGTGCTGTTTTGATCACTTATGACTATCCCTAAGCAGCCCAGACCACACTGAGCATGTGTATGTAGTCTAGTCTTGCAAAGATGTATAACAAAGTTACAAGATGACAGCCCCCTGTGGCCAACTTTGAAAGCATAAATCATTTGTTTGATTAGGCTTGTGGTGCAGTAAGTTCATGTTTATGTCTAGTATACAAAATACAGCATTTCTAGCCTTATTCTATGTTAGACTTTCCTTGTCTGTTAAGTCTGATAAAAAATTATTTAAACATAACATTTAAACATTTAAACACAAGGGGCCTTATTTATCAAAGTCTGAATTTATCTGAATATTTTCATTAAAAAAAAAATCAGATCAAACTAGAATACACAATTGGACCTTAACTTATTAACTTATTATTTAATCGGGGACAATCAAGCGAAAATCAAAATCGTACATTTCTTTTTTCCCGAAACATTCATTTTTTTTAGGGCTTTTCAGATTTTTGGCTGAAAAGTCCAAAATAGTCGGATTTCCTGGCTAATTCCAGGGCAACTTCCAAATAGGATAGGGACCTCTCCCAGTGACTAATATACAACTTCAGTAGGATTTTTGGAATTCAGACTTTTTCCATCCTCAGGGTATAATCAATCTTGAAAAATTAAATTTTTTTCCCATTTGCTGGTTTTAAAGTAAAAAAAACTAGATTTTTTTTTGCGTTTTTGGCATTGTGATTTTAATAAATAAACCCCATAATAAAGGCAATAGTATTGTTTTGCCACCAAAATGGATTAATGCAGCTTAGTTACCATCAAGGACACGGTACTGGTTTATTATTACAAAGAAAAAGGAAATCATTTGAAAAAAATATGAATTATATGTTTAAAATGGGCTCTAAGGGAAATGGCCTTCCTTTAATTCAGTGCTCAGTGGATAATGGATCTCTGGTTAAAGGATCCTGTACATGTATGTGTAATGTTTCCGGGCGGTATGGCTTAGACGAACCACCTTACAGTTAGACCAGTATGGATTTGAGTATACTTTGGGTGAACTAGGAAGAACTTAGAAGGCCAGCATTTTCAAATATCTGGGGCTGGATTATTATTACCTTATTTTGGAGTTTTAACCTTGAAGCAAGTAACAGGTAAAACTTAGTCCCTGTGTAAGATGTATAATCAAGCAATAGAATTCCTAATGAATCAAATGAAATTCAAGTGTAGGACTGGCCAGACCAGGGGTGAGGGCAGTATTTGGCCATCTTGAATATATTGCCAATATATGGACAATCACTGTTTTGTTTAAAGGGTAAGATGTATTTTAGTAGGCACAAAATGTCTCAATGTCAAATATATTGATAATGGTTTGAGTGCAGAGGACCTCTAGTAGTCACAGCCTCATTGCACCTCTGCTTAATGGTTTCAAAATTAGTGGTGAGCACAGCTTTCCCTCTTTTACTACAGGCATGGGATCAGTTATCCGGAAACCCGTTATCCAGAAAGTTCCAAATTACGGAAAGTGTGTCTCCTATAGACACCATTATAATCAAATAATCCAAATTTCTAAAAATAATTTCCTTTTTCTCTGTAATAATAAAACAGTAGCTTGTACTTGATTTATAATAAGATATAATTAATCCTTATTGGAAGCAAAACCAGTCTATTGGGTTTATTTAATGTTTACAGGATTTTCTAGTAGTCTTAAGGTATGAAGATCGAAATTACAGAAAGATCCATTACCCGGGCCGAAAAGCCCCAGGTCCCGAGCATTCTGGATACCGTATTACTCATAAGGTTAGTTGATATACAGTATTTTACATGTTTGAGTTTTAAAGGGGAAGCAAACGAAATAATTAAACAGTCATCATGACCTCGAGGTTCTTAGTGTGCGCAAAGTGTCCCAAAGCTCCGTTGCATCGTTGCAATCATTACAAAGCAAGCTATATAATTAAGAAGGCAGTGGCACCATTGATGAGTCAAGGAACTCTACAAAGAAAGTTTCAATAGCCACATTCTTGTGAAAAACAAGATTCTCATTGTGTATGGGGAGCACACTCACACCTCTCAACATTCCCAACGATGTTCTAGGTCATGCCAAGTTCCAATACTTATGCTGAGCAGCCCATACATTATAATGAGAGCACTCTCTTATACAAGCATCAGGGTTCTTTGGGAAAATTACAGCCATCAAAACATTGTGTGTGCCATAACGGTATGGTTGAATACTGGGTTTGCAATTAGAGGGAGGTTCTCTTAATAACTGACATTTTGCCCACTTTTTTCTCCTACTATCACATACTAGAAGTGGACAATGATGTGCATGGTAAAGTTGTATTTTTACATACCACTATTGTATTTAAATAATGCCATACACATGGCCACTTTCCAGATTCTCTAGTTCAGTCTATTTTTTTAAATAAAATTTATTAATCCCTGCTACCTGGTTTAAAAATCCCTGGCATGCAGGTGATCCCGACTCCTTTTTGGAGGGTAATCCTTACTCTTTTCCGTCTAGGCAGAGCCTATTCCCTTTTCATGCTTCCTAGTCTGTAGATATTTAATATGTTTTAGGAGCCTCGCTGGTTGAGGGTTGCAGTTAATCATGAGAGCCCTTAAGGACCCCCATCTGGAGAATCGGTCATACATGGAAGCACCTTTGTTCTGCTCCACAAAGAGAGCCATACAAAGCTCCTGTTGTTTTTTTAAAAACCCATAATTGGTCACGGGAATGTTGTTTAAAATAAAGGTATGGAGGTGGTGAAGCAGATTAAAATATTTGATAATAAACCAATAAAAGCAGCCCCAAGCAATTAGGCTTCAGAACGCTGGCTCGGTTTATGGCTCCTGCTTCATTTAATGCTGTGTTCATGCAGAACATTAATTACATACTATCTGTAATAAATCTGGGTTGTGCTGCATCTCCCTTTGCACATATAACAAACATGTTTACTTAATTTTCCATATGTTTAAGATCTCTATATCTTAAAAGGACCAGCTTTGGTCTAGACCATTTCATCTGACAGTCAAAAATTGATTGATTTGGTCAAACTTTTACCCAGAATGCTACTAAAATGTGTTGACCATGTAGAGATCCATAAACTAACCAGCCATGATGAAGAATGGGCTGGGGGAATACGGAATTCTTCACTTGCATGGACAATGACAACAACGGTAAATAGATCCAAAACTATGTGTCGTCTTCTTAAGCTAATTCCACACTGGGCTGAAAATCAGCCCACTGAAATACATTGGCCAAGAATCAGCCCTTATGCTGGCATTAGCCTCCTTTTCTGCCTGCACCCAGAAAAAATTGTGTTGACCCAGATGCAGGCACATGCAAAAGTTTTGGCACCAAATGCAAGAGTCTGCATTCTCGCATCAAAATTTGCACCTAGGCCAACATAATTTTTCCTGGTGCAGACAGGCAGGAGGCTAATGTCAACTAATAGGTGCAAATTCTCAGAATGTCCAGCTCAAAGTGTGCTTAACACTAACCTCCATATGTAATAAAAGGAAATAAGTTTGCCCAGGAGCAGTAACCCATAGCAACCAACACTTTTAAACATGTGACCAGGAAAGTGTAATAGGGTAAATTGTTAATGGTTTAGTATAAATGATTAAGTAAGGTTAATACATATGTTTAGGTTGGCCATTTGGGAGACCTAGAGGATAACAGCTGAGAGGGTAAGTTCCTAATGGGCGGAAAATAGTAGCTTATATAAGGGAAGGTTACAGATGAAAATATTGAGATGGGTCATGGGAAGGAAAGAGAGCAGCAGACTCTCTGATAGTTGTGTCATTCCCTAGACGAGGCAGTGATCTTAGGTGGTGAAGAAGCTTGTGGTAACTAGAAAGCTCTAGTTGGCGTAAGTGAGGCAGGGACTAGCATGGGCAGCTATGGCCCCTACAAGGAGTGAGTGGGCACAGTGTGTCCAGTGGAATACCCACTAATCAGGGCTAGGTTTGGCTAACAAAGCCAATTAGGACCCAGGAGGGGTGCCTGTGAGAGTGAGCCCACCTGACATTGAGCAGTCCAGTGAATTGTAAAGCTGATGGACCGGAGAATTGAGCCCTGTTGGTGAACTGCTATGCTAATGTATGCATTGAGCAATAAAGAAGGAACTGTTTGACTGTAGATCCCTGCTTGCTGTGTCTTCTTCCAGGTTGTCCCCAACCCAGAAGGACCATGGTTCATCCACAAAGGTAACAAAGGGTTAATACACAGGCCCTACTCTGGCCCCTGTTATTTATATATAAATATATATAATCCTTTTCCAAAGAATGACGCACTCCAGGACTTCATAGTAGAATCAACCAAGGTGAAGTTTATTTGTCAACGTTTCGGTCAAGTCTGGACCTTTCTCAAGACATAATGGTCCAGACTGGACCTTTCTCAAGACATAATGGTCCAGACTGGACCAAAACGTTGACAAATAAACTTTACCTTGGTTGATTCTACTATGAAGTCCTGGAGTGCGTCATATATAGGCGCCTTACAATTGGCCTCAAATGTCTATAAATTACAAATATCTTTTAAGCCCTATCTAGTCTAACTAAAGCATTAGAAGAAATATTCTGGAGGTGCTAAATACAGATAGCAAAAAGTTATTACAGGGTATTGACTATGTATTGGGTACAAAGGACTGGCAGCAGCAATGTCAACACTTAGGGTAAGGCAGAGCCGGACTGGGAGGAGAAAGCATCCCTGGCAAAAGTATCAAAGCATCCCATATAGTCATGTGCATGCATAATATTACCATATAATCCCCAGCAATATTATACACCCTATGTGCTGGAACTGGCCCTTGCAACAAATACCTCAACCTAGTTTCCATCACAACTATTCTATCAGATGGATATGTTACCCTATACTTACATTATATTCTACATTTTCCTTTGTGTGCCCCCAGCTAGACCATGTACCCTGGCAGATAAGAGGACTTTAATACCATGTGTATGACAGGGCCAAAGTGTGTCATAGTTGAAGAGACTAGACTGTCTTATACAATTAATGCTACATATCACAGTGTAACATATACAGGCTGAAGTGACTGTTCTGAGCATGGATCCTCCTGTTGCCAATATACTTATCATAAGGGATTGGGTATATAGCAAGCAACTCTAATATTACTAACTGAAGTTGGTCAGAATTCCTGGTTCCTCCCATATGCCAGTACAGGCATGAGCAATAACAAATGCAGGCATCAGCTTAGCTGTGGCTAGCTATTATGGACAGCTCATTTGCATTTCTAAACTGATTGGTTCATTTACATATTAAATATTGCATATTACATTTTAAATATTGCATTTTTAGGGGAGCAGTTTACATTATAAAGCAATCGTCCCATCGGGCATTTCCCTGAATCCACAGATTGCCAGTCCAGGCCTGGGGCAAGGGCACTCAGAGTGTAGGCTCTGCTGCTTTCAGCCTGCAAAGAAATGTATTAACTCATAGCCCCAGTGTCATCCATCTGAACTGTTTCTGCTTGCATGAGGTCAGCTTAAAAATACCTCCTTTTGCATTTTTAGACCAACCTCCACTCTGTTCATTGCGACTGTACACTAATAGAGATGTATATGCAGGCAGTATCGGACTGGGACACCAGGGGCCCACCCAAAAACCTTAGGCCAGGGGCCCACCATAAAACCTTAGACCAGGGGCCCACTCTCAGTACTAATATTCTTCATCTCCTTCATCTCCTCAATCAACCTCTATTCTCCTTTTGTTTGTTTGTTTTCATTACATACTACTGTATAATCAATTATTCCATCTATTTAGCCTCTTTTTTCTCATATAAATAGGGAATGGCCGTGAAATAGGCCAAAAGTTTAGCAGCATGAGGGCCCACTGACACCTTGGCCCACCGGGAGTTTTCCTGGTATCCCGGTGGGCCAGTCCGACACTGTATGCAGGAATGGGTGTACCTAAAGCCAATGGAACCCGGGCTTGACCTCCACTCCTCTTCTTGTGATTGTATGAAAGCAGACACAGTTGGATGAAGCTGGGCCTCTCTTGCCCTTAGGTACACCCACCCCTGAATGAACATGGACAACATTTAAATTCCAAGCAATGCATTAGTATGTCTGGCTCATGAACCATTTCCCCATTTCCCCATATGTATGTCATGCCCTTAACCAACAATTTTTACAGGTAATTTTAAACATGTACAAACGGTCATTGACTCAAAGGACATAGCATAAAGCCACTGCAAGTTGATTAATATGAACACTTTTAATGTGCCGATCCAAACTACAGTCCATATTTGTGCCAGAATCGCATATGATCACTTCACACTGTTCACAATCCAAACATATGCCTCAGTTATTCATAAAAAGTTATGGAAAACCTTTGATTATGAACATAAGAATGTTTTGTTTCCCTTTAAACCAAAGATTAGGAAAACAAACTGGAAACAGGGATGCTGTCAGTCCCCCAGGTTTATATGTATATGAGCCAGAAGCTGAGAGTAAATAAAACTCTACAGTTATCAAGACGTCTATGGGAAAACAAAATGATGGGCAGACTAATTGCTCAGTGTCTCAGGTGGCAGAGACATCAAAACCTGATACACAGGTTCCAGCCCATCATGAAACTGTCATTTTATTTTGTCTACTGCTGCTCACATTCGTAGGTGTGCCGGCATGCATGAAATTCTCACTGCTTTATTTGTGCTTTGGTTTTATGCTTTGCTGTTCCTAGTATGCAAAATACCATAAAATATATATATATATATATATATTTTTTTGTTATATTTGTCACAGAGGAAAAGCACTGGGGAGGCCTCAGGGTTGTCTACACTTTGCAGCTAGAACACCTTGATCAACGACATAGCATAGAGGCTTCTGGCTTTTTTTTCTGCTTGGGTTCTCTACAAGGACTTATATTTTAAATTGCAAGAACACAAACGTTCTTTCAGGAACTTGACTGGTACAGGAGCTTATTGAGGGGATGCAGGTCAATTGTAAGATGAAACCCATTACCTTGAGCTTTAAAGTGACCTTATGGGGCAGATTTACTATTGGTTGAATTTCGAATTGAAAAAAAATTAGAAATTCGACCATGGGAATAGTTAGGGAATTAAAATCCTTCGAATTCGAAGGCTTTTACCGCAATTGTTCGAACTATTGGAACAATTTTAACCATTACTTCCCCTTTAAATTTTTATTCGACTGCCTAGTTCGCCAGTTTCAATCTGGCAAAATTCGCAAAGCCACTTTGGCAGATTGAAACTGGCGAACTAGGTAGTCGAACAAAAATTTGAAGGGGAAGTAATTCGATAGTCGAGTATTTGAATATTCGAATAGATTTTTATTCGAATTATTCGAATCATTCAATTCGATCGAATTTACTGAATTCACTGGTTGAATTTACCTAATTTGCATATTCGAAATTCGAATCTTTTTGAAAATTCGATCGAAATTCCAATAATTCATGTGAATAGATGTGAATTTTGTAATTTTGCCCCTATCTGTGCAAATAATCGATTTATTGATAGGCCACATAAAAGTAAAATGAACTGAATTTATCCCAGAGACTTTTTAACAACTGACCACTAAGGGTGGTGGCCGATGGGAAGATTAATCACCCAGCGACAAATCTTCTCTGCTGCAGGCGACTAATCTCCCCAAATGCCTTTCTGCCGGCAAGAATACAAATCAGCAGCGGGATGACATATGAATGGCTTCGGATTTCCGAAGTTGCGCCACGAAGAAATTTGGGAATTCCGAAGTGATTTGTATGCAATTCAGCCGGCAATTCGTATTGTTGCCTACTGGAAGGCAATTTTCGGGGAGATTAGTAACCTGCAGTAGATAACGGGGGAAATTCACTAAGATCCGAAAATTCGCTAGCGTTCGCCGCACCTCGCCAGGGTATTTTTGCCAGCGCTACGCAAATTCACTAAAGTGCGAAATTACGCTCAGGTCGGCGAACGGTAGCGTAGTTGCGCTAGTGTTACTTCGCCAGGCAAAATGCAGTTACGCTAGCGATGCCTAATTTGCATACGGCGGGAACTTAAGTGTATAATAGAAGTATATGTTACAGCCACTACATTCCACTACACAAGCCCAGGAAACCTTTAATAAATAAAATAAAGTTGTCCTATTGCCCTACATGTGCCCCCTGTATAGTTGTGTTGCCATATGTTAGGAAATGTAGGGGGGAAGGAGGGTAACACCCCCCCCAAAAAAACGATCTTTTTCAGACTATCACCCTACACGCCAGCGTTTTTTTGGGAATTAGAAAAATGTTCCATTTTTTTTTTTTCAAACTCCTATCTATAGTATTGAACTTCGCCAGGTCTGACCAGGCGAAGAAAAGTCTAGCGTTCAAGAAAATTTTGATCTTAGTGAATTTTTGTAATTACGATCATTTGTCAGTGCGCAACTTTTCCTGGCGTAAGGGTGCGAACTTGCGCAAGTCTATCTACTATCTGTGTTAGTAAATTTCCGAAGTTGCGAATTGACGTCACGCTGGCGAATTAGCGCTAGCGTTAGACGCTTTGTGAATTTGGGCCAAGATTTGCTGCTGAGCGACTAATCTCCCCATCTGCTACCCCCCTAAATATTCCTAGTTTCATCTTCTAAAAAACAATGAAGCATATTGAATATTGAGTGTAGCCAAGAACCCTGTCTCTTGCCAGAGGGACAATCTGTTAGCATGTACAATGTTACGGGCTCTTATAGATTAATAATCTGAATTTGGGGAGCTGCTGTGAACAATTTTGAAGGCCTGGATCTTTACTCTTACCTCTGGACTGGTATATTAAAATCTCATTTTATAAAACACCACATTTCTACCCTTATCCTTTTTTACACTTGAGTTCTCCTATAGAGCTACAGTATATCTATATGTAACGCCTATATCTGTCCTATATGTAAAAGGTTTTGAATGCATTCATTCTATACGCTGGAAACTATTTTCACCATTTGTGAAATACAGTTTGTTTAGTTTTAGTCATAAATTCCTTAAAGAAAAAAAATAAATAATAAATGCAAAGCACACTCCGCAATTCCATTAGTGTGATGCTAAGACCTGGTGACAATGGTGCCAATAAACAATGGCAGGAAGAGGCTGACAGTATACATTAACACATTACCAAGAACAATCTGCTTCTTGAACCTGGAATAAAAGATATTGCATACCTCCCAACATTTTGGAAACAAAAAGAGGGACTAAAAAAAAATCAACTTTTTGCCCATGCCCATTTTTGTGACCACACCCCCTAATTACCATGTTCCTTTTACAAAATTTGGCCGGTTATGAATGTTTGAACACATTTCTTTTTTTTTTCAATTGTTTTTATTTTGTTAATGAAGGTGAATTGCCCTTTAAGATGTGAGTCTCCCAAGAGACCTGTTTATGTTAAATTGTTACAATTCCTTATGTGCTTATCTCAAAAATTGTTATAAAAGTATCTTAGTGCACCTGGTGGCTGTTCCAGGCTCTCTGCCAAAAGCCAATTGAGTTAGAAACTTTGGGGGAAATTCACTAAAGCGCTAAGCGTCTAACGCTAGCGCTAATTCGTCAGCGTGACGCCGACTTTGGTGAATTTTTGCTAGCGAAGTAGATAGACTAGTGCAACTTCGCACCCTTAAGCCAGGCGAAGTTGCGCACTGACGAAGGGTCATAAATTACGCAAAATCACTAAGATGACCATTTTATGCAAATTGGGCGTCGCTAGCGTAATGCGCTTTGTGAATTTCCCCCTTTGTATCTTTTTCTGGCTGTTCAGTGCAGGAGATGAAAGAGAAAGTCAGGACATTTAAGTAACAAGCCAGGACTGCGGGTTGAGCTAACAAAAGCGGGACTGTCCCGCTCAAAACGGGACAGTTGGGAGGTACGATGTGGTTATATTTATTTACCTTGCTGCTAAGATGTCTTTTTCTGCTCTGCTGGTATCTGTCTTAGCCCTGACCCAGCAATCAAATGTGGAGGGTGAAGGATTTGGCCAGTTGTAAAGGTTTTAATCTACAAAACTGGAACAGAGCCCTGGCCAGCAACAGCCTTGATGAGATGTTTGTATCAGGCTTATGGATAATCCCCAGTCAGAGGAAAATTATGTTTGATGATAAATTCTATTGGTAGAGCCAAACAACAGTTATAGGTGCTGATGTGGCACTTAATGTAAATATTATTATTATTTACTAACATTTATTTCTATAGCACCAACTTATTTCGTAGCATATCTGTATGCATATGAATATAACAATCATTATGAATATTAAATTATTTTTTTGAGGTGTCTATTAAAAAAAAAAGTGAAGGCGTTAGGTACTTCTCTCTTTCCCAAACTGCAGGACTGCGCCCCCTGTTGGTAGAGGACTTTTGTGTCAGCCTGAAGGCAAGTTAGAGTGAGATCTGCAAATAATACCCATTGGCTTTCCTAAACACATCTAGAAACCCAGGCTGAAGGTCGCTTAGGGTGAAATTTCGAGTGAACACTTAATTGCCATCCTAGATATTCTTGGAACTATGATTGAATGGCTTAAGCAGCAATGTGTTCATGTATATGTAAACTTGTCACGGGCTAATGATATCCTGACTAAATGTTAAACCACAAAAGATCATTAATAATGTACAAGCCATCTTAGGAGTCAGTTTTTATACATAAACATTTAGGGG
>CM044445.1:19213756-19224903 GCA_024363595.1 Xenopus borealis
AGCCTGTACCACTGATTCAGGGAGAGAATTCCACATCTCCACAGCTCTCACTGTAAAAAAATCCTTCCGAATATTTAGACAGAACCTCCTTAATTATAATTGAAATGGGTGGCCTGGAAAGACCTACTGGTAAATAAAGCATTAGAGAGGTTATTGTACAATCCCCTTATATATTTATACATAGTTAGTCCCCCTTAAGCGCCTCACCTCTTATCCAGTGTGAATATCCCCAATTTTGCCAGTCTTTCCTCATAGCTAAGATTTTCCATACCTTTTACCAGCTTAGTTGCCCTTCTCTAGATTGTCTCTAATACAATAATGTCCTGTTTGAGTGATGGAGACCAAAACTGTACATCATATTCTAGATAGGTACTTGCCAGTGCTCTGCACAGTGAAAGAATGACCCCCTCCTCCTGTGAATCTATGCTCCTTTTAATACAGCTCAAGACAGTATTTGACCTTGAGCTACAGCCAAGTTTATCATCTACAAGGACTCCAAAGTCCTTTTCCATTACGGATTGGCCTAGTGCAGTCCCATTAAGGGTATAAGTGGCTTAGATATTTTTTACATGGCAAGTGCATGACTTTACATTTATCAGCATTGAAAATCATCTGCCACTTTTGCCCAGATTGCCAGTTTGTCAAGATCCTGCTGCAAGGATGCCACATCCTGGATTGATTTATATTCCAATACCAGCAGCCAGCAGTGCATAAAGAACTACTATTAAAAGTAATAATCACAATGTAAAGTATCTTTTCACGCCAAACAAACAAGCCCTTACAGTGAAGTTCCTTTTGTCTTTGTTATTCTCCCTTTCTCCTGCTGATGTAATCGCTTTATGCCCACTCTAGAGAAACCTCTCCTTGAACAGTCTGTCAGGGAGCTTCAGTTTTTTTCATTCCCATCTGCTGGTTGTTTGCAATGCAATATTTGCAATACTACAGGCTATAAACCAGATCCAAAAGGAGCAATGTCAAAATAACTAGGTCATTTGAGAGATATTAAGACATTTGAAGGATAAATATGAAACTTTTTTTTTCTATAATTTATTAACTTTCAGTATCATTGGTGGATGGGGCTATGTAGGACTGAGGGGTATGGGGCCCACCAGAGCTGCCACCTTGGGGGTTCCTCACCCCCCCTGCCCTAGTCATGCCCCCAATATGAGCTCTACCTTCTGCCCCTTCACCTCTTGCATACCTTTCTCAAACAAAATACCTTTAAATGCCTTCCTCTAACACTTTGGGCCAACTGCATCCGATTTAAAGCAAACCACATAAGCAGATGTACCTTTAAATTAATTGCATGCAGTTGCACTGTGGGCAGCACACAAACGTTAGACAGTTGCATCCGATTCAAGACCAGCATTGTGTGAGCAGTGACACATGAATTCTGGAAAAACTATTTAGATTGCATCCGAAATAGCACCTTACCTATGGCACCAGGGTGAATAAATGTGCACAACATTTCACACACAGCATTTCTTCATGTGATTCCTTTTGCTGGATCTTTCATGCATTCCTTCTCATTTGGGTGTATGACTTTTTTTGTATAATAAGGCTCAGTTAACCCTTTGCATGCACATGTATAATAAACTAGAGGTCCACACAGGTTGTGCAGATGAACTCAGGAACAGCTTTCATTCACAGTCCAATTTTTAGCATCAGTCCTTCTGATGTTCTCAGTCACAATGTTTATTTATTAGGGCTCATAGTGTGTTTGGCTTCTACGACTGCCCAAAATAATTTAATTTCATTTACTCAAAATAATTTAATTTCATATACTCAATTGGCACACAGGTGTCCAGCCCAGAATAAAGCAACCATTAAAGGGGGTTTGCTTTAAACAGGTCAAAGACCTACCCAGTCATTCCACTATGACCCTGACTGTTGATGTGCTGCTGGGTCCTTCCTTTCTCTTTGTTGGAGCCTTATGGGCTCATATAGCTTTCCTACTCTACCAACTAAGGTGAGTTCAACAGAACTACACTAACGCTAGCTGGGCTGATGAAGTTGAATATATAGACTCTAATCATGGGCACTTCTCTGAGCTAATAGTGCCCAAGTCCTTGGTGTCATAAGTCTTCCCCATCATCAGCCAAGGAGGCCTGGGTCAACTACTCCAGATATGGACTTCTAGGTCAATCCCCTCCCTCTTGTTTGACACCTTTTAAGAACCTCCCATGCTGCCTTCAATTGACTGCAACAAGTATTTATAAAGTATTATAAAACATATCAACCCTTCTTACAAGTTATAGCCTGACTGTGGCACTGAGCTGGTAGCTTTGCTAAGGTGAGTAATATGACAACCACCATTCAGATCTCACTAAATTTACAAGTTTACAATGCCTTTCATATAAAAGATATTTGAAGTGATTCCTTTAAGACCGGTACAGAAGATATGTACACTGTTCCCTCCTGCAAGACACAAAGAACTATAAATGAGTTCAACTAATTTGAAATAGTATCTATTGAACATGTTAAAATGGATGTTATAAGGAGAACTTATTTGTATTGCACTTATTATTGTAAATAATGATGGTTGTAAGGAATGCTTGCTGTTGGCAAGTAGAGAAGGGGTGAATTCACTGCTGCTTTAGCCCAGGGCTGTACCCCCGAACCCTACTCCTCTCCTCCCTCATTGTTCCCCTTTTACACCCCAGCATTGCCTCTGTTCACTGTGCGTATATTAAATCTTTTCATTTTAATAATACTTCATTGTAGGGTTAAAGTTAAAAAATGAATTTCTCTTTATTAGTTTGTTGCATATAATATCCCATACATGATTTTATACAGGTATTTCTGGTTGTTAGGTTAACCACTGTTCGTGTATATTAAGATTTCCAAGGTGTTAAAACATCAGTGAACACAAGGCACTGATCTGCTTAATTAAGATGAATAGTATTTTTAAACATCAGAAGACAGAATTACCCGGTGGTAGCATCTTCGTGTAATATGAGAGACTGTAGAATGTTTACTACAGTGTTCAATGTGGTCTATCCTCCTTTGGTACAATCGGTTCATGTGGCCAGCTCTCTAGCAGTCCAGGCTCGCCCCAGGAAATTCTAAAATTCTTAATGAATCAGAGTAAAGGAAGTGCAGGACTTGCCTGACCAGGGATGACATTGATGTAATTAGCCAGTTTAAAGTGGACCCGTCACCCCAAAAAAATATAAAAAAATCTATTGTATCACATTAGTCAAGCAAAATGAACATTAATTAAACTATATAAATTATTTTAATCTTGTTTTCTTCAGTCTGGGAATTCATAATTCTAGCAAGCAGGCAGGAGCCATTTTGTGGACACAGTTATTAAGACAAGCATTGCATCATCTCTGAATCTTGTTTGTGCACCAGAATGGGGGACCCGATGTCTATCCCCATGTCCTGGCTATACAATTAAATGGTTAAGAGAACTGGGGGAATGTGTGGGGAGCAGTGACATCTAGGAAGTGCTGAATGGAAAGTGAAAGGAATTATCTGCCTAAGGCATAGAGGAGTGGCAGACAATATTTGATTGACAGCTGAGATTTTTAAATGAGCTTAAAACAGCTATGAATGCTTTAATAAAAATTGGAAATTGGATTTCATGTTTACTTTGAAAAGGACTTTTATTATTGTGTCTGGGTGACGGGTCCATGTTGTAAAATTTGTACTGGGCCTCCCTAAGACACACCATGGCGCATCTCAAGCAGGCCCTGTGGGGGAGTAGGGTCTAGTGCAGTCTCACCCCCCAACCCCCAGTAGTTCTGCTAATGATGGGGAGGTTATGTTTTTGGAACTGTATTCACAAAATATATTCACATGGTAAAGTGCAGAGGATTACAATGGCAGCTAGCACAATGTACAACTATACTAAAATATGAGGAGTTTGTTCATGTCTGGACTGAGAATCAAAATAGGCCCTGGAAATTCAGGTTTACAGAGGCCTGCCACCAGCCCAATAAATAGTGACTGCCTATGGCATATTACAATAGCCCCTCTGGTGTTTGCCAGAACCCACAGATTGCAAGTCCAGGCCTGAGCTTGTTTGAATTAGGCTTTCATTTTAGTGTTACTGCACTTGTGGCTGCGTTCCAAAATTACCCTTATGGCGTTTTTTTTTAAAAAAGCCCATTAGTTGATTTTTTCCCTTAAAGAAGAGATCTGCTATAAGTAGGGTTGCCACCTTTTCTGGAAACAAATACTGGACTATATATTTATGTTTTTTCCCTATTAATAACAATGGAATCAACCATAATTTTTACCAGCCAGGCTGGTAAAATACTGGCCTGGTGGCAACCCCAGCTATATGGAAACCATATTTTACTGTATTTGTGTTGTCATAAGGCATGGATAGAGAAAATGTATAAATATAGTTTATTTAAAAAATATGTTCTGTTTACTAAATAATCAGCAATCTATACATCTTCTTAGAGCTAGTTTTTGTCTTGGACAGTTAAGCTGCTAGCAGTCCAAGTCATCAGCTTATTGGACCGTGTATGGAAACCTTCAACGAGCCTCCCCAGGCTCTATCTTACATCTAGTGAGAGACCTATTAAAATGGTCTTTAAATGAGTAAGTTTAGTTCTTACTCATAGGTGCTTGGCAGAGCTGAGCTACTGGACATATCTCTAAGTAGGAGTCCCTCAGGAAGGGGGGTTTGAATCCAGGAGCAGAGAAAGTGCTCAGAAACTAACACAACATACATTTATTCCAGGTATTCGAAAGCAGATTCCAAGCACTAATTATTTCTAGCCATTTGGCAAAGAACCAGCTATCATCTACATAAGGATTGCTTGAACGTTAGTTCTCAAAATTATGGGCTTTAACCAAAAAAAGTTTCCAATAAATAGAACATTTACAGCCTTCTTTTCCTATGGTCTAATGTGTATGAGTGTGGGAGGAATAATTCTCACTGCAATTACTGTGACAGCTCTATCAGAATGTTCCCTTTGCCTCCCACTCACAGTTGAAGGAAAGGGGTAGAATGTATCCAGTAATGTACTAATGAAAGGCTTATCTGAATATTGTCAGTGTATCCATGTAGAGCAATTCACAGTGAACATTAAAGAGACTTTACCATGAATAATTCTACCAGCAAGCCTACAACAGTGTAGTTGTCACGGTCGTCACCCAACACCAGAACAAACACCAAGCTCCCTTGTTATGTTTGGTAGCCGAGGTTGAGGAGGGTATAACAATGCTTTATTATGCACAGTGCCACCTGCAGGCCATTTGTATAAACACCACAACCCTGGTCTTGGCTCATGCTTAACCAGTAGTGTGACCACGGGAGGGAGGAGCCCCCGGCTTACTTGGATGCCACCTGGATTTAAACGAGAGGTGCAAGGTAAAGGTTCTGGATAGACTGACGGTCACAACTGTAGTAAAAATCTTTAAGGCCAAAGGTCACGGTACAAACAGAAGTAAACAGATTTGTAGTCAGACAGGCTGGGACTAGGCAGGCGGACAGCACGGATGGTCAGGCAGGCAAAGGTCAAACCGGATAATCAATCAGGAGTAGGGTTGCCACCTTTTCTGGAAAAAAATACCGGCCTTCCTATATATTTAAGATTTTTCCCTATTAATAACATTGGGATTAACCATCAAAAATACCGGCCAGGCCGGTAAAATACCGGCCAGGTGGCAACCCTAATCAGGAGTAAGGCAGAATCGGAGTCAATAACAGGCAGGAGTCAAACCAGGAGATCAATCCGGAAGATTAAGCAGAATCAAGTCGGTAGCAGGCACGGGTGTAACAATCTGTTTACCTCGGATCCCGAAGGAGGGTAGCTGATCCAGGAGAACCGGTGGTAACAGGAAGCCCTCTACGGCTCCGGTATTCACCGACGCCCTTTTGGGGCCCCGGGCTTTCTGCTGCGGAGGTAGTAGAGAAGCCAGGCGAGTTACCAGGAGCGAGGTATCAAGGAATCAGGCAAGGCTTAGTCAGGTGCAGGCAAAGGTCGGTTCCAGAAGACGGTTGCAGAGAAGCGAAGTACCAAGGGGTCAGGATAAGGAGTAGTCAATTGCAGGCAGAGGTCGGTTTCAGGCAGCGAAGGTTCAGAAGTCAGAAAAACGGGCAGAGGGTCAAAACCAGGAAACTCGGACAAACAGGGCTTTAGCAGGAACAGTAGGAACTGAAGCCAGCTTGGGCAAAGTGAGGAGGAAGAGGAAGGTATTTAAGGGAACAGGAACCAATCAGGAGCAGGCTGAGGAAGACAGACACATCAGGAACCAATAGGAAGCTAGGCGCCCAAATTAGAAGTCATAACACCTAATTATACTGTTATATAAAAACAAACCTACAACACCAGGTATTCCCAGGCGGTCTTCCATCCAGGTACTAACCAGGCCTGGCCCTGCTTAGCTTCCAAGATCGGGCCTTAGGCCGTCCATTACAGCATGGACGTCTGACTTGACATGCGCCACTATTTATGTGCTGACGTGCCTTTCCCTTTACCACCCATCCGTCATAGAGCAACATGCAGATATTAGTACTTATGAATTCTGTATTTTTTGCATTATATCTACAGGCAGTCAGAATGATACAAAAATGGAGAGAGGATAGCTCTTTGGATAGTTACACTGCACCATTGTAAATGGATTATTGGAAGATTATATATGCCGAGGATTTCCCTTACCAGTCAGTTAAACTGAAGAAACACTGTAGTGAAACATCTTCAGTCCACATTCATTTCTACTAGATACACTGGTATACATTAATGCAGTCTGTTCTTAGTGTCAAGCCAAGTTATCATTTAAGCGGAACATACACTCACCAATAAAAGCTGCTGATGCATCCCCTCCAGACTGAGTCGGGGAGCTTATCAACCCATGTATGGGGGTCCTTGTGAGTGTCTTGTCAACTAAACTAATATCTGACCAAAAAAAGGGCATATATCCATTGGAAAGTTAATAATGGTGCCGGCATGTTTTCGGACAGGTCTCTCTAGCCCCACTGTATGATCTGGTCATTTGCTTTTAGATGGCTATGCGAAGCGACATGTTTATTTCATAAAAAGATGAAATAAGAGTGAGTTATCCATGCATTTATGGAGCCTTGTTGAATGAGTGTTGCATAAGAATGCTGATTTTTTTTCAGTTTTTTTTTTTTAAAACCTGCCTGATAGATGTGCCCTTATTTCAACCTGATATTGGTCAGGCAGGATCTCCTGGTGGCTGTATACATGGGCCAATAAGCTGCTGAGTAAACTGTGTATCTAATGACAAATATCTGCAAGTGTAAAGCCATCTTAAGCCCTACTGTGAATACATGGGCTGTAAACCTAAATAGAACAGAGCTCATTCATAACTAGAAAGGCAACATGCAAAGTGCAAAAAAACAGGTCCAATCCCCCAATTCTGTGTACCCTGCCTGCCTGACTAAACAAAATGCCACATGTCTCAATGTTCCTTTCTCTTTTCCATCCCCTAACCTGGGAGTCACACAGACACACAAATTAGGGAACAACAATGTGCTAAGTGCACCCAGAACCTTGGCAGATGTTCTAAGGGGAACACTCATTCTCCCCGCTTCTACACTTTGCTTGGGTTCTTAGTAAGTGCAGGCCCGGATTTGTAGAGAGGCCACCTAGGCCCGGGCCTAGGGCAGAAATTTTAATTCCCATGTGCCAATTCCCTTTGCTCCATCCCGATGATGAAAATTTGAGCAAATAAAAGGGAGGGGACAGGGGCAACAAACGACAGCGGGCCTAGGGGCACCCGCTATGTAAATCCAGCCCTGAGTAAGTGAGCCCTGACATGTTGCAAAAGAAAAACAATTTTTAGTTTAAGCAATTTTCCACCATACCTGAATTATAATTGTTCAATTACTTCAATGTCACATTAATTGAGAGTCTAATAAAAAGCTACTCTTGACTAAATATACTACTGACCTAATTTAGCAGCCGTTTGCTCTCTTCCAGCCAAGACATTTCCCACAGTGCCCTACACACTTCTAAAATTATTTTTTATACAGGTCTATTAATCACAAAACATGAAAGGTATTGTGAGAAATTGAGGCTTGGTCTATTTCTAGGGTTGCCACCTTTTCTTAAAAAAAAATACCAGCCTTCCTATATATTCAGCTTTTTTTCCTATTAATAAGATTGGGATCAGCCATCAAAAATACCGGCCAGGCCAGTAAAAAAATGGCCAGGTGGCAACTCTATCTACTTCTCAAAATAGTTTCAGTACACTGTCAGATCCAGCACTGCAGCAAATAGCAACTGAAAGATACACTCTGCTCTCAATAGCAATTACAAATAATGTATGCGTATACTGGAAAGCTGCTTAAAATATGTTCTTTCATTATGGAAAATATTTGATTTTACTGGCCCTATAACAGCCATGCTACCTTCTAAGACACTGATCCCCAACCAGTAGCTCATGAGCAACATGTTGCTCTCCAACCCCTTGGATGTTGCTCCCAGTGGCCTCAAAGCAGGTGCTTATTTTTGAATTCCAGGCTTGGAGACAAGTTTTGGTTGTATAAAAACCAGGTGCACTGCCAAACAGAGCCTCAATGTAGGTTGACAATCCACATAGGGGCTACCAAATGGCCAATCACAGCACTTATCTGGCACCCCAAGAACATTTTTCATCCTTGTGTTGCTCTCCAACTACTTTTTCTTCTGAATGTTGCTCATGGGTTCAAAAGGTTGGGGATCCCTGTTCTAAGACAAAGAATAAAAAAAGACACCTTTCTATTTAATAAACTGATACATTTTATTACCTGGATGCAAAATAAAAAGCAGTATGTATCAATACTTTGGAAATTGTACACAAATTCAGTTCATAATCATTGTTGACAATTGATCATCACAAATGAAAAAAGCAGAATAACCTATGAAATGGCAGGGCTGACCTCATCCGAAATAAAGAATCAGAAAGTAAAGGCAAAGTAAAGGCAAACTCAGTTCATCATCATAGCACAAGGCTCCGACTTGAGACACTTGAATCGGAGATCAGCATTTCCAGTAATTACAAAGTACAACATCCAGAAATATATATATATATGTATTTATATTGTATATCTATATATTTATTTATAAAATACATGACTGTACCTGTGTGGATTGAAGATAACAGGATGATACAACAGTTAATCCACATTTAAGAGTACAGTGGTCATTTTTTACATTGGGGAGGGGGGGGTTAATAAACGCTATTAGTGCTTTTCATTCTTTTTCCCTTTGTTTTAATGCATTAGCATAGCTCCGTGTTTACCTGTGGAATAATGTGCTGGTTCGAGTAAAAGGGCAAGATTTAAAATCACATCATATTTGTTAATTTTATTTTGGAGTCAAGAAGGAATGTTTTCCCTCTGTAAGGCAAATTGGAGAGACTTCAAATGGGCGTTTCTGCCTTCCTCCGGATCAACTAGCTGTTAGGCAGGTTAAAATAGAGTTAAAAGGTTGAACTTGATGGACCTGTATCGCCAATGTTTTACAAAGCATGATAAGTAGGCCCCTAAAATCTAGAACAAGTTTGTATATAGATTAGACAGTCCAAGCAAAACAGGAAAGTTTTTTCCCTTTATATATTAGAGATATGGCACATAGGACATTTTGTCTGCTGCTGCCATACGGTGGAAAACAGTGACAGAATAAAAAATTTCTCATGGCCTGTTATCTGTCCTCATAATAGTGAATGGAAGATACCCATGTTGTCCTATGATGTACATGGAACATTGTTAAACTGGGCCAAAATACTCTGCTGAAGGCCAGAGATCTGCCTGTGTGTCCAATAACAGATGCAATGCTCTTTTCTTTTCCTACTTTGCCGCCTGATTTGCCCCAAAAATACTGTACTTCCAGCATTCAGAAGCCCTGTCGTTGAGAGACTTTGCACCTCCCATCCCCTACCAGTGGCCGCAGCTTTCAATGGAGCCCTGTACTTACCCCCTGGACATAATTCTTGTGACCACCTAGTGCCAGATTTCCAATCCAACGCTAGATGCAGTGTTCCCAGAAGCAAGTGCTTTTTAAATTGGTACTGCTCTTACACTTGAGTCCAGGGTCAGAGTAAACGACCCCTAAAGTGAGTATTTGGTAGATCATTCTATTTCCAGTGCACAGATAATCCCCCTGCTGAATTTTGGTTCGGTGCCAGTTTAGGCACTGGACCTCCTGTCTGTGTGTAGGCTAGCAAGTTACCCCTCCCCTTCTTAGTTGGGGAGATTTTTTTTTTGATTGCCCTGTTAAGCTTAAGGTTAGTGGCACACAAGAATTTTTTATGTGTACCTCTGGCGTCAAATCTCCTGAAAATGCCTCTCCTTTACCAATTATTGAAATGGTTGGCGAAATGTCCAACTTATCGCAAAATGACCGAAAGTTGTTTTCAGAGGAAACTTCGGACGACAGAGTGGCATTTGTGGGAGATTTGTCACCAACAGTCACTTATATTTGCCACTACCCTAAGAAACAACAAAACTTAGATATTAGTGAATAAAACACTAGGTGGCACATTTACTAAGGGTCAAATTGAATTTTCGAATAAAATTAGAATTTTTTAATTTTGGGCTACTTCGACTATCAAATAGGCCAAAATTCGATTCGAATTGAAAAAAATTGAATTTCAGAGTAGTCTCTTGTTGTTTGTTTATGCACTTTGAGAAAGGCTAGTGAGCTATATATATATATATATATATATATATATAATATTTTTTTTTGTAATTGTAATTTTTTGTAATTCGACCAATAGTAAATATACCCCTAGGTGTAAAGTATGTTCAACTCAAGCCCTATTCATTGCACAAGGGGATATAGTGCCTGTTTAACCGCAGACTCTTCTATGCCCCTAGGAGCAATAAGCTGTCATTTATATTAAGTGCCTATATAGTGAAAAAATATTCTGTCCTGAACAAGACTTCCTATCAGGGTTGAACTAGGATACTGGGGGAAAACCCAATGGGCCCCCTGCCCTTGTGGGCCTAGATCTGCACCCTGTGCTACTTATTCCTGCTGTGACCAGCCCAAAGAACACAGTGTGCACGCAAAACATTATCTTGGTGCATCATGTTGGTAGGATGTTGGGTGACTTGCTACACAGCTAGCAATGGGCAAGCTGAGAACCCTGCTTCAGCCAACACTTTACCAGGAGCATCAAAAACTTGATCCTGGTATCTTTAAAAGATACATATATGGAAAATTGACAGAGAGCAC
>CM044445.1:19227320-19247054 GCA_024363595.1 Xenopus borealis
TGGTACTGTCATTGTATGCTGGTACTGCCCTCCAGTTTTAGCAAACCACTAAGATTGTATAGCTTAATTTCTGCTCATTCTTAGACATTATCTCTTTTATCCAACCCAAAACATGCATTTTTTTGCAAAATAATGGCAATTTTTTGGCCAAGTAACTGACTGAAAATTGTATATGTATCATGGTTCATTTATTTACTTAAACCTACAGACCTGGGCACTCACTCACATTACTACACAGTGTTGCCCCAAAGTAAAGCAGGAATGGTCTGCACCAGATAATAAAGCAGACTGGAGTACTTGTGGCAGAAACATGTGCATGATATTAGTCCCTCCTGGGGACCAAACTGAACAATCCCCCCTTCTAGCACCCAAGTGTATCAATGGCAGTGACTTGTTAAGGGGTTACACCTGAGTGAGCACTGCCCTTTTTAATAAACCATCCGTATTAAAAGAAAAAAAAATAAACTGAATTTGTAAAGAAGGAGAACAGTCTTGATGCCGGGAACTACGGGTAAGAAACAAAGTCTCTCGTTATCAAAAATGTCCCCCCTGAATTGCATTAATCTTTTTAAGACATGGAGTCTCTCTAATACACACCAATAAGCAAAGTGCTTTGTTTCATTAGCACCATCCCTTGATTGTCAACTCACAGCAATAAATCCAATGTCCTATTCATCTCATTCCCATTCATTTGGAACAAACATTAAAAGGTACATACTTTTTATAATTACAGTCCATCTTCTATTTGATTTCCCTTAAAGGGACAGCATTGCAGCATGGGTTATTGTTGCCATAAATAATTCTTCCCTTTGTATTTGGATTTCAGTGGATACTTCTCTATTGCTTTCCTCAGCTTTGACCTCTAGATGGTGATATTGCTATTTGTATATGTGAAGAATGGGACAAAGTCTTGGCTAAATAAACCCAGCAATGTCTACTCCATATGAATAGCAGGGTTGGTTTGTGTCAAAGGATCTCCCAGTGGGTCCCATCCAAGAATAATTTCCAACAGCTCTTTGTTATTTCTATATGACACTGATTCCACTCTCTGCATCTTTTGTGGGTCATCAAGGTCAGATTCTCTGGTGAGCCCTAGGAGGCCCAGTCCTGCACTATGCTATGCTATGGGCTGTGCTTGACTACTTATTTTTTTATTATTATGATTATTATTACATGGGTCTACTCAATTCACATATACTTATGGGATATCATTTCCTTTTACACAATGAGATGGGAAATGGGTGGCCAGCCCTATGCCATAATTTCCTAAAATAGCAGATTATTATTAACATTTTAGTGCCAAGTCATATAAAATGATTGTATGTGTTTAAGTGCTTACACTTCTTTGTTTATCTCCAACAAACTGGACCTTCTGCATTCAGCCAGCATATAACATATATTGGAGAATAATGAAAAAAAAAAGATTGATATCATTATAGAAATGTTTTGAAATTCATGCAGATGTCCCAGTACATTCCAGTAAAGAGATGGTGATGAATGCCACAATATTAATACATACACTTACAGAATTGTATATCAGTCTATAAGCTTGGCACAAGATGACCTCATGGACGGTCCATTCAGCTAATGTCATCTTAGGAAGAATCAGATTCAGAACTACCTTCTAATTAAGAAGCCTTTTTTTAAACCAGGTATCCGCCAAAATAGAGAAAAGTATAGTTCTTCAATTTTACTCGCAGAACATTATCGCTTGAAGTTACTCAGTAGACCATTGTCCCCCATTAGAGGATGGGCAGTAATTGTGATTTCATAAGTGTTCATTCTGTATAGTCCATATGTTATTAATTCCATTTTGCCTAAGGATGGCTTGTTTTGTACATTTCATGGTAACGTTTTAGTGCTGCCACTTTTCTCAATCTCTGGAGCAAACTCATTCATTACCCTTCGTGCCAAGGGATTGGTGGTCTTAAGAAGCTCTGCAGCTGAAGGGCGAGAGCCAATGTTGCTCTTGCTGCCCTTTCTCTGGAGAAGGGCCTTAAAGTCTTCATTTTTGCTGGATGACCGTGAGCTGCTCAATGTCCCAGTGGAATAATCACTACTTGTGGAGCTGCCTGAATTCTTTACCGGTGATACTGAGCTTTGTCTGCTTCCAAAAGAGTCTCCAGAATCTTTCCATCCCAATAACTTCCTTTTTGACCTAGGAAAGAAATAATATGTTTCAAGATTGTCACTAGGAAAGTATCACATACTATAATATATACTACTGGGATCCTTCATGGTGAGCTTGATGAAGGATCCTGTGATCAGTATTGGTTGTGCCCTTTTTTTGCACAGGAAGGTTACAGGTTGGGAGGAGCCCATGGAGACTGCAAGGAGGGCCTTTTTTGAAGCCCCGGTGGGCCCCCAAGGCTCCAGTCAGACACTGAAGTCAATGGCATTGATACTGATTTTCCTTTGGCCTAAGAGATTAGAAAAGTAATTTATAACCACAGCCGAAAGTGGACACAATTGTTGCAATTACATATGCCATTCATTAAAGGCCATCTTTGGCTCTGCACAACGGACAAGAACAATAATTGTGTTTTGCACTTTGCCTCACATTAACACATGAACCCCCACACATTAACACATGAACCCCCATGTTAGTTAATTTGTCTACAAAAATGTATTTTTTACCTGTGTATGACAGTAAATAAATCTTCGGTCGTGCGTGTACTGAAAACTTCATCATCATCCTCTGTGATTGAGTCTGCTGTCTTGTTTGATACACTTTTGCTCTCTTCTGATACATCTGTAAAACCTCCTGTATAACAGAGCAAAACTAATTTTTAACAATCAAAATTCAAAGAACCTTTCTTATTAAATGGGTTGTTTATGATGTACAGAGTGATAAAAGGCAATTTGCAATTAGTGTACATTTTGTATTATTTGTGGATTTTTATAGCTTTTTTTTATTTAGCAGCTTTCCAGTTTGGAATTTCAGCATTTTGGGTTGGGTTTGGGTCAAAATTACCCTAGCAACCATGCACTGATTTAAATAAGAGACTGGGCTATGAATAGGAGACAATCTGAATAGAAAGATGGGTAATAAAAAGTAGCAATACATTTGTAGCCTTACAGAGCTTTTGTTTTTAGAAGGGGCAAGAGTCAGAAGAAGGCAAATAATTCAAAAACTATTTTAAAAAGGCCAATGGAAAAGTTGCTTAGAATTATCCATCCTGTAACATCCTAAAAGTTAATTCATAGATGAACCACCCCTCTAAGATTGAGGCCTGTGTCACATATTGCGTTTTTAAAGAGATGGAGAAAACTACATTACTGCCTTCTAATTGGACTTAAAAATGCATGGCATCCATACTTTCATGTTGTCATGTAGAAATGCAACCTGTTTTTGCACTGACACTAGAATTTGTGTTTTAAACCCAAAATCTTTGACAGGTGGATGCCATAACCATCATTAGATTCTAAAGACTGGGAAGACGGTGCCAAGGCCCAAAATGCAAAATGTGACACTGTCCTAAATTTTGTAGACAGGAGTGATCCAAAAAGTGGGTCTATTTCTATTTATGTTTGAAGCTGATGCTACAGGGTTGACTATTATATTCTAATTCTAAGCCACCATGTAATGAGAATCTAAATGAATTACTAATAAACATTCTACCACCACATTTATATTGTTAGTAGGTCCATAAACCCAGGTAACTGACAGCAGCCCAGAGCATGTGCTGTGAGTAGATGGGAACTACTAGGGGCTTCTTCGGAGTAACAGATTGTGCTAAAGGGCCGTGGGTTAGTAAAGAATCCTAAGAAATGTATAGCATACTTCTTTGTTTCCAAAAACAATAATAATATTTCACTGCAAAGAGATGTACATCTTAAACATCTAGAAAAATAATACCCTCTACTACTAATATATTAATTGCAGAATGCATTTGTAAAATATTTTGAAGATTTCTTTACCCTGGCTAGATAAGAATTGAAATTCATTGTATTCAAGTGTATTGACACCATAATTAATAGAGTTCTTACTTACCTGAGAGAGAATCAATAGTTATTACATCTGGCTGAGCAGCAGAGATAACTCCTTGATATTTTTGGAACTCAATAATGTCAGGAAAAGAGCCTGTGCCAGCATCCAGGGTGACGTTAGGCGATGTGCGTTGCTCGGATGGTGAGTATGCCCCTTGATTGGGAGGAGGTGGACTGGAAACTGGAAGATGTAAAACACTGGGCTTTTTGGGAATAGGTGGTGGAACCTTGACTCTCTTTGAATCCATGTAATTCAAGCTTTGTAGAGTTATTCGTTCAGGCAGTTGTTTGCTTTTATAGAGCTCTTCTTCTTCAAAGCTGCTCTGCGAGAAACTTCTAACCACTGAATGGGCTGCAGGAAAGCAACCATCCAAAGGGGGTGAAGGGTCTAAGGAAGGGGGAGTCTCTACACGAGCTTCTGTATCATTTATTTTCCTGTATCTAATAGTCCCCATCACCAGGTAGGCATCCTGTGGTGATACTTGATCTCTGGCAGGTGTTCCAGGAGTACTGGGAGATTCAATGGGAGACTCTGGTGTAACTGCAGAGTTTCTGTAAGAAAGGTTTATTGGTCTTCTGGACATTGGGGGTTTATCTGCTACTGGAGGCTTTATTTTCTTTTCAGGCAATGGGAATGCTTCATCAGCAAGTTCATCAATATGATCTATGCCATCAAAACTATCTTCTGCCTCTGATTTACTGATGGATCTCAAACGTATGGATCTCAGGTCTGACTGAGTCACCATAGGCATTATGGGTTGCACTGGACTAGTCTTCTGGTTAAGTTTAGTACCGAAGGTTGATTCGCAAGAATTTCGGTTGACCCTTATTTTGCCCTTTGAAGGCCTTCGCAGTGTAGTTAGGTCCATATGGGTATGTGTTGATGGAGGCATTGGTAAATCAAAAGACTGTTGGACTTTTGGGCTTCTGTCAAGTGGTGAAACAGCTGGCAATGAAGACTTTCTCTCAGGAACAAGTGGTCTCACCTTATTGATTTGGTAAGGAGAGTGGCCAAGAATCAATGATGTTGGCACTGCAGTTGGGGTCTCTGATTGACTAGAGTAACCACTAGATGGTGACATTAGGCCAGGAGGTTTTCCAGGGGACATTTTTGAGTCTGTCTCAGTAAAAACCTGGAAGGGGGTAGTGGCCCTAGAATTAGAAGGAGAACTTAATGACTCTGAACTTCCTGGTGTCTTTATGCGCTCTATCACTGTGATACCCGTCATTGTGCTAGAGCCAGACAGAGACCTATACAAGTCATTTGATTTGCAGTCATTAAGGTTCCAGCTGTGCAAGCTTTTTGATGTTGGCATTGTTGCATTACCCTGCATGGATGTTTGAATATAACTATGCCCTTGGCTATCAAAGGCAATACAGAGACTTTTAGGCCGTTGGTCCTTTGGCATGGTGACTACAGGTTGTAATTTCTGGCCACTTGCATCTTTAATCAATGAAACACTGCGAGCAGGAGGTGATGGCTTCTTTTTTGGCTTTTTCAAAGAGATGCTTCTAGATCTTCTCCTTTCCTGGCTGTCTTGCTCTGTTGAAACAGATACATTCTCAGTACTGGTGCTCTCTTCAGAGCTAGCACTAGGGTAATTTAGGGCATAGTCTCCACTTCCTCTCCTGTTCTCTGTATAGACAATATCTACAGAGGATAGTGAACCTGAGTCTGTAGGCATTGATAGTGACCTCTCGCGGAAGGTGCATTCACTAGATGCTGTAGGCAAGACTGAGGGGTTGACTACCCCTGTTTGGGCAGTGTGAAAGACGCCTTTCAACTCTTCTGTTTTTGTGTGATTGACTGTGGGGGCTGGAAGAGTCGCACTAGAACACAAATTTCCATTGTTATTCCTTAATATGTTCTCTTTCCTGTGCTTATATGATCCTCCACCTTTAGACATGCCAGGAGAAGCCATTGCTAAGGTGGATGATTTTGTTGTTTCACTACTGTGCTGGCTTTTGACTGGGCTAGATGGGGTCATGTAGTTAAATGAGCTTTCCTGCCAGTTTGAAGATGTAGAAGAGTCTTTTGCTCCATTGCATGGAGGATTAGAATACATAACACCTGCATTGTCCATGTTGCTTGGTGACTGTAAAATATGCCCAAGGTCACTGAACGTCTTTCTTAAAGGAAGCTGCTGTGGGTGAGGAGTAGCTGCTCTTCCTCCAGGATGTCTCCCATGAAATGCTTCAGGCTTAGGAGGTGGGGACTCAGCTCTATCTGGTGGCTGTTCAGTAGGCATTACACCATTGACATTGCCTAAAACAAAAAAGGAGCTGATTGTAAGCAGATCAGACAAACTAACCTACAGATTTTTTGATTGTCCATTTATAATAGAATGTATAAACTCCATTTATATTCCATTATTAATATTGAAGGAAATACCAGTATGCAGCTAAATTTCATAAGTTATAGGTACAAATGTAAGCTGGTGAGGTGTTTGCCTTATTGCAAACATTTTGTACAGATAATAATAACCTGATGTGCTCAGTTTGGGGGTTGCCTCTACCGATGACGTTTTGTCTAAGTGATCCTGTGACTGATGGTGGGAGAATCCAATCACAGTCCGTCTGCGTCTCAGAGTAGTCTTCGGATTTACCGCGGTCTCTGTATTGAACAAGGAATGCCGGGAGTTTGCATGTTTATCAAAGAGTTCACCTGAAGTGGGAAAAGTAGAAGGTTCAGTTCCATATACGGTATGATATATTTACTTTATTTTTTTTATAAATTAGGGTTTGATTTAAAAATAGAAATACCAATACAGTTGTTACATTTGTGTACGTTTTGTTTGTTCTGATGGATCTCAAACTTGACAACCCAAGTTTTTGGTTTTTACTAAACCATGTATCTTGTATCTACCTTTATCTGCTGTATTAAAGGGGATCATGGTCACTCACCCTATTGAGAAATTTACATGTAAATTATCTTCTATTGCTTACTTGTGTTAGCCAGGGTTGCCATCTTTTCTGTAAAAAGATATTGGCCTTCTTATATTTTTATTTTTCTGCAATATTAATAACATTAGCATCAAGCACCATTTTTAGCGGCATAGAGACAAGCCTAATGTTCACCAGTCAGCAATGTGTTAGCTATTGCCTCTGGTATGGATTTGGGCAAAAGCTAGAGTACTGTCTATTTGATTGCTCCAGCCTAGAAGGTTTTTTTATCATACCCAAAGCTTTCGTTATTACTGATGCACTGCTGACTGGCTGATGGCCATGGCTCATAAATGTAAGTAACGTGAGCCATGAGAGACAAGATGTTCATTTTAACACATAAAATTAGGGCCAGGAAGCTTTTAAAGTAATTCTGACAAGCTCCTTTTAAAAATCTGAAATGTGTCAGTTTCGCTTTAATCGTTTATCATTACATAACTACCTAATTAGATAAAAAAAAATAAAGATTATATGCTTACTTTGCAAGGCAGGCAAGAGAGTTTCAGTAAAAGGTAGTGGGTGGTGAATGGCGTATTAACTTCATACAGTCTCTAATCAGATGAAACTAAGTTAGTGAATAATTAAGCACAATGATTCACATTTACCAACTGGCTGCCTTGGTCTATTCATGCATAGTGATCTCAAATGACTTGTTTTTATGACATGCATGCCAGGGTAGCTCCTGGATTATCCCCAGTTTTAGATGAATTATACATATACAGTAGTTGGAGCAAAGAGAGGTGGGTATCCAGGGATCACGGCAATAACCACAAGCCTATCATTGCAGTAAATCTGCAAATGACCCCAGTGTGTAGCCTTATTGATAGGAAAATAATGGCTAATATATATAACTGTGATTCAAAAGATTTCAAAGATTTGCTTTGCTAGCTTTAGAGGGTATGTAAAGGCAAAAAAATTAAATCCAATTTTTACTTTCTTTAATGAAAAATAAAACTATCTCCGATATACTTTAATTAAAGAATGTGTACTGTTTTTATAAGAAACCAGACTGTATTCAGTGAAATTCTCCCTTCATTCACTGCTGTGGATAGGAATTGTCAGAGGGTCCCTAACTGCTGGCAGGGAAACAATCATAGTTATGAACAGCAGGGGGAGCCCCCCGCCTTACTTCCCAGCCATGCAGAACTCCAGCAGCTTTGTTTGTTTCCCTGTTTTGAAAATTTATGACGATCCCTAAGAGACCCAGACCACACTGAGCATGTGCACAGTCTTGGTCTTGCAAAGATGTATAACAAAGTTACAAGATGACAGCCCCCTGTGGCCAACATTGAAATCATAAATCATTTGTTTGATTAGGCTTGTGGTGCAGTAAGTTCATGTTTATGTTTAGCATTTCTAGCCTTATTCTATTTTACACTTTCCTTGTCCTTTAAGGCCTATACATGTGGAATAATTTTTTTCACAAGACATTTTAGGTGGTCACAATAAAGGGTTGTAAAGTTTAACCATTTTATTGTGACAACTTAGACAAGTCTTAGATGCCTTTGTCACAGTTATATTCGACAAACCTGTGTACAGCACAGGAAATTTGAGTTCTAATGTTAGGCATAGCAGCGTCATTCATTATGTTTTCTGGGGGTGCCGGAGCAACTAGATTTCATTTGCCAGTAAAAGCGTGATTCTTCATTGACCTTAGCTACCCCTGTAAAAAGATGACCATGGCAGAATAGGCTGTTCCTCACTTGTGTTTCACACTCAGGAAATGCCTTATACACTGTTTTGTTTTCTTGGCTGTTTATCAGGAAATAGTTTCCCTAAGGGAAGGAACAGGGTTCTGGCCAGGGCACTTCCCCGCCGGCCCATTCCAACTCTGAGTGTAAGTGAAATCAGATTTGCAATATCCCTCAATGCTGGGGGAATGTCCAATGCAACTGTATCTGGTTTAGCTTTATTCCATCTAAACGCTGGACAGCCCTACCCTGTACAGATTGTGAGTGGGCAATTATATAGAGCAATAAGTCGTTTGGTCTGAAAGTCTTGTATGGTTTGTTTAAAAAATACACCCTTTCATATAATACATAGGCATGTAGAAAATGGGGGTTGCTTTAGTAGATTTACTAATATTAGGCTACATTGCCCCATGGTAATAACCCAAATTAACCATTGGGCAAATAGATTTCATCAGTGTGCTGCAGGTAGAACAATGAAAGAATTATCTAATTGGTTGCTAAGGGTTACTACATGGTTAGTAAACAAACCACAATGTAGTTAAAATATTTATGGTTTCTGTCTGCTTTGTGTTCTCCTTGATTTTGTCTCATTTTCCCCAGCCCTTTCCCTGCTGTATGTGGCTTATGGCAATTCTGAAAGGAAAAAAAGGCATCAAAGGTGCAAGGTTTTTCTATAATTCATTCCAGACATGTAAGAAAATGCCGGCCTTACTGGATCAAAAATGCAACAGACCTCAGAGGATCCTAGGGAGAAGCAATATGTTCATAGAATAAGCATGGGCAGGACAAGAGGAGAACTGATTCAGCTGTTGGATAAGAGCACCTTGGATGAGAGACCTTGGAACTTTGCTTATGTGAAAGTGCAAAAAGTGCTACAAGAATAGGATCTCTTATGTGAAAACACAGTACTGTATTTAGAAAGCTTAGCGTTACGGGAAGGCCATCTCCCATCTCCCATAGACAGTACAGGTATAGGATCCATTATCTGGAAACATGTTATCCATAAAGCTTTGAATTACAGGAAGGCGTTCTCCCTAGTGTTGCCACCTGTCCGGTTTTGACCCGGACAGCCCGGTATTTTGAAGGGCTGCCTAGGTCAATACTTCCTGCCTGGTTTTTCAAATAAGGAAAACCGGGCGGGATTAGCTTGATTGACACATCGATCGACCAATCAGTGATCACTTCATCATAGCCCTGCCCACTGACATCACGGGCCCGTCCCCCTGTCCGGGATCAGCCACACGAAAAGGTGGCAACCCTAGGTCTCCCATAGACTCCATTTTAACCATTTAAATAAATAAATTAGTTCCTTGTACTTGATCCCAACTAAGATATTAGTAATTCTTATAAGAGGAAAAACCAGCCTCGTGGGTTAATTTAGGGGCACATTTACTAAGGGTCGATTTTCGAGAGTAAAAAAAAAAACCTCAAATTCGACCATCGAACCGAGGGGTTTAAACGCAATTCGATTTTTCAAACGATCGAATATTAAAAATTTGATTGATCGATAAAATTGTTCGAATTGATCGATTCGAACAATTTTAAGCTTTTGGTCGAATTTTTTTTATTCGATCAAAAAAAACTTGGAAGAATCCTATGGGAGCTTCCCATAGGGATATATAGCTATTCCGTAGGTTTAATCTACCGAATTGTTGTATCAAATTTTTTTAAAGAGCCAGTGCTTCGACAATCGAATTCTAATTTTTTAATTTAACCAATTCGAATCGAATTTTGGGCTATTCGATATTGAATAAGCCCAAAATAAATTTGAATTTCGACTTTTTTTAATTTTCACTTTGAATCAATTCGACCCTTAGTAAATGTGCCCCTTAATGTTTAAATTGATTTTAAGTAGACTTAATTCTTGATAATAGGTCCCATACTTGTACTTGATCCTAACGAAGCTGCATAAATCTATTCAGGATCCTATTCGTATGGCAAGAATGATCCAAATTATGGGAAACCCAAACATAATAGATCCCATGGGTCTGGGCATGTGACCAATCTAGGTGTTGGAGAGGGCCACATTTGCTCTGTCTGTAAACATAACATAACATTTTTTACTATATGTTTATGCATTTTAAGTCCATTCTTAAAGAATAAACTTAGTCCACCACGGGGAAGGAGACATTTCAGGACACAAGACACATACCTGACACATTAATGGGTACAATGTTTGCCTGGATGGAGTTAGATTGATGCCATCTCCTCTCCTCTGGGATAGGGAAAGGGAAAGCTTTAATCCAAGCCACTTGCTTGTCTGGCGTTGTGGGTAAACTCAGACACGTTTCCCGTGGCCTAACACCTGCAGTGGTGGTTTCATCTTCACTAACTCTTCTGTTGGTTGGCTGTTGCGCCACAAAAGAAAACAAAAGATTAATACATTGTTTCTGTCCATGCAAAGGAAATTGCAATCAGCAGTGTGGTCTAACAGAGCACATCCTCTTTGTAATGCAAAGAACAAAACAAAAAAAAGATATATGGATGTCAAAATCCTGTTTCCAGTCCTATATGTAATATGTAGTTATGACCATGAACAGGTACAGGTATAGGATTGGTTATCTGGAAATCCGTTATCCATAAACTCCGAATTATGGAATGTCCTTCTCCCATAGACTCCATCTTATCCAAATAATCCAAATTTTTCAAAATTATTTTCGCTTTTTTTATTATAATAAAACAGTAGCTTGTACTTGATCCAAATTAAGATATAATTAATCCGTATTGGATGCAAAACCAGCCTATTGATAGACTTAAGATATGAAGATCCAAATTATGGAAAAATCTGTTATCCAGAAAACCCTGGTCCCAAGCATAACATACCTGTACAATGTATATAGTATGGATGCCCGAATCCAGTCTTTTTCGGCTGGATTTTGATTTGGCCAGATCCAGATCCTAAATTGCATATGCAATTTAGTTGCAGGAAGGGAGGGAAATCACATTTTGTCACAAAACAAGGAAGTAAAAATAGTTTTTTCCACTTTTTCCCTTCCTGTCCCTAATGGTGGATTCGGTGGATCCCTAATATAAAGGAGACTAACCTTTTATTGTCACTAGTGAGAGACATTGAAAATACCACTGCACCTGCACATTTCCCACTTTTATTGTCATCTTAAGGACATCTGCCATTGATTCTACATGACATGGACAGGTTTGAAATGGAGTATTTTCAGATTTGGATTTTGAGCAAAAAAAAAAAAAACTAAAAAAATTAATTTTTTTTCTCTTTAAAACCTTGACCAGATAAATTTGCAATTTAATAAATGTTCTAAGAGTCAGTGCATCCAACCTCTTCTGTTGAATCGTATGAGGATACCTTTTGAAACAGGGGAACCCTGGAGCTACCACCACCCTGGACATTGATGGAATTCCAGGTTTCCTATAGCAGGTTGCAAAATATTAAACCCAAACCGCTTTTTAACATAGTGGTTGAAATGAAGCCATGCTAACTCTGAAAATGTTAGAAACCAATTTGAGCACAGCATGCACCATTGCTTTAATTTGACACATAGAGTCCAATTCCTGCAGGTACAACAGGTACAACGGGTACATTTGTGTCTGTCCGTTCGTTTTCCAAAGTAGCCTGAAGTTTCCTCGTGAGACAACTTCGGAAAACATAGAGCTACGTGTGAATTGCCGCAGGAGATTTAGCGGGCGGATAGCAGGGAAAAGGCAGTTCGGGGAGATTATCGCCCCGAAGAAGAGGCGCTTTGTTGCTGGGTCAACTAATCTCCCCGAATCTGCTCGTCTGGACTGACCCTTACTGCTGTGGATAGGAATTGTCAGACAGTCCTTAACTGCTCTGCAGGGAAACAGTCATACTTTCAAACAGCAGGGAGAGACCCCCCCACCTTACTTCCCAGAATTCCAGCAGCTTTGTCTTTTTCCCTGTAAAACAGACAGTGACTGTGGAGAGATTTCTATCCACAGACCCAGTACAGTCTGTATATTCTGATTCTGATTATTAATCAGTCTTGCTGTATTGGCTTCTATGGCAGATATTATTTGTGCTGTTTTGATCATATGACGATCTCTAAGCTTAGCCTCCCAACTGAAGCCCAGACCACACTGAGCATGTGCGTAGTCTTGGTATTGCAAAGATGTATAACAAAGTTACAAGATGACAGCCCCCTGTGCCAACTTTGAAAGCATAAATCATTTGTCTTATTAGGTTTCTGGTGCGGTAAGTTCATGTTTATATTTAGTATACAAAATACAGCATTTCTAACAGTATCCTATTTTAGACATTAGTTGCCCTTCAGGCTGGTCCCCTAGCCACTGCCAGGACCTCCTTGGAAGATCAGCTTCACAGATTAGAAACCGCTGCATTAGTTTTGGATTTCATGTATTTATTTGGTTTTAATATTCAGTGTTTCAGTAAGGCCATGTGCATGTGACTGGCCACATTCTATAGCTCTATGGATGGCCATGTTTAGTTTACTGTTCTTCACGGTCTGATGCAGGTACGGGAAATTTTTGCCCTTGCACATAGTCATGTGTTATGTCCGCAGTACCATGTTCAGTATAAGTAGTAAGCCCTCCTCAGCTCCACAGCAATGCCTGTAGCACTGAAGCTCAGTGATAGAAATTCATTTAAATGCTCCTAGTACATTTATAAGCAGCTCGTTGGTTTCCATGACTACTGTTCATTTTCCCCCTTGGCTATTGTAATGAATAATAAGCTGTTTTGTGCATGTTTATGTCATGCACAAAAGCTTATAATTCATTACAATGTCAAGCATCCAATATGCTATCTATGCTTCTTCTGTGGACCAATCATTAATGTCTCTATGAAAGTGTGTTTGTTAGGTATTCACGCATCAATGGCCATGTGCTAACTGACAGCTATTGTTATGAAGTGCAGGGTTGGACTGGAGCAATGGGGGGCCCTCTGGGGCTGCGATACAAAGGACCCTCCTGTTAGTCACCGAAGGCCCTAGTGTTGACACCTCACCCTTTAACATAGTAACATAGAAAGTTAGATTGAAAAACAACACTTCCATCAAGTTCAACCTTTTAACACTATTTTACCCTGCCTAACTGCTAGTAGAGGAAGGCAAAAAAAACTATTGAAAACCTCTCCAATTTGTCTCAGAGGGGCAAAATTCCTTCCTGATTTCAAAATGGCAATAGGACCAGTCCCTGGATCAATTTGTACTATGAGCTATCTTCCATAACTCGGTATTCCCTAAAAAGCCATCCAACCCCTTCTTAAAGGAGAATTCAACCCTCCCCTGAGTAGACCCCCCTTTCCCTGCCCCTAATTTCTTTACTTACTCCTTCTGCAGATTCGGGCCACGGGAGTTCAAGGCAGCCATCTTCTGTCTTTTTCGGTAGTGGACCCGCGTTTTCGGTGCATGCACAGTTGGAGGTGATTACCGGATGCGCACGTGCTGAAACTAACGAAAATTTTCCAAAACTTCCCGAAAAAGACAGAAGAAAGAAGATGGCTTTCTTGAACTCCCGTAAATCTGATTTTAAGAAAGGCAAAGGGAAATTTGGTGCAAGATTTACCAAGTACAAAGTCTGTAATAATTGTGGCAATACCCATTAATTTTACAACTGGCCGGCTTTTGGAAAACAATGCAAGTTGTGTGGCAAATATAATCAATTTGCCAAGCAGTGTTATAGTAAAATCAAACTAAATGCAGTGATGGACATATGATATTTCATTAAAAGCTGATGCAAAACCAGTTGTACAAGCCAAAAAGCATGTGCCAGTGGCACTGAGAGAAAGACTTGTCAATTGCAGCGCCTGACTGAGTTACTGATGTAACTGAGCCTATCAATGAAATTCACTAAGGTGCAAAGTGGCTAACGTTGGTGAGAATTCGTCAGCGTGACGTCATTTTGCAACTCCGCCAATTTACTAACAGTGTCCCTGGCGAAAATTCGCTAGTGAAGTAGATAGACTAATGCAACTTTGCACCCTTATGCCAGGCGAAGTTGCGCACTGACAAAGGGACAAAACTACGCTAATTCACTAAGATGCCCATTTTACTGAACATTACCTCTTTCACTAGACTTTGCTTCAATACAGTAGATAGGAGTTTGAAAAAAAAAACTTGACATTTTTTCAAAGTCCTAAAAAAACTCTAGCGTCTTTTACTTTTTTTAGGGTGATAGTCTGAAAAATTTTTTGGGGGGTTACCCTCCTTCCCCCCTACATTTCCTAACATATGGCAACTCAACTATACAGGGGGCACATGTAGGGCAATAGGACAATTTTATTTTATTTATTAAAGGTTTCCTGGCCTTGTGTAGTGGAATGTAGTGGCTGTAAAATACACCTCTATTATACTTTTAACTTCGCGCTGTAGGCAAATTATGCATTGCCAGCGTAAAACGAAGTAACGGCAGTGCCACTTTGCTACTTTTCGCCTCCCTGAGCACAAATTTCATTTTAGTGAATTAGCGGCTCCCTGGCGAAATATTCGCCTGGCGAAGTGTGGCAAATTGCAGCGAAGGTGTCGCTAGTGCATTTTCGGGGCTTAGTGAATTTGCCCCTTCAGCTTGGGTACATTACTTAGGGGAAGATTAATCAAGGGTCGAACTGAAAATTTTAATTAAAAAAATTTGAATTTCTAAGTAATTTTTGGGTACTTCAGCTATCGAATAGGCCAAAATTCTATTTGAATTGAAAAAATTTGATTCAAATTGAAAATTTTGACCATTCGAAAATTGAAGTACTGTCTCTTAAAAAAATTCAAATTCGACCCTTCGCACCTTTAACCTGCCAAATTGCTGTTTTAGCATATGGTGGACCTTCTATAACCTTTAAGGAGTCTTTTTGAAAAATTTTGAAAATCTAATTGAACGATTCAAACGATTTTTATTTGGTCGAAAACTGACCTATTCGACCGAAAAAACCCTTTGAAGAAAAATTTCTTCGAAATTCAACCCTTCATAAATCTGCCCATTAGTCATTGTAAAGATCCCTGTTTGGATCACAAAGAGTTAAATGAAAACATAAGGACTTAGTAAAGTTAAATGAGTTTTTGCATTGACTGCCTACTAGAGCTAATCTTCTCCGTTTTCCTAAGGAGCAAGATCATAGCGAACCCTGTAATGTGCTAACTGGGAAGTTAATGCTGAATATACTGTACCCACATCAGGAAAAGATTGGGTTAAGAAGCTGGAGGAGTTGAGTGTACTCGGAGGTTCCACCAAACTACGTTAAAGCCTCAGTTTTGTTTGTTGTTAATTTTCTTACTGGAGAAATTTAACTAAAGAGGTAGGCTAGAAATGTTGTAAATTATGTTTAAGGCTTCTGGACCAGCCCAAGGCACCCACAGCCATTTAGCAGTAAAGATCTGTGTCTTCAAAGATGCCCCAGTAGCTCCCCATCTTCTTTTCTGCTGATTCACTGATTCACATGATCTACGCTGCTGTCACTTACTGGGCTTAGGGGCCGACTCACAATATACAGTACACACAGAATATAAATGTCACAATATAAGGCTGATTAGTCATTAATACAGATAATTACTACATGGCAGCACAGAAACCAGTGCAACTAGAATCAGCATTCAATAATCAGTCCTGTAGCATCAGCTTATATTACAGACCAACCTCATTTTCTACTTGATAATTAGTGACGACCCCTAAGCTTAGCTTCTCAACAGGTGCTCAGAGCCCACGGAGCATGTGAGTGTCACAGACACTTTCCAAGATGGTGACCTCCCTGTGATAAGTTTGAAGTCCTGGATCATTGCTGCTATTGACAAGCTGAAACTTTAGGCTGGTGCAATAAGTGCAGTATATAAAACATGGCATTTTTAGCTATATTCATTTTTAGGGTTTACTTTAAACTTATCACTTGAGATCATTGGCACAGCCACAGTATCATATATATCCACACAGAGTCCCCAAAAATTCCCTCCATATGCACAACCTATACATTTGGTGACAGGTTTGCAACCTTCTCATCTCTGCTTATCCTATACGGGTAAAGGATCTGTTATCCGGCCATCTCAGACTCCGTTTATCCAAATAATACAAATGGTATTTCCTGCTTCTCTGTAATGATAAAACAGTACCATGTACTCCATCCAAACTAAGATATAATTAATCCTTATCTGGGACAAAACCAGCCTTTTGGGTTTATTTAATGTTCACATATATTTCTAGTAAACTTAAGGTATGACGATCCAAATTATCAGGAAAACCCCAGTTCCCGAGCATTCTGGATAACAGGTCCAAACCTATATAGTATATATACGTTTATATCCTGTTTTGCTTGTTGACAAAGCTTTCCTTGCTAAGACAAATGATTCCTGTTACATACAGAACCAGAAATTATTCCGAAAGTGCTAACTGCAAAACAAATTCATATATGATAACTGTTAAATGGGTTGTTCACCTTTAAAATAACTTTTAGTATGATGTAGAGAGTGATATTCTGAGACAATTTGAAATTGGTTTCATTTTTTATTATTTGTGGGTTTTGAGTTATTTAGCTTTTTATTCTGCAGCTCTCCAATATGCGATTTCAGCAATCTGGTTGCTAGGTTCCAACCTACCCTAACAACTGTGCACCAATATTAATAAGAGACTAGAATATGAATCGGTGAGGGCCCAAATAGAAAGATGAGTAGCAATAACAATAAACATGTAGCCTCACAGAGCCTTTGTTTTTATATGGCCTCAGTGACCCCTAGTTGAAAGCTGGAAAGAGTCAGAAGAAGAAGGGAAATAATTAAAAAAAACTATAAAAAAATTAAGACCAATTAAAAAGTTGCTTAGAATTGCCCATTCTATAACATACAGAACTTTCACTTAAAGGTTAGCCACCCCTTTAAGGACAGAACTACACGGCCGATTTATGTGTGTTCCGACGCAGCGTGACAAAACGCAGGCGTTACATCGGATGCACTGGTTCTAATGTAAGTAATAGGAATGTCGCATGTAGAAGTTGATTTCACCCAACACAACGCAACTGTCGGATGCAGACGCTGCATGGAACGCAAGTAAATCGCCCGTGTAGTTCTGCCCTAAGACACAAAGTAAGAACATTAGTGCAATGGAATTCTTCCAAGTTCCTCTACTGCCCTTCATATTTTCTACTCACCAGGTATACAAACTCAAGGCGCTTGGGGGTATTCCTGGTGGGAGTCTCTGGAGGAAGTGTTGCAGACTGCGAGAGGGCAGAATAACGGAATGTTTGCCCCGTGACTTTAGTGTCTAGATAGCGATCTTCAAATTCTTCTGTAAAGCAATCAGCTGTGAAGTTTAAAAAAAAAATTAATTAGACCATCTGTTGTGACCTCAAAATAGATCTTAAACTAATATGAACGCCTCCTCCTGTAACTAGACTTGAGGTGATGCAGTTTAAGGATGACATAGACAATTCTTAGGAGATGAGCTCTAAAAAAAGGGATACATTCTGCTGCCTGCTGGAATCTTAAGGTGTCTTAAAGGGGAATGAAACCCCCAGGTGCAAACTAGGCGTAGTAGGACGCTGGTACTTCTGCGCATGCACACAAAGTTCACCGAGTTCACCAATTGAACTTCGTGAACTTTCGGCGCATAAGCAGTACTACCAGCATCCTACTGCGCATGACGGAGCTGGATACAAGATGAAGAGAAGAATCGGTTAGAAGAGAAGATGGCTCCTGTGAACATCGCTGGAGGGGACCTGCATGAAGGGGTAAGTAGGGACTTAGGGGCAATAGCTCGGGGGGAGAGGTAGGCAGGGTGGAGGAGGTGGAGGGTTTGAGTTAGCGCTGGGAGGGGTGTTTATTACCCTTTAAGATGGCCATAGATGTAACAATTAATATCTTTCTTGGAAAAGATCTTTCCAAGAAAGATCGTTCGTTTAAATACACGTTTAGAGCAGAATCGTCAGATATACAGGTAGAAACAATTGCCAATAGGTGATGTTCGGGTGTCTTCAAAGGCACCTGATCAATATTTTCTGTATGTATGTATATTTTTATTTGTATAGTGCTCCTTGAGGGCAAAGCACTGTACAGCAAAACAATAAATTAGTAGTAACAAACAAGGGGTCATTGAAATATAAAGTGCATTATTAGAAATACAATTCACATAAATATAAAATATAATTACAATACAGATTGCTCAGTGTCAAGGAAACAAAAGGCTAGAGGATCAACGAGCCAACCAATATCCAAGTCTTCTGCCAATATTGGTTGTATCGTTTCCCACCACCTTAAGGTACAGCACTTTATGCTGCCAGTGCAAAGATTTTAAGTCAAAGCATCTTCTGAAACATCTTGTAAAACCAAAGTCTTCCTATAGAAACGCATATATTTTCCTACCCTGAAGAAGGCTCTGCAGGTTCAGTTCAGCCTCTTGATGAAGCTCTTCTACGCAAGGTGGCCGTTTAGTAGACAGAAAAACATTTACTGGCTGTTGTTGCCAGTTTCCCAGCTTCGATTGGTCCACAGCAGAAGCAGCTATAAATGAGAACATTAAAGGTGAATAAATATCAATGTCGACCTTTATCAAGAAATTCCAAAAAACATAACTTTTATCTGTCATAGTCCAATAAACATGTGCTTGATATGGCACATGCATTTATATACAGGTATGGGGCATGTATATCTTTCTGTAATTTCGATCTCTATTAACTTTACTAAATAACCATTTAAACATTAATTAAACCAAATAAGATTGTTTTGTATCCAATATGGATTAATTATATTGTTGTACTATAATGCTGTTGCATTACTACGAGAAATAAGGAAATTATTTTTAAAAATCTGAATTTGATCATAATTGATACGTTGGTGACCAGTAACAGAACTATTACCGCCAGGATCCGGGTGCAGGCAGAGTGGCAGCCCCCCCAAAGTGACTACTTGGCACATTGTCATCAGCATTTAAAGTTCAACATCAGTTGATAATTTGTTAATATGTTAATTCCATATGGTTATTTAAGGAAGACAGACTTTTAAAGACCATGATAAAGCCACTCCCTGCACTTCCTTATAGTTGCAATTAACACCACTGCCTCAGTCCTGCTCTTTGTTCTACGAACACATGAAAGTGCCTCTATTCATGCAGGGTCCCCACAGCATCAATAGTCACATGCAACCACTTTAAGGACAATTGTGGCAAATATGTTTTGTTTGATTTTGATAGC
>CM044445.1:19263483-19279903 GCA_024363595.1 Xenopus borealis
TTGCTGCTTTCAACCGCAGGGGAGCCCAGGAATAGACGCAATCAATTCTTTTCAATGGGGCTATACTCACGCAAGCGCATGTAGGCCCAAACGCAGGAAAAATGCTGCATGTTGCCTCTCAACCTGCATTTGTCGCCTACATGCGTTTGTGTAAGTACAGCCCCATTGAAAAGAATTGCTTGCGGACTATTCCTGCGCTAGCCTGCGGCTGAACACAGCAAAACGGAACGCAGGGAAAAGCGCTCGTGAGTAAGAACCCTTAAGGTTATAACTGGGGTGAAATTGTACTTTCTGTCGATATTCTTGAAACTATGGTATAACAGTTGATACACCCACCTCCACCAAAAAATATTTTGTTAATATAAATTGGTATCTGACGGTTAAACTACAATTTCCTGACTACATGGCAAGTGTTACTTTAAACAATGACAAAGCAAAATAATCCTTAGGGCAGAAAGTTCTTATATATAACCACATATTATTGTAGCTGTGGTCAGGTGGTTACTTCTGAAACCTCTGTTGCCATGGGCAAAACAAGGCTCTTTATTGGCAATATCCTGTTTGGCTTTCAACAGAGGCAGCACACAAATACATATCAAAATGAGCTTGTGTTTTACCATCCTTTAATCATCATTTCACCCTCTTGCTGACCGGACAGTCATTTAGAAGAGATCCTTGCGTTGATTTCAGTGTCAGGGGGCTCAATCTGAAGGCTTGGTATGGTAAAAACTGGGGTGAGGACATGTTAGTTTTTATAGGTACACTGGAAAGCCCAGCTAAAAAAGAATTTAGGGTGAGATTTTGAGTGAAAATATATTTGCTGGACTAGATGTTTTTGGAAATTATTAATATACTTCCTATACCTGTAACCTAGTTATTGGCTAAGGACCCAGTATGATCAGGGGCCCACATAGCTTTTTTAGACTATTATTTATATTTTCTCTTAATATTTGCTCTTCTGGGTTTGGTTTTGCCCACCTGCAGGGAGAAGAAGGCAGGTAAGGCACATGTGTGCTTGCGCATGGATGGGTGAAAATCCCATGTGCCTTACCTGCCTTCTTCTCCCTGCAGGTGGTGTACACCAAACAGAGCCTGGAGTAGAAACTTCAGGTGCATGTGTGCCTGGATCTGCATGCATGCGGACAAAGTAGTAGTCTAGAAAGGGGCCTATGTGGATGTACCCAGGGGCCCCACATGTCATTAATCACACACTGGCCCTAACCAAAGGCTGGACCTCCAACAAAAAGTCCAACGGTTGCTGGTTAGATTTAGGACCTCTACCAGATATCATAGGGCCCCTTAATTCTTACATATCATGCCCCCCCCCTCAGGCGACCCATTAATTAGTCCACCTCCTGTCTGAGCCCTCTGGGTGGTGGGCCCTGTCAACTAAGTAGAATGGGACCCAGTTAAAAATGAGTCATGTCACATTTTCATAATCTACCAAAACCCCACCCATGCTCCCAAAAGCTCTTCCTCCTTCCTGGCATGCATATTAGATATTTGTGTTACTTATGACCCAGTGTTTAGTGTACAGAAGTGATCTTTTAACTTAAGGCTTTCAAACTTTTGCCAAGTACCTGCTGGGATGCTGAACATCAACAGCTGGTGAGGCACAGGTTGAATAATTATTCACATTCTTCATTACAACAAATAATCTACCACGTCCCCCCCTCTGTATGTTCAGTAAAACAGTCACTGCCCATACTTCTTCCATTACTTCATGTGATCCAACATAACACAAACTCCTTCTTATCTGCAGTCACGTCATACCACAGACTCATGCACAATGTTTTTTCTTTAATAACAGAAATTTGGCTGGAATATATATCTTTCTCCTATTTCCTATAATCTCTGTTCCCATAACAACAACACTTTCCATACTGCTCCCTCATCCTCAGTGGGAATCCTAATAGGGCAGTTTCTATGTCAACAGAACAGAATGTTTCATGCTCTGTGCCAGGTGAAATCTACATTAGCACATAACATCTCTCCCCCCCACCTCATTCCATTGTTCTGCATTGTACATTCAGCCATTTATTGGCACTGCCCTGCGGGCATTTGTATCATCTTCTAGGTCATAGCCATGAAACCTTTCCTGGTCTGACCCAAAACACTGATTTATAAGCCTGAAAATCAGGGTTTGTTTTCCTGCTGGGTCCCTTAACTTCAGTCGGCACAAAATTCACTGGATTTCTCTTAAAAAGGAAAAGTTCACCTTTTAGTATAACACAATCTGTCCTCTGCAACTTTTCAGCCAGTCTTCATTATTTAGTTTTATATGCATTCTGAATTATTGGTATTCCTATCCTGCATTTCTCTAGGCTTCCAGGGAAAAGGCTGGTGGTCACTTGCAACCAAAAAGCACACACAGAGTTAAAATGCCAAGACTTTTTGCATACATCATCCTAATACAGGTATGGGATATGTTATATGGGGTTTTCCAGATAAGGGAACTTGAAACTCCTATAAGTCTTCTAAAAAATCATTTAAACATTAAATAAACCTAATTGGATTGTTTTGCTCCAATAAGGATTAATTCTATATTAGCAGGGATCATATACAAGGTACAGGTATGGGATTCGTTATCCAGAAAGCTCCAAACTACAGACTGTGTCTCCCATAGACTCAATTTCAATGAAATAATCAAAAATGTTTTAAATGATTTCATTTTTCTCTGTAGTAGTAAAACAGTATCTTGGACTTGATCCCAACTAAGATGTAATTAATCCTTATTAGAAGCAAAACCAGCCTTTTGGGTTTATTTAATGTTTAAATTATTTGGTGTATACTTAAGGGATAACGATCCAAATTACAGAAAGATCTATTATCTGGAAAACCCCAGATCCCGAGCAATTTGGATAACAGGTCCCATAACCTGCACTGTTGTATTATTAATGTGAAAAAGGAAATCATTTTGAATTATTTGATTAAAAATAGAGTCTGTGGGAGACAGCCTTCCCGTAATTTGGAACTTTCTGGATAACGGATTCTCGGATAACGGATCCCAAACCTGTATCACTGTAAAAGTGGCATACCCATCAATGGGAATTCATTCTCAAAGAATTCATTTGCAAAATGAAGCTTTTTAGACTATATTCTAGAAAGACATCAAGCTTGTTTTACCTTGCACAGTGTTATTGTCACCTTAATCTGCTGCAAATATCCAGCCCATTGGTTGCTCCTAGGTTTACATGGTACATACCTGGCACCTCACTCTCACTTCGGTGTTGGGCTGCGTTGGATGGAGAGGAGCACACTGTCCTCTCTGTCAAGTTGTGAGTTTCTAATTGTGAGAAAGTGGAACTTAGCAACACGCACTCATCTCCCATCTGTTGGGAGGGAAGTCATGCCCTGCAGCTGCGGTTACAAAGCAGGGTGTGTTTGTGCAGTTATTTGTGTTTATATCTGTTGCTTTGCATCCTTGTACACTGTGTGTGTGTGTGTGTGTGTGTGTGTGTGCATGCCTATCTACAATATATGTGTGTGTTTGTATAATATATATAATATCATACAGGTATGGGATCCGTTGTCCGGAAACCCATTATCCAGAAAGCTCAGAATTACATAAAGGTCGCCCCCCACCATAGACCCAATTTTATTCAAAGTTTTAAAAATGATTTCCTTTTTCTCTGTAATAATAAAACAGTATCTTGTACTTGTCCCAGACTAAGATATAATTAATCCTTATTGGAAGCCATTGGATTTATTTAATGTTTACATGATTTTCTGGCACAAGGTTATTTAAGGACGCAAGGGGCAGTAGGAAACCCACTCCCATTTTTAATTATCCTTTTTTCTACTTCCTTTTTTATTGTATTCGGAGATCCTGCCGCCACTAACTAAACGTAATTGTAGCACGCATTCTTATGAACTGACACATTTATCTGTTTGATACATTTGTTGGAGAGAGTAAGCACTGCTGTGCTGGGGCCCGGGGGCACTTTATTTATAATCTGTTATTTATATAAAGAACAGACACATTTACATAGCGCTATACAGAAAATACTCATGATTCAGTCCCTGCCCTGGTGGAGTTTATACCTTGGGGGGGGGGGCATTAATTCAACTATGCCTCATACTTACATCCATCGGTTGCATGAATGTATGAATGTTGCAAGCAACGGTTTCTAGTCACCCATATCAACTGCTACTTTGGTGGGAAACATACAGTGAGAAATAGGACTTGTACACACACACACAAGAGCAAGTCATATCTGTAAGTGAAACTGATGCACTGAAGTAACTGAAAATCTGTGCGGAAATACCACACCCACCAATGGAACCGAGATGAGGGGAAAGGGAAATTTCCTGCTCTTTATTATCCTGTTTGAAGTTGATGGGGCCTGTACAATACAACAGGATAATACCGTTGCTTACAGGATGATTTCATAGGATAAGAATGGAACGTTTATAATTCAATTCAATGACAAAGCATTGTCTTGGGATTACAGTGGAAAATTTCACACAGGGCAGATGCTTTGTATGTAATTGCTTTGTATGTAATATTCTATGTTCAGTGTATAAACCCATGTATTGTACAGACCTATGACCTAGGACCTATGCCTTCCAACCTGCTGCCTGGTTGCTAGGGTAATTCAACTCTAGCATCCAGTGTCGGACTGGGACACCAGGGGCCCACCCAAAAACCTTAGACCAGGGGCCCACCATAAAACCTTAGACCAGGGGCCCACTCTCAGTACTAATATTCTTCATCTCCTCAATCAACCTCTTTTCTCCTAGTTTGTTTTCTTTACATACTATAATCTATTATTCTATCTATTTAGCCTCTTTGTTCTCATAGAAATAGGGAATGGCCATGAAATAGGCCAAAGGTTTAGCAGCATGAGGGCCCACTCCCACTTGGAGTTTTCCTGGTATTCTGGTGGGCCAGTCCGACACTGCGAGCATCCAGAGAGCAGTTAAAATTCCAAGTCTGAGTTCTGCTGAACAAAACGTTTAACTATATAACAAAATAAGACTTATTGCATACATCATCCTAATACAGGTATGGGATCTGTTATCCAGAATGCTCGAGACCTGGGGTTTTCCAGATAAAGCAACATTCGGGTCTCTGTAATAAAATAAAAAAATAATTAAAAAAGTAAATAAACCAAATAGGCTTGCTCTGAATCATATCTTAGGTGGGATCAAGTACAAGGTACTGTTTTAGTATTACAAAGAAAAAATACATTACTTTTAAAAATTTTAATTATTTGATTACAATGGAGTCTATGGGAGACAGCTATCCCATAATTCAGAGCTTTCCAGATTTCTTGATAATGGATCCCATACCTGTACAGCACTGCGGAATATGTTGGCACTTTACAAACATGTTCATTATAATAATAATAATTATAAAACAAAAAAATAATTGCTTATTGAAGCAATACACTGGCAGATCCCATACCTCACTGTGATAGCTGAACCAGTGACATTAAACTGCATTACCCATTACAGAGTAGTGACCTGACTCATTTTCATAGACTCTTTTAAGAACCTCAAAATATCCAAGGCTACAATTAGTTTTGTGTGTGTGGCCGTCGGTCCTTATGCATGTGTGCATCAAGATCTGTGTCACCTGCGTTTGGCACATGCATGAGCCTGAATGTGTACAGACAGATCCAGAAGAATGGGCTGCTTTTATTTCTGCATTCCACTGCAGTAAAGCACAGGAGATCCACTGCATTGTACACACTGCAGGCATAAAGATAAATAATCCTTCATGAATGATGTATGTTTTACTGGGGCTGCCGGAGAAATGTGTTGGCTCTTAGATGTGTGTGACACCATTACAATTCCTGGCAAAGGATTACCAAGAAAACCATGATAAAGCATTGCAGAACCCATCTAGGGTTATTCACCATATGGCTGTGTTGATGTTGCCCTGTATCCATATTGCTTTTATATTCTGTACCCTCTTCCCGAGAACCAGCTTCCTCTCTTCACAGAAACATTAAATACATTGCTGCTAACATTTTACTAGAAATGCAAATCTGTATTATCGTTTTACCACCTCGGCACAGGTGTATTCAATGTTTTCATAACAGATGCGATGATATACTTTCCTGCCAGGCTGATCCACTGAAATGACTGTTTCTTTCCTGACTTTCCTCCTACATCAGATGCCTAGATCACACAGGTTTACATTGATTATCACTTGCATTTTATAAGGGCCCTTACACATGGGCGTTTTCGACCTGCGCTCTCCTGCGTTGCGTTTGGCTGCGTTTAGCCCTCCACTCCATGGGACCTTTATACTCTTGGGGGTATTCTTATGTCCCAGTTGGCACAAGGATCTACGGGGCAGATTCACTAAGATACAAAAATTCGCCAGCGTAGGCTTTGCTAGCGTTCGCCGCACTTCGCCAGGCGAATTTTCGCCAGCGCTACGCAAATCCACTTTAGTGCAAATTGTAAGTGTAAGGGTGCAAAGTTGCGCAAGTCTATCTACTTCGCTAGCGAAAGCCGGTGTTAGTGAATTTGCGAAGTTCCAATTTGACATCACGCTGGCGAATTAGCGCTAGCGTTAGACGCTTCGTGCTTTAGTGAATTTGCCCTTACGGCTCTTTGGCCACAGCTTTATATAAACTCAAGGCACGTCACTAATCTGATGATCCCCTTAAAATAAACCAGGAAGGGTTTTGGCTTAATGATGGGAGAATAGGATATAATCATTGGGGGTATGGTCAGCAGGAAGTGACCATTAATGGAATAATATGGTTAGAACATTAGCAGGAGCAGCAACATTCCTTAGTTTCCTGTTAGCTTCTACAGAGAGGTACCATAACACAGTATCAGCAATGACAGCTTCTCTACTAAGAAATCTTCTGCCAGAACTGAATAAACAGACTGCACTACTGTAAATACAAGTTGCCAATACTGTTTGTGAAAGAGGAAACTTTAAGGATCAAAAACTTTTAGTATAAAGTAGAGAGTGATATTCAGAGACAATTTGCAGTTGGTTTTCATTTGTGGTTTTGAATGTTTTTTTAGCTTTTTATTCAGGAGCTCTCCAGTTTGCACTTACTGTAATCTGGTTGCTAGGGTCCAAATAACCCTCGCAATCAGGCACTGAATTGAATAAGAGACTGAACAATGAATAGGAGAGGGCCTGAATAGAAAGAAGATGAAGGCAATCATTAATAAACTGTACAAAATAAATGAAAAGTTGCTTTGAATTTCTATAACATACTAAAAGTTAATCCCATAAGTGTTAGAGTTCATATATAGTTACATAGTTAAATTGGGTTGAAAAAAGACAGTCCATCAATTCAACCCCTCCAAATGAAAACCCAGCATCCATACACCCACCATACTTTACCATAAATTATAAATGCCCATATCTATACCAACTGTACAGTTTAGTATCACAATAGCCTTTGATAACATGTCTGTCCAAGAAATCATCCAAGCCCCTCTTAAGAGCATTAACAGAATCAGCCATCACAACATCACCTGTCAGTGCATTCCACAACCTCACTGTGAAGACAGTCTACCCTCATAATGCAAGTCTTCCATCCCTCTTACCAGCTAAGTTGCACGTCTCTCTGTACCATGTTTTTTACCCAAAATACATGGGTACATGGGTTTCCCCCAGGGGGTTTTCTTGTGTGTTCAAATGGAGTCAAAGTTGGCATGAAAAATGGCATTAGTGTGCAATTACTAGGCGCTAATCAATTGTGCATTAAGCACAAGGAAGAAAACTTGTAGTGCAACCTTCCCAAGGTCAGAATTAATTTCCCTATGTCCGTGTGTCCTGTGCTTTGCATTTACTCAGAGACAGTTGAACCAGAACATTACAACTATGTGCAGGTTTTAATGACCATGTATCCAAGGAAAGTACCTTTATAAACAGGGTTCAAACACGTGTCCTTGCATTCTGCATGATGTGATGTATGATATAGTATGAGCTACTGTATGTGGAAAATGAGGAAGGGTGTAAATGTGATTCTTACCCAATAACTATGAAACAATCCATTTTCACTAGAATTTATTCCACCCTTACTTTATATCTTCAATGAGTCTTAATTCACGCATTTCCCAATATAATTATAAAAGCTACCATCAAGTTTCTAATATGCTCCACTTTTTAACTCACAAGGAAAGAGGGGTATAACCTGACCATATGATTTTTCTCATGTGGTATATCCTTAATTGTAATACAGCCTCCAAACAAGAAATTATAAGACATAAATAAAAGTTTCAAAGTTGGTTTTGCCCAGTGGTGTAACTTGAAAGGGTTGGGCCCCCAATAAAAATGTTTGGGGGGAGGCCTTGCACAAACCCTCCTAACAACAACAACCCCTTATGTCAATATGACTTTTTAGAACCATTTCTCTCAATTACTGCTGTATATATAATCATTTTGACATCCTCTTTTATTAAAATATCTCTAAAAATGAAGGTAGTCATGCATGGGACAATAAAAGCTGCCTTTCCAGACTAACTTACTAACTTGGCTATTTATTGACCAGTTTGGGCCCTTCCTAATGATCTACCCAACATACATCTGGCCAAATACCAGCCAACATACATCTGGCCAAATTTCTCTGGCAGGTTAAAAAATCTCATCAGAGAAGTAATGCTTCAGTGAGCTGGTCCTCTTCTGATGGGTCTCCCTAAGCACCCCATTATGATCCCATCCTTGGCCCAGAGGATTATGCTGATTGGTCAAGTGCTTTGTAATGGTCACTGAATGAGCAGATGTTTAGCCAAACTAGTGGAGCTTGCACTGCATGGTATGATAATCTCCTATTTTAAATATAGAACAGTATATATATTCTTTAGGGCATGGTATCGGCTAGATAGAAATAGGGAGAATCGGCAATTCTGACAGGTTTGAAACAAGTGGTTTACTATAGAACAGTTACGTAAAGCGAGGAACCTAAAGAGAAACATTCCTGCCATGGCGATTTATCAACAAACAATGTGATAGGCGGAAGGGTAAGCACTTCACCAGAGGGACCTTCCTCATTTAAGAGACATACGCAAGTATGATGCCTTTTGAGAAAGTTGATAAACGAAACGCGTCAAGGCAGTGACGTCATCTCCAGGCGCTTTGGGTTCGCATGTGGTAAGGGAGACGCCGGCATTCACCAACTGCACCAATTACCGGAAAGAACTCAGAAAGCGGCAGAGTGGCTGATTCTAATAGACTATATGCGAGTTTTAACAGGATCATTGTGAGTTTAACTTTTATTATAAAGGCTATTAAAATGTTTACAATTTTACACTATGTCAGCGCATTTTTATAGAGTTATGAGAGTTGGAAAGTGGAGGATCCACCATTGAAAGCCTCTACTGAAAACACATTATTTCCTAAACGTTTTTACCCCACTATACAAGCTGTTATAGCCTGTGGTTTAAAGTAACGGATAACTGGATATATGGATACGAGTGATTGAGGGGTGAAGGAATATCCAACACAATTGGATTAAACACTCACTAAGGGTGTACCTATACAAGTAAAAGAATACTGCACTATATTTAAATTAAACTTTCTTCCTTTGTTTGCCTGATCTCGTGCTGTTGAGCGCTGGTTTCCAATACTATTTGAATCTCTACTACAAGTCTGAAGGGGGAACAGACACTTGAAAAACCGGCAGAGGAAGCAGACCGCTAGAACCTTTCAATATCCTTTTATTGCACTGCATTTCCAACATTACTCACCAGCTCAAACCTAATTCATTTATTCCCTATGTGATGATGATGATAATTGTTTTTTTGCTGTTAACGTTAAAGAAAATATAATAAAAGAATATGTTATTATACAGGTATTTGAGCAACATTGTACCATGATCTACTATATGATCTATAACATTACATAACTACATTGACAGCTACTTTAGCATCAATGCAACACCAAATTCCAGACTGGAGACCCAATGTCTCATGTAAGACCTTACGTCTCTGATAAAGAATTAGGTGCAGTGCTGGGGTAACAGAGTAGTGTCCCCAGAATAACAAATATTAGCTACTTTAAGATTTATCTGTCAAATGTCTCCTTGGAATTAACGCATGAAAGTCCACGAATCCTCTCCGGTAACCATGGAAACTGCAGCGTGAAAATAAACGGAAAATTATATTTATGTATGTATATGGCTGTAAACAGTGCTCAGCTGTGAAATCCTGAATCCCAGAGTCTGAGACACAATTACGGTTCTACAGGTTTTCTAAAAACAGCCCAAAGAGAAATATATTCTACTCCTAATTCATAGGTGTGATAGAGTAAAGGAGATACTGTAAATAAGTGAATCACCCGTTGCTTCACTCATCAGGAATGGCTAGTTCTGGGCAAGATGAGCATTAGCAATTACACTTAGATGATCACTGTGTGCAAGGCCAAGGCAATTCATTTACTCCAGTACGACTGAAAACGCTGCCTTTTTCATCTTGTGGGCTAGATTTAATAAGGCAAAATAAAATAAAAGAATGATCGTGATCACAAGGATGCCTGCAATTGTAGCTCCATGTAGTTCACCTTTAAGTTTACCTTTAGGAAGCTGTAGAATGTCCTATTCTTAACAAATTTTTCATTGGACTTAATTTATTTTTATTGTATATTTAATGTATATCCTGTTCTTTTATGCCTTATTTTTTCATTTATTTTTTTAATAGTACTTTAAGGGGCAAATTTACTATTATTCCCAGAAAAAAGCTCGACCAAATCCGTAATTCGATAAGCATTCGACCATCGAATGCTTATCGCATTATTTTAGGCTATCATTTTGCTCGATATCTGATTTCTCAATGAATTCGTACGATCGGATACCGATCGTTCGATTTCACAAAAAAAATCGTGAAATTTCATTCGAGCATCCGAAAAATTTGTAGGTTTCGAACGATCGAACGCTCCGATCGTACGAATGGTATTCGAGCAGGACTTATGGGACATATGGGGAGCTTCCCATAGGCTTCTATTGTAATTCGGTAGGTTCAATCTGGCGAAGTTGGCAGTTGAATAACTTTAAAATTTTAATTCCTACGATCATCGAATGATCGAATATCCAATCATTCGATCTACTCAATCTATTCAATCTATTCGATATTCGATGATCGAAGAGGCCAAAATTCACTTTACGATTTCATGAAAAATTCGTACGATCATCATTCGATCGAATTCGATCGAACTTCAATCTATTCACGTGAATTTCTTAAATTGGCCCCTAAAAGTTTCCCTCGTCTGCCTCTTCCCAGGCTGAAATTTAAAATGCTGACCCCTGCACCTAAAAGCTATTGCTTTATGAAGTTACAATTTTATTGTTACTTTTATTACTTATCTTTGTATTCAAGCGCTCTCATATTGACCTTCCACTGCCTGATTTATAGTGTAAATTGTACTTAAATTATTACAGGTATGGGACACGTTAACTGGAAACCCAATATACAGAAAGCTCAGAATTACGGAAAGGCATTCTCCCATAGACTCCATTTTATATAATAATCCACATATTTAAAAATTATATCCTTTTTCTCTGTAATAATGAAACAGTACCTTGTACTAAACCAGCCTATTGGGTTTATTTAATGTTTATATGAATCTCTAGTAGACTTAAGGTATGAAGATCCAAATTACAGAAAGATCCCTTATCCTGAATACCCCAGGTACCAAACATTCTGGATAACAGGTCCCATGCCTGTATTATTATAGGTATGGGATTCATTATCCAAAAACCCATTATCCAGAAAGCTCAGAATTACGGGAAGTCTATCTCCCATGAACTCCATTTTATCCAAATAATCAAAATTTGTAAAAATAATTTCCTTTTTCTCAGTATTAATAAAACAATACCTTGTACTTCATCCCAACTACACTGTAAGATATTATTAATTCTTACTGGAAGTAAAACCAGCTTGTTGAGTTTATTGAATGTTTATATAGTTTTCTAGTAGACTTATGGTATGGAGATCCAAATTACAGACAGATCCCTTATCAGGAAAAACCTCAGGTCCCAAGCATCCTGGATAACAGGTCCCATACCTGTATTGTTATTATAAATGATAAAAATTTAAAATAGACACCCAACATGTAAAAAAGGAAGAACTATTCCAAATTGTCAATATCTACGTCATACTAAAAGTTAATATTAAGGTGACGTAATCCCTTTAATACTAATAACACTTGCACTATACTGAAGGCCTTCCAGTGGCTCCTATGGGGGGAAGGGACAGCCCTGGTGCAGCCCCCCTCACCCCTAAGTACACTCAGCATTCTACCATTTTCATACCAGTTTAGCAACTCATGCAAATCAGAGTTCATGGAAAAGGTTAAAGGACAAGTTGCAAGTGTCAGAAGGGATTGTAACATGCCACTACTTTTGTATATTATGTTTAGCAAGTCTGAATATCCCATGACCTCTGTGGAGTGGCAGTGATTGTTTCCATTCAGTGCTGAATTTACACTTTCTTTAAAATAAAATCCAATCTGACTGAGCTGTAGAAATAGCAGCAACTTATTTTGGCTGACAGCAGTATGAGGATTCAGTTGCATATAGTTTTTATTCTGCTAGCTTTGACCACAGACTGAAATGAGTGAGTGGTGTATAAGACCTAATGCTTCCTCTGCCTTAAAGGAGAAGTAAACTTCCTAAGCACAAAAATCCGTCCCATGTAAGTGTAATATCAAAGATAAAGATCTTGGACCATACTGACGAGAAGGTTCAGATATTAATCTTAAAGATGACTCTGTGCTTCTCATGTTTGTTCTGAACCAATATAGCTGCAGTGAAGGGGCCCCTAATCTTGCATTCAACTTTTCCCTTAAAGTTAACTTTAGGTATGTTAAAGAATGGCCAATTATAAGCAACTTTTCATTTGGCCTTCTTTTTTTTTTATAGTTTTTGAAATTTGCCATCTTCTTCTGACTTCTTCCGGTTTTCAAATGGGGGTCACTGAACGTAAGTTGGACCCTAGCAACCAGATTGCTGAAACTGCAAACTGGAGGCATAAATTAAATAAACATAAACATAGTCTCTTATTCAAATTAATACATAGTTAAGGTCATTTGTACCCTAGCAACCAGATTGCTAATATTGCAGATGGAAAAGCTGTTGAATAAAAGCTAAATAACTCAAAAAGCACAAATAATAAAAATAAAAACCAATTGCAATTTGTGTCAGAATATCACTGTCTACATCATACTAAAAGCTAATTTGAAGGTAAACAAACCCTTTAGGTGATTTATGTTGCCTGTAGTTTGTGCAAGTGCTTTGTGACATGCTACATGTGTTATACAGGGTACAAACACGTATCAATGGTAGAAAACATGGCACCATGCACACTAGTCTTAATCAGGGCTTTAGTGTCGGGTAAATTAACATAACAACCTAGTAGTGATATATAATATGCAATTCGCAATACATTGCTCTATGGTGCAGCAATTTGGATCTTGGTAAATGAAGTTCTCAAGCAGGTGAGACAAAATTAGAAAATAAATTGTATAATGGAGAAAAAAAAGATAATAACAAAGAAAAGGGTTGTGCTCCCACCTGCATTGTATTTGCCAGATGCTGGGATAATAACCTTACTTGAAGTATTTAACCTGAATGACTGATTGATAAATCACATTGTTATGATACGCTGTACCTGTCATCATCATAATAAAGGCCCATAATAAAGGCACAAAGGGCATTGTTATGTGTATTACGTGCCGAACTCTGTGTATTATTGTGCTTCCGTTTATGGAAGAATCTGTATTGACAGTACCCAGTATAAATTTACTCCAGGATCAGTCAGTAGTCTATAGTAGCAATAGAATGAAATAGCCAACCTTTTCATTAAAGTTTGGCTTTTCGCAGCACTGCCCATGTACAGCCGCGAGGAAAAATCGGGGCCGTGCAGTTTTCTTCTGATAGGAGCACCGGCCTGGGGTTTTAGGTAAGTAGATGGGATCTAATTTTGGCACCCCCAAGTAAAAAGACCTTTCCTTCTCCTTTAAAGTGCAGGGCTGTGCTCCGTTCTGCAATAACGGAATATATTTTTCTAAAAAAAAAATTTTAAAGACCAAAATCTGTACAGTATGAATTTGTATTGACATCTATTAGGTTAGATAAAGTTTAGCAAAGTTGCTAAACGAGCAGATCTTTTATTGCAATGCCCACCACTAGGGCCCACTGATTGGATCACAATGAATGATATATAGGCAGTCAGAGAGAGGTCCACATCAATAGTTGATGAGGTCAGAGGTCCGACTGAATTTTTAAAACTGTCCGATTTTTAGCCAAATAAAGGCCAGTGAAGCCTGTCAGCCGTATACCCGGACCCTGCTCACTAAGTCTATTGTCACCTTTTGTTGGCCTGTGTATGGCCACCTTAAAGGAGAACTAAAGCTTAACTAAAGAAGTAGGCTAGAAATGTTGAACATTATGTAAAATGCACTACACATTTAGATGTAGTAAGTTTCTATCACCCATAAATATTTCCTGCTATATTCTATAAAAGTCTCTGCTCACAACAAATCGTCAGAAGAGTCAGTAGTAAATGTACTCACCCGTAATAGGCAGCTATCTCAGCAATTGTTTGCAAGGTAAGATGTATAAAAGAAAAGAAGTTGCTTGTATTCCACAGAGCATTTTGCAACACTTGTAGATTTCTACAAGCTACTCTTACAGCAGAATGTTGGGAAATATGTTACAAAGGGACACAAACAATGTCAAATGTGACACTAATCATATACAGTGACATAAGGTCACAGGCAGTTTAAGTCAGATTTTTTTTTATCTGCCTTGGCAGGCTGAACCAGCTGTACAAGAGCACTCAGGTTACACCTAGATACTGGACATGGCAGGGCCCCTTTAGGATATGGTGGGAGAAAAATTGGGCCTGCTTGATCTATAACCTCTCAGCTGTTGTTGACCTACAATCCCATAACCCCTAACAATCTCTAGGAGTAATAGGCCAGTAAGAGCCATAACCCCTAAAAATCTTTAGGAGTAATAGGGCAGTAAGAGTTAGGTTACAAGTCGGACTATAAAAAGTCACTACCCCCATCTTGGCCTACTCTTACCATATTGCTCTGATATACCAGATACTCCCCACTCTTACCATCTACAAGACTAAAACGTTTGTGGGGCCCAGGTAGCTCGATTCTAGTTGTACCCACTAGACAGATCTGATGACAGAAGTTTTGCTATATATTAAAAAGTGATATATTTACTTTAGTGAATGCAAGGAAGAAAGAACTCCATACTGTACTCTTCTTTACATATAAAAAAAAAACTCCTAAGAAGGTGTAATACTACAGAAGAAGCAATGTGGAAAATAGGTATTTCTAATGGTACAGTCTCCTGCATAAGTGGCATCTATCTCTCTTCCTTTCTCTCTCCTTCTCTTGATTACGCAAGTTCTTGTACTTAACATACATTTTGCCTTTTGTTTTAATGTTTAGGATTTTTGTTTAATTTACCGCCAAACAATGCAAACAGTCCAGTTGTGGAAGGAGGTGAATATGGTTAATTAAATTACTAGTTCACCAATAAACCTCCTGTATAATTAACGCCTCCTTATTTACCTTTAACACTAAGGGTCAATTCGAAGTGAGAATTCGAATAAAATTTGAATTACAAAAATTCTAAACTCTAATTTATTTTGTGCTTATTCGACTATCGAAAATTCAAATTCCATTGTCGAAGTACTGGCCTCTTAGAAAAAAATTTGATATAACAATCAATAGCAAAAACCTACAGAATTGCTATATATCCCTATGGGAAGCTCCCATAGGATTTTTCCAAGTTTTTTGGATCGAATAAAAGTTTGATCGAATGCTTAATTTTAATTTATCAATCAAATTTGTTACATTCCATCGTTCCATAATTTGAATTGCGTTAAAACCCCTTGAATATGAAATTCGAATTCAAGGGGTTTAAATTCGATAAAAATTAATTAACCCTCAAAATTCGACCCTTAGTAAATGTGCCCTATAGACTAATGCCACACATAGGGTTTTCTCTGGCATCACCTATCACTGCACAAGGGACAAATTTTGGAGTGAAAACACAAATGTATACATTTTGGCGCTAAAATCTGCTCCATGTGTACTGACCGGCAGATACTGTTGAAGGCAGTGTATCAGCCTAGTTCCTTGTTCGGTGTTTTGAACTTTCAACCAAGCTTTACATAGCTGACTCAAACTGGTTTCTCTATATTCTGCACCATTTATCTCTTCTTTTGTTTTAACATGATGTTTTGACTTTGTTTTACTGTAAATATGGGGAGTTTGCCGTTTTGGGATCTATCTTGATCTCTTCTAATCATAAAACTTTGACTCCCACATTACATATTGATTACACTAAAGCTTTATGGAAAACTCCATACATGTTTCACAGGGTGCTTTTTTGATTATTTTGTGCCACCCGAAGGCTATTGTTACACAGAGCCCTGGTGGTGGTAGCAGAGCAGGAACTAGTGGTAGTAGAGGCAT
>CM044445.1:19296034-19318973 GCA_024363595.1 Xenopus borealis
TGGTATTGTAGGCTCTTTAAAAAGATTCTGCAAGGGGCTCAGTAATGGTTATGCTACTGCTGGAAAAAAAGTGATACCACTACTATACAAACCGTCTAAATAATCAAAGGTTTTCTACTGAAGATAAGATTTACTGAAATATGTGTTGGTCCCTATGGATGTCAAACTTTAACACAGACTTGAGGGCTGATTTATGATCAATATCAACCGACAACAGACAAAAAAGTACTTGCACTTACTTATACTATATTTTAAATATATACTTGCTTTGATACAGAACATCTTAATTTCATTATATTGTGGTGGTCAAACCTTTACTTGGCAAATCTTTTTAATAGGCTCTGGATGTGATCACCATGCTGCACTGAGAAACTCAATCCACTCCCATAGATTTCTCTGTGGTAGAATTCATAATAATAATTTCCCCATTTTCAAAAACTTTAAACCATAACATTCAAAATTTAAGCCACAACATCCAAGCCTAGACTATTTACATAGCAGTGCATACAACTCAAACATTTGTTTCTTGCCCAGTTTCCAGTATGGCTATTATGCTTGCATGCCCTAACTTTTGAGCCCTTATACCCTTCGCCCTGGCTTCCGAAAAGTAGATGTAGAGGCAGGGTAATGCACCCATGGGCTCTGTGGCAGTGGGGAGAGCTTGAGGGAAATTGCATGGAGTTTGGTTGGATCATAGGAAGAGGTTTTACAATAATGGGCGTTGCTGAGAGTTTCAGGGGTGTGGTTGTACATTTATGGGTCATTTATTCATTGGGGCCCCATTCTACTAGTAGTAAATGCTACAGACAAGCCCTTTAACCTATAGAAAACTATAGGCACAGTGTTCATTAACTTGTATTATTATCTCATAGACATACAGTATCCTTGTACATACAGTGTGAATTCACACCCCCTGCATTCAGGAAATGGTCCTATTATTGCAGCATCTGTTTCATTTTGTTGTGCTAGAATTAACAGTAGGATGTTGTAGACTTTCCTGTGGGTGTGAAGGAATCAATTATATAATCCGGTAGACCCTTTAATCCTGCTGTGACATTTGTAAACAGATTATGGGCATTTTTTCAGCCTAACTTTCTATGTTACTAGCCCTGGGTGTTCTGCTGAGTATGTACTAATATTAGGAAGTCAGTGTGCAAGGGAAGGGCAAGGATATACAGCTGCACACTGCAGCTTCTCTTTTCTGCTATTGCAGTGTTATTAAACCAGTTGTCTCATGGCTATTGGGAGTAACAACATCCATATGGGAATTCAAAATAGCTGGGGGCACAAAAACATAGCATTCTTTATGTGGCATGTATGTAGCCATGCTTGATAGAGTAATATTTCTCACATACATTTGGTGCTTAGAGTTATGGAAAAGCTTGCCGGCAGAGGTGATTCAACATTTACCAGTCATCATATCAATGTACTGCTTCCATGTGAGCCTCACTGATCCATGCCTTATGGCAGATATCAGTTCTATTGATTTCCAGCTGTTATACTACAACTACAACTCTCAGCATTCCTGAGGTCATTGTAGCTTCACAGCAATAGAATGGTTATCAGTGTCATATGACAGACTTTCATATGTTTGCTCTTAGAGGATATCGAATGAAATTGTGGGGTTGGCAGCTAGTGGGGAGCTAACTAAATAATTCCTTGGTGTGGTCCGGCCCTTAAAATATACCTTATTACAGTGGCATAATTAGATATTTCTGGGTCCCACAGCAAATTATTTTTCAGGCCCCCAAAGTGTCTAGAGATTGACCTGTTTTAGATATTGTATATGACTTAGGGCCTCATTGGGCCCCTTTACCTCCTGGGACCCCCCCTGCAGTCGCAGAGTCTGCTTTCTCTGTAGTTACGACCCTGCATGAAATATACATGTGGCCCTTGTTTATTTCATACACATGATCTGTTTCATAGTAGGAATGGTCAGAAGCAAAGGGAATGGAACTCTAAATGTAGATGGCCTAATTTAAGTTAGAATTATAATTCTTGAAACTCTGTTTGATTTTCAGTACCATTAATAGTGTCATTTTTTTTAATTAATTGGGTTGCTAAAGTGGAATTGAATCATAATTGTATTATATATATTCAATATATATATATATATATATATATATATATATATATATATATAATCAATATATTTAAGACATTGAGACATTTTGTGCATACAGCTATTTAAAAATGCCTTACCCTTTAAACAAAACAGGGATTGTTTGTCCATATATTGCAATATATTTAAGCTGGACAACTACTACAATATATATATATATTGCTGGAGGTGTGTTTGCACCCTGAATACCAGGGGAAAAATTATAGTATAAATTATATATAGAGTCATCAAAGCATTGTTATTATAAGGGCACTCAAACTGACCTTGGAATAAGTACTCTTAAAGAGAAAGGGGACAAGAGTATAGGGGTAATGTCTCAGGACGACGAGCAGTATGGCAGCTCCCACACACATAGGTAACAGTCAAATTATAAACATAAAATGCACCGTGGAGACAATTAGCTTTCTTAGGATAATGGGACAGAGTGCATTTTGTCCACTGGAAAACAGTGGCGAACAACTCTCTTAAGGTGGCCGCACACAATAAGATTAGCTTGGCTGGCGAGGTTGCCAAACGAGCAGATCTTAAAGGGATCCTGTCATGGGGAAAAAAATTTTTTTCAAAATGCATCAGTTAATAGTGCTGTTTCAGACGAATTCTGCATTGAAATCCATTTCTCAAAAGAGCAAACAGATTTTTTTATATTTCATTTTGAAATCTGACATGGGGCTAGACATATTGCCAATTTCCCAGCTGCCCCAAGTCATGTGACTTGTGCTCTGATAAACTTCAGTCACTCTTTACTGCTGTACTGCAAGTTGGAGTGATATCACCCCTCCCTTTCCCCCACCCAGCAGCCTAACAACAGAACAATGGGAAGGTTACCACAGCTCCCTAACACGTGATAACAGCTGACTGGTAGATCTAAGAACAGCACTCAATAGTAAAACACATGTCCCACTGCGTATTATTCAATTACATTGAGAAGGAAAAACAACAGCCTGCCAGAAAGCAGTTCCCTCTTAAAGTGCTGGCACAAGTCACATGACTGGGGCAGCTGGGAAATTGACAAAATGGCTAGCCCCATGTCAGATTTCAAAACTGAATTTCAAAAAATCTGTTTGCTCTTTTGAGAAATGGATTTCAGTGCAGAAGTCTACTGGAGCAGCACTATTAACTGATGCGTTTTAAAAATAAAAACATGTTTTCCCATGACAGTTTCTTTTAACCAGAAATGCCCACCAAAGTGGTGCGATATCAGGTTGATCCCTCTGTCGAGAAAAAAGGAAATGTCTTGGTGCAGATGTCTGGCTTTTACTACTTTTGTGTGCGTCAGCTTGTAAGATTGTCCCTAAAGAACACTAGGAGTGGTTCTTTAGGAAGAGGCTTATTGTCTACCACTGACCAAATGCACCCATGTGCTAATACCCTAAATCCACAGTGAAAAATGCTGAAAAGTAGCAAATATTTTACCCTTTAGTAGATCTAGGGCATTGTGTGTGTCCAGCAACAAATGTATTTCCTGACTGCTGATTGTTATAAGTTTCAGCTGGTATTTTAGGCTGTGGGAGATGCAAACCAAAACATAATTATTATGAATTATAATTAGTAATATTTATGACAGGCTGTGGCATTCTCATGGATTATATTGTAAAGGAACCTGGAAACTATCCCTTACTAAATCAGTGAAAACTACAATTTCAGTCTTGCACCAGCACCAACACTGATCTTGCATTTGGGCCATCTGAGGGACTCGTATACCCTGTTCTCTTATCCTGGGGTAGAGATGCAGAGAGAGCCAACCTGTGGCCCTATGAGTAGGTTATAGGTCACTGGGTTCATAGATGTCAACTGCACCTAACTTGCCTGTGACAGCCCCTGAACTACAGTCATTGGAAACTGAAGAGGGAGGTACCAGGTTTAGCCAAGCCCAAGTAGACCATCCCCCACTATTATGAGACCTACTTGTCTATGACATCAGTAAAGGTACCATGCATATCCTCTTGACTGTATTCCTAATTATATTGCCTATGAATTCCCTACTTTTAACTTCTACTTGAAAATTACATCTGCATTCACAATCTTTTTGTACTGACCAGACATGTCAATTTTACTCTTCTGTCCTGACAATATTTATTTTTCCTGCACATTGCTTAGCCTCATGATAATTGGACTTTGCAACACATCGGCTGCCTTAGCGGAACAGCTGGATTGTGGAGCAAGCTTCGCAACGCTGTTTCAGTGTTTCCACACCACATTCTAGAAATAATGGAGATGGTGACACTTTACTCATCAAAGGTTATTTGTTAGTATTCTGCAGACCCACAACAAGTTGTCTGCTCAGACATCACTACCCGGAAGGACCGATGCAGAACAGATGCATCTTATATAGGTAGTGCAATGAAGTGGCAACACAACCAGCTGCATAGATAAATAACTTTATAAAATAGGGATGCACCAAATCCACCATTTGGGATTTGGATAAATCCCCTAATCCTTCATGAAAAATGTGGCCAAATACCAAACCAAATCCATGACAGGAAGGGAAAAAGCTGAAACCAAATTGGACGCCAACCCACTGCTGACCCACTGAGGGTCATCTCCCCCAAGCAGAAGGATTCTGAATCTGAAAATGCAGAATCCTGGCTGAATCTCGAACTGAATCCTAGATTTGGTTCATCCCTAATATAAAAAGAAACAAATGAAAGATCTCAGAGAATCCCCAGGTACTGTCAGTGAACCCTCTGCTCTGCCTTCTGACTGTAGTATATTGAAGTGATCATGTATCCCCCCTATAATACTCAAAAAGCATTTCAGGAATAGCATAGGACTTTATCAGTAACATAAAAAAATAAAAGGGTTTTAAAGTAAAAATATAATGCAGTGTTGCCCGGCACTGGTAAAACTGCTGTGTTTGTGTCAGGAACACTAATATTGTATATATAAGCTGCTGTGTAGCAATGGGGCAGCCATTTAAAGATGAAAGGGCTCAGGTTACACAGCAGATAGCAGATAAACTCTGTAAGGCAAGAGTGACAATCTCCTCAAACTGCCTTCCCTCTGCCTGAATGAGGAATTGCCTGCGCTAATTGGAGGCACTGTGCATACACAGGACTTTCTGTACAGCTTGAAAGTGAAAGTAAGACTTACTGCTGTTATGTAATGGCTGCATGGCCCACTAATAAAGCACTGTTATACTCTCATCATCCTCAGCTACCAAACACAACAACAGTAATGTTTCTGAAGAAAACAGATAAGTTTTACCAGTGCAGGTCATTATATTTCCACTTGCTTTGTTAGGAACATGCTACAAAAACAGAAGTGGCAACACTTTTTTTGGCAACTAAGATATTTGTGAAGTGGTTGGATTTCTCTAACCGATTTACAGAACCATTTAATAGAAAGGTTTGTTTTTACTACGTGTGCTATTCTCTTCTAAAGAAAATGCATTAAAATACAAAATGGATTAGATCTCTAAATGGAGTGATTCCATAGATAGACTGAGGTCATTTTAAAGGTAAGAACAGAGAACATGAATAGCAACCTGTCACCAGTTTGCAAAAGCTTAAAGGGATATTGCCATGGGAACATTTTTTTTTTCAAAACGCATCATTCAGCAGAATTCTGCACTGAAATCCATTTCTCAAAAGAGTAAACAGATTTTTATATTTCATTTTGAAATCTGACATGGGGCTAGAAATATTGTCAGTTTCCCAGCTGCCCCAAGTCATGTGACTTACTGTATGCTCTGATAAACATCAATCACTGCTGTACTGCCAGTTGGAGTGATTTCACCCCCCTCCCTTCCCCCCCCCCAGCAGCCTAACAACAGAACAATGGGAAAGTAATGAGATAGCAGCTCCCTAACACAAGATAACAGCTGCCTAGTAGATCTAAGAACAGCACTCAATAGTAAAATACAGGTCCCACTGCATCAAATTCAGTTACATTGAGTAGAAGAAACAATAGCCTGCCAGAAAGCAGTTCCATCCTAAACTGCTGGCTCTTTCTGAAAGCACATGACCAGGCAAAATGACCTGAGATGGCTTCTTACACATCAATAATACAACTTAAAAAAATACATTTGCTGGTTCAGGAATGAAATTTTATATTGTAGAGTGAATAATTTGCAGTGAAAACAGTGTAATTTAAATAGGTAGATAAAGACTCATACCTGTGGTGGTCGGGCAGTGAGCAGCAGCAGCTAAGGACAGCAGGGAGAGGGTAAAATAAGGAAAAGAATAAAAGAAAAGGGAGCTCATTAAAGTGCCATTAACACAATAAAATCATTTATTTTTATTTACAGTATAAGAGTATGTTTCATTTCAATAAATACAAAATCCTTGGGGGTTACTGGAAATAAGATAGGACTATCCAGCTGGAGAACTGGTATACAATATATATATATATAAGTCCATACCTGGTGCACGCATAATCCATAAAAAACAACGCCTGGGTGCAGGTCATAGAAAAGTATCCAGTCATTAACAAAAAAACCGCACTCACAGGTCTTGAATTAATCAAAATTTGTGGTTTATTTCAACGTTTTGGCTCCTAAACACTTCCTGAAGAAGGCTCTTGTTTAGGAGCCGAAACATTGAAATAAACCACAAATTTTGATTAATTCAAGACCTGTGAGTGCGTTTTTTTTGTTAATGACTACATATATATATATATGTATATGTATATATATATGTATATGTATATATATATATATATATATATATATCCCTAAAAAGTATATTTTAGGTACCTAGCCTGGTCAAGGGGTCCACAGATTTTGTAAGATGTCATCATTTTTATTTCACCACCAAACCTGTGATATTCTGATAAAAGAAAAATGAATAAAAAGTGGACAGTGAGGCCATATACTTTACATCAACATGGACTAGAGATAGAGAGCTGTTTAGAGTGTCTTTCATTACTGGTAACTGTGCAGGTAGGCATGGGACCTGTTATCCAGAAAGCTCAGGACCTGGGGTTTTCCAGGTAAGGGATCTTTCTGTAATAACACAATTTAAGCCTACTAGAAAACTAATTTAAACAATATGAAATAAACCCAACTGGATTGTTTTCCCTCCAGTAAGGATTGATTATATGTTATTTGGGATCAAATACACTGTACTGTTTTATTATTATTATTAATAATAATAATAATAATATAATAATATTTATGTTGCAGAGAAAAAGAAAATCATTTTAAAAAATCTGAATTATTTAATTATAAAAGATTCAATGGGAGAGATTTCTGGATAAAGGATTTCCGAGGATCCCACACCAAAATACGCAGATCCCAAAGACCATTTATGATCACCATATCAGTCAAGGGTGATCTGCCCAGTTTGCTTTATTTGTTCTTTATCCAGGCAGCCTTTCTGAAAACCAGGCTGTCCGGGTCAAAATGGACGGGTTGCAACCCTAGATCCATTATTTAGAAACGCATTATCCAGAAAGCTCCGAATTATTAGGGCATCTACCATAGAGTTCATTTTAATCAAATCATTCAAGATTTTAAAAATGATTTCCTTTTTCTCTGTAATAATAAAACAGTACTTGATCCCGATTAAAATGTAATCAATCCTTGGAGGCAAATCAGTCCTGTTGGGTTTAATTCGTGTTTAATTATCTTTTTAGTAGATTTAACTTATAAAGATCCAAATCACGGATAGATCCGTTATGTGGAAAAGCCTGGGTCCTGGGTCCCCAGCATTCTGGATAATAAAGTCCCAAACCTGTACACATGTGTTATTAAATTCCAGTACTTGAAAGTTTTATCATTTTTATCATCTGCAAACTGGCTTCCCTTGAAGCAGAAGATTTGTCTGTGGCATCTTCCTCCTGATCTCCTGTCTGTATCTCTGAAACATTAACTATATACATATTATATTATGGCCACTGCCCTGCACAAATGTGCTGTGCTGCAATCAGTAAGAGCCAAACATGTCCTATGAGAAATAATATAATTAAGTACAGGGAGCCAATGTTGATAATTAGATATACTGTACATATCTGATCTGAAGCAGGGAGTGCAAATAGTATAATTAAATATATGTTTAGCCACACAATGAGTGAAGATACAGTATAGGTACGTTAGGAATAGTTCGAATGTAGGGGAAGCCGCTAAAGTAAACTGAGGGAAACTACATGGATAATGTTATATATTGGCTATGTGCTAGCTAAATGCAATGGTTTATTTAATGCAATTATCATTTGAGTTTATAGTCCCATAATTCCATGGTTTACTTTATCTTTATCTAATATTTTGCCTGCATCTAAAAGCAATGACAGGGAAAATTATATTGAGGCGAAGATGAATCCAAGATACATGCTTTTTTGATTCACCAAAATGTTCATGCTCATAAGAAAAACCATGGTAAACTGCATCTTTGCACATTGCTCCTGGTAAATAAAGGCACCTCAATGATATTGAGGAACAATGTACAGACAAAGGCACACTGTATGGAGCTAAGTAAGACCATCCTATTATCACCTCAATACTTGAGCCTCAAGCAGAATGTACTGTTATCAAAATAAAATATTTAATTTGGGTGACACTATCCAGTATGCTGTGCCATGTTTGAGTGATTTTGTTTTGTAATGAGAAGGTTAAAGTCACTTTGTTTTGCTTTCATGGGGAAGAGTATTTACCCATATGAGTCCACTTTGTTCCTGTTAAAATGTATGGATGTGATTCTAGTTATAGGATCAGAAACACAAAAATGAAAAGATTATTTATATAAAAGGTTTTGAACTAAATTTGTTTACATTTACAACACTGTAACCCAGAGAGCCCCTAATAGGAATTGAAAGAAGAGTGGCGGAGATAAATGTTATCTGAAGCAAAGCAAACAACACCATTGAACTTTTAAAATACATAAATGATGAGAGTTATAATTCACAACAGCTGGAAGGCCAGAAGTTTTACATTCCTGTCCTAAAGGGGAACAATATCCTCTTTAGCTACCTAATATGCCATAGTCCTGTTCTAAGTAGCTTCAACCCTCCTTAAGTTAAGTGCCACCACCTGTTTAAATAGAATGAGAGATACAAGCCTCCACTGTTGCATAGCAGTCTCTGGGATTAGTGGAATATTATGGAAGGAATTAATGTTGCACGTATAAAAGGCCTTAATGTGCCAATGGTTAAATCAGTATACTTATGTTAATTTTATGATAATGCTTTTTGTTTCCCTACCCATAGGTAATTGCTTGAGTCTTTGACACAAATGCTTTTTAAAAAAAAAAAAAAAAAGCTGTGTAAATATGTTAGCGTAGTGTGCCGTTGCCCAAGCTTCAAACCGCTTAGCATATTTACTCAACTGTTGGCTTTTTTTTAAAACTGGGCCATGTTTCTGCGTGGTAAAACCACACGTGTCTGAGACCTAAGGCTACACTGGGCTGATTCTCAGAATGTGGATAAGGCAGGCCAACAATTAGCCGCTACACTCGAATCACCGGTATTCTGTGCCTGCATCCTGAAAAGTGTTGCCACTTGTATTTGACCGGACTAGCCAGTAAATCACTAGTTAGGGCCGGAACTGGTATTACAAAATAACAGGCAATGTACTTGCCAGTAAGTTAAAATATGTCCTATAAATGCCTCCCATCACTTATCCTCTCCACTGCCAAACTCCCCTTCTACCCTCAGGCCCATCATTTCCCTGTCCAGTCTGGCCATTTCCCTCACATTTTCCAGTCCCATCCTCCTTGCTTTTCCCAATCCACCTGTTTTTCTGTTGCATAGATAATGGCCTCTACAAAGTGACATCACGGACCACCCCTGACATGAAGGCCAGGATAAGGTTAAAAAAATAGCATCCCTAACCCAGAGCCACTGCGTTGGCCTGGGTACAGGCACATGGAGCAGATTTTGGCACTGAAATGCATACCCACACATTTCAGAGCCAAAATCGGCTCAATGACCCTGCACCAGGTCTCCTAAGTAGCAGATACTATTATAAACATGCCCAGCTTTGCCTTTGTATTTTTAAAAGACTTCTATGGGTATTGCAGCTGTGTCATCTACAATAGTATAGTTGGAAAACACATGGTTACTGATAAAAATAAAGAAGCTGGGATGCACTTGATTCTCAGGAACGGCACAAGTGGGTGTGCCGAAATGTTGAATAAAGTTCCAGTTTTTTACACTTGAAGAAGTCCCTGGAGTGCGGTTTTGTTTGTAAACTATATATATATATATATATATATATATATATATATATATATTATTTAAGTCTGTGTAGGGACCCGTAAGGTTAATTCCCCTATGGTCTCAAACCATATAGTGGAAATCCCCTGCATCTTCAGCAACAGGGTCTACCTAGAGTCTCGGTAGGGGCTGGAGCATTGTCCCTGTGCAGCATGTCTGGTAGATACTAGAGGGTTTTACAAGGTGTTGCTGCAGCAGAACTGAATTGATATAGGAGAGCCATGTGCTCACATTCCCATTCCTGCTTTCACATTCACTGAGAGAGGGTAGACAGAAATTTTTACATGCCCATACTATGGAGAGTGCTTGGAGCTATAGTTCAGCTCCAGAGAATAAAGCAAATTATGTGCTTGGCTAGGAGAGCCTGGAGCTTCTGAGGATGTCATCGCTGTGGATCTGTGTGAGCCTACCCGTCTATGTGAACCCTCTGTTGAGTTGTGCCCAAAGGAGGGTAGAAAAGAAAGGATCCAGCATGTCTCCTGTTTGTGATACAGACTTTATTTGTGTGCCTGCCATGTGGGAACATATACCTTTTTCCAGCGGGAAAGGTATTTGGGCAGGTAGCGCTACCCCCAAAGAGCTCTTTGGGGGAAAAAGGGACTGAGATACTTTTTTCCACCAGGTGTGGGGACTTTGTCTGGCAAGGTGGTGCCAGGAGTGAATTGCAGGTTCCCAGTGTAGTGGGTCATGCTATTTGAATGCATGTATTAAACGGAAATGTTTCCCTTTGTCTTTAAATCTTGCATATACTTATATTAATTATACAGGGTGTGTATTACTGTTTTCCTAATGGGGCCACCCACAAGTGTATTCCCGGATCCCATCAGGTGGAGGCACTACCATGAGACGAAATTCCCAGTACCCTTTCACCTTGCAAAGGGGACTCAGGACCTGCATTGGTGTTTGTAAGAAGGTACAACCTTGACACCAGGGGGGGTCGCCAAGAGAGTGTTACATCTGTATATGCATGTTGATGTTGCATGGGGTTCCTTTGGAGACATAGATGCAACCTCTAGCAGTGCACTAAAAAATAGCTAACCTTCAGTCAGTGATCAGTAAGTTACAATTAAAAAAATAGCAAAAAGATGCACTACTAAAGGAGGCATAACTAGGAAACAGCATGAGATCATGGCACTGAACCAACAAAATTATAGGCAAGTCATATATATATATATATATATATAGCTATAAATCCAGAATCTCTTACACCACTAAGTGCTAATTCTGAACATCCAATAAAGAAAATCTTTTAAAATAAATGCTATATGGTAAAATTGAAATCTAACGTGTACACCCAGCTCCCTCTAGTGCTGGATATAAGCATTAAAACTGACGTATTGGTCTCCTCTTGGGCTCTGAGCATGTAAACTTGCTGTGTCTGCATCTGTAATATTATTTGGATTCTAGGGAAAATATTAGCCATCAACTGCACTGAACAGGTTCAGCCAAGATGCTGGTGTCTGGAAAAGCTAACCCCTTCCGGCAATTAAATGTCAAAAAAGGTTCTGTCTACCTGCAAGATAGGGGAAGAGTTTGCCATTTCATCTACAGAAAGAACTATCGGAATATAAGGTTCTGTAAAAGAAGAAGGTGGAAGGCCAATGGATCTTTTGGCAGTAGTTTTGTAGCTACTGTTGTATTAGTGAGAATGCAAAGTGAGAATGAAAAAAGACATGCCGCTAGTCAGCTTTAGGGCACTTTGGCCTGATCTGCTGTTAAAGAAATGTAAATAGACAGACTGACCAGTCTTCACTTAAACCAAGCACAGTGGACATTGTATCCCAGGGCTTTGTAACTGGTAGGCATTATAGTAAAATGGCTGCTATGATCAGTGTCAGTATTACCATTGGCACCTGTGGTTCTGGAAACAATTCCCTGGGTAGTGCATAAATGAATCAAAGCACAGATTTACTAAGGGTCAAATTTCAAATTAAAAAAAATCTAAATTCAACCATGAAATTTTTTAAGGGTGTTTTCCATTGAAAATGGATCGAATAGGTCCAGAAGGTCCCATAGGCTAAAACAGCAATTTGGCAGGTTTAAGGTGGCAAAGTGTCGAATTCAAATTTTTTTCAAAGAGACAGTACTTTTGAAATTCGAAAATTAAAATTTTTTTAAATTCAAATAAAATTTTAGGCTATTCGATATTCGAAGTAGCCAAAAATTACTTCGAAATTCAATTTTTTTTTTATTTGAATTTTCACTTCGACTCAGAGGGAGAGTAGAACCTTTAGGGCTGAATGTCCATACTGCTATTTTCCAGCCCAACTAGGGGTTCAGGAGTGAGAGATACCAGTTTCTTAGAACCAGGCCCATTAGCCTATCTCCACCAAACCCTACCCAATGGCAGTCTACAGGGTACATGATATAAGCAGGCACTGCCGCATGGTGGCTGTTAGTGACATAAGTAATATTTAGTAGGCAAAGCCATTTTAGGCAGTAAGGCAATTTTTATTTAACTACTAAAGCCAGTGCCTGCATCCTCTCTAGTTAGGTCCTGGTGCAGGTTATACAGCCCGCAAAGAGACAGTGATACCCCCATAGCCAGGCCCAGACTGGCAATCTATAGACTCAATGTCAGAGGGGCTGCTATAAGATGCCATAGACAGCCACTATTTATTTGGCTTAGAGTGGGTTGTTTGGAACTCTGTGTACTGAAAAGTCAGGGCCTGTTTTGAATCTCAGTCTGGACTGATCCCAAATTCTTTTTAGTTATGGTGATTTAAGTTTGTCTTCATCTATTATTTCATGTCGACCAATACAAAATTTGCATTTGATGTTCTAACGGCAGTAGATCAGTAAAAGGGAACTGCTTATTGGTTGCAATGGGTTGATGCATTGACAGCTAGGGGTTATATTTAACAAGAACTGCTCACCCCAGTGGAGAGGGTCTTATACCTATAAGTACAGCTCATCTGAGGATGATTTTGTCTATATATGCTGCCCCCAGATCAGCAGCTGAGATTTCCAAACATGAAATTATGAAATGCTATTACAAATTAAGTTTTTTGTTTGGGCAATTTCCTGTCTCAATTTCTCAGATATTTCTGATGTGTAACAATGCTGTGTATTTATACAGTGACTGTGCTACTCTAGTTCTGCTTGGCTCCAACGTTCTCCCCCTGCTGATGTATTGCCATGGGGACAGTATGTGCTTATATGACAATTATTTGTGTTCTCGCAGTGCCACTACTATATTTAGTATGTATTGTTCACAGCAGTCCTTTACCTGTTACTCATTGCACCAGATGGAGTGGTACATTCAATTACACTGCAGGGATTACTTCATAAATATACCCAGTGACCCAGAGCTGTCTCTAAGGACACACAAAGAGACCATCTTAGAAGAAGTTACACATGGGGAGCGCACTAAGGACTGCTTGATAGCAGGTATAGCCCCTCACCCTTTCTTGAACTATAACCAAAGACCATGGGGGAGTCTTTATCTAACAATAAATAAAGTACTACAAGTTTGAGAACTCTAGTTTAAATAAATAACAGCCCAGGCCTCCCACAATTCTGGGGATCCTCTGGATACACCCCAACTGGGATCAATATCTTGCATACTCAGTGACCACTCACTCAAGTGTTAAAGGACAAGGAAAGGCTGGATACACTTGGGGGTGCCAAACGTTAGGCACCCCCAAGTGATTAAAGCGATGTACCTCAAACCCAGGGCCGGTGCTCCAATCAGGAGAAATCTGCACCGGCCCTGGGTTTTAGAAGCGAGCACCACGGAGAGATCTTACTTCCACCTTCACGCTGCTGCACATTTCCCCGGACTGAAGCATGCGCATTAGAATGAAAAAGTTAAAGTTTGGCTTTTCATTCTAATGCGCATGTGCTGCTGCAAAAAGGCGTAAGTAAGATCTCTCCATGGTGCTCGCTTCTATAACCCAGGACTGGTGCAGATTTCTCCTGATTGGAGCACCGGGGGTGCCTAACGTTCACAAACATTGTGCTCACTGTGCGTATCTTTGTCATCCCTATAAAACACTTTGCATTTATGACCCGCTACTTTTGCAACCATTTATTTGCAATCTAGAACCTCAGAGAACTGTGCTTGTTGGGTGCATGCTTTCCGGCCTTGCACAGAGTGCCGCTACCAACACATTTGCAAATTTACATGAAGTAGTTGCTTATTACAAACAAACACTATACAGGATGACCAATGATACTCCTATAAGAGTTAAACTATAACTCCCAGCATCTCCCGTAGTGCCTCCCTTGTCCATGCCTGAAACTTTAGCTTCTGAGTAGTACTTTGCATATTGGCAGTCTGCAGGTTCACTCACTAATATCCTCCTTGCATGGAAAAAAGCACTAGCTGATACATATACACATTTGCACTTTTAGATGTAACATTATTCAGTCAACTTTTCTATAGGACCATCTGTGCTTTGCAATTGGACCCCAGAATTCCAGATTGCTATTGCTTGGCAGACAAGGTGAGCACATACATAATGCCGGGTCAGTCATGAATATGCACACAGCACAATACTTTATTTTGTTTCATGGCACGTAGGCGGATTGTTATTGTCTTACATGAGGAATGAATGAGACATAATGCATGCCATACAGTATTCTAGTTATCTGTCTGCAGTGGATACTTGCACGCCACCCATCTCCTTGACTAGTGCATTCCTCAGTAGGTAACAGTGAATCAATTTAGCAATTCCCCACACACACACTGTATCCAGGTGGGGGTGACTGGGTGAGGATGGAGCAAAATGGAGCCATGTACCTGTTGCCGGCTGCATTCTGTGATGCTTCTTGCTTCTCTGTTTGTGCGGTGAGTTCCCCATCATTCTGCAGCAGGAGCTTGTCCTCCCTCTTTCTCTCTCTGTCTCTCTCCTTCCCTCCTTTCTGAGCTCCCTCGCTCCCCCTCCAGGTATTTACATCACCTCTGCTTGTCTGCAGGCTTCACCATTTCTCCCTCCCTTTCTCGCTTTCCTGTCTTGCTCTTTCCTCACCCACTTATCTGTTCTTTTTGGACCTATGTGTCACTGCTGTTCCTTGTTTTTCCTTCTATTTTTAGCCCCCCAGTAATCTTGCTTTCCTTTGCTCTCTCATTTTTGCCTCTCGCTCTCTCGTTGTGTCTCTTTATTTAAAAATCTTCTTCGTTCTTGCTCTCTTTTCTCTCCCTCTGCCTTCTTTCCTTACCTTCCCAACTCACCTATTTTCTATCCCTCCTCTATCTGTCTCTCACTCCTCCTATATTCTGCCTGGCTATCACTCTCTGTCAGTTCTGGCCATGCTATGCAGAGACAGCCAGTCAGCAGTGGTTCAGCCGCACTCCCCACCCCGTCTCTCTGGTCCCCTCTTATCTCTCTGCCTTATTCTGTTCACATCCGTCTCTTTGCTGACACCCCTCCTCGCTTTAGTACTGCATCCAGCTCCCTCCCTCCTTCTCACTGCCTCTCAGCATCCCTGACTCCCACTCTGCCACCCCAGAAGCCAGCTAGCTCTGTGCATCCCCCCTTCCCCTGTATCCATCCACCCATCACTTCTGCCTCTCTCCCCCTTCAAGTACTTAGCTCCTCTTACATGCCATCTCTAGGTTTCCTTTGTCACACTTCCGATTCCTTCCTTTCTATCCCCCTCTCTAATTTCCTTCCACGCCTGCCCCTTCTTTAACCTTCTCACTATCCAGAGGTAGAAGACTTTGCCGCAGGGATGTGTCTCAGAGATGCTGATGTGAGCACAGTTGCAGGATGCAGGCGAGTCCCTGCCTCTTTATTCCTTTCTATACTCTCACCCTCATTCTCTCTATTTCTCCTCCCATGGGAGCTTCGATTGTCCATCTCTTGTAGGCAGCAAAGTGACCTAATGGCAGTGACATTTCCAGCGGGTGATAGCGCGCCACAGCAAATCATCCTAACGACAAGTGTCATGTTTAATTGACTGAAGGGACAGCTCCATACAGCAGAAAACTACCACAAGGAAAGTGATAGCCAACGTATTTAATCCCCTATAGGTGAAAAGTGACACAATGACAGGGCGCTAATTAATTGCTGAATAAATAAACCCCATATGGGGTTTAACCTTATAATAGAATATCATTCTCTTACTGTGGAATTGAACCTTTATCTGGCTTCTGTATTGGCTGCACAATTTATCTTAGAGCTCTTGCTGTATGGCTGCCACCTGAGTGCAGTGTGTTCTCCAATACCACCCTGTACTTGTGTTGGCAGAAGTGTTTAACTGAAAAGCAAAACAACAATGAACTAGGGCATGTTGACTGTGCTTTCCTATGCCGAGAAGAAATTAGAGGGAACATTGATGGTGACGACCAATGACATCGGTCAAATGTTACTTACAGATTATGTTATTAGTGCCATTGGTACCACCACATTGATTACCTAGGAACTGGGAGCATAGGCAAAGTCCACGCTGACAAACACTGGCTAACATGGGGATACTTGGAGAAGAGGCCATGATACTTTCATATCTTTATTCTCACGTTTACGTTCAATCTATCTACCCCTCCCATCACTGCTCTTGAAGCAACTCAAAGTTGATGCTGGGAGCTAAAGTCAGCTTGAGAGGTGCCCATTGTACAAACCTGTTGTTGAAAGATAGACCACTGGAATGTTTTATCAAGTACAACCCATCCAGGGTTCCCATGTGCATAATTCAGAGCACAGAAGAAAGAGATTCAGAGGACAGCACATCAGGTCATTTAAAAATCAGTGTCTTTATTCATCAACATTAAAATTCAGGCATATCATCTTGGGCTGGTGTGTGGTCCTCCAAATCTCTTTCGTCTGTGCTACACAGCATAGGATGCCAAGGGATACCGAAACCCGTGGGTCATGCAGGTTCAGGCCGACTCCTGCACCAAATCTTCAGGTTGGGGGTGGGTCTGGGTCGAGCTCTTCTCCTGCTCTCCCTGTCCGCAACCTGGCACTGCCAGTTTCTGGCGCCTACATTTATACACTTGAGCCTGCCCCACTCCTTTTGTGACGTCACTGTGGGGTGGGCCTATAAATAGGGGGGCAACAGTGAGCTGGGTGCAGATTGGGAGGGGGTGGATTAGGGTCGAGAATTTCTTGACATCACTAACCCGCACCTGGTAATATACTTCCAGACCTTGCCGGCAGGATCTTTTACTAAAAAGGGAGTCTGAGAGGTGTCTTTTCCGCTCATGTTTTTACAATATAATTCAGAGCAGGCAAGGTTAGCGCATTGGTGCTCACCATCAGTTTTATTGATGGATGTGCTAAATTTTGTGGTTGTAACTGAGCCACAGTGTCTGTGAAAGGAGGTATCTTGTCTAAAGATGGCGTCTTCTGAGCAGCAAAACATTACTAGCAATACAAGTGGATGAAATGCAAGACTAATGACCCTCAAAAATAAGATCTGGAAGAGTTGCATGAAAATCACATGCAGTAATGCTGTGTTTTCAGTTCCAGCCAGTTTTTCTGGTCCCTCAGCTAATTTAATGCAGTTGGAAACAAGCCTGCAGTGAGCATAATGCTCTACAGTATGTTGTGTTTTCTCTATTGGATGCCGTACAGATAACAGAAAGAATTTCTTTTCAGAGGTTAAGTTTAATGTTTAGTGCACAGGACACAATCTTTTGGGCTAATGGCACAAGTTTATTGTTGGTTTTGAAAGAGACATATATGATAAGTGAACCCCCTACTTTATTGTAGGCAATAATGAATATATGGTGCTGGATTCACTTCGGACTAAAAAGTAATATTAAGGCCCATTTATTGGAACTTCCCTGTTTCAAATGAGGGATGGACATGTCCTAAAAGTCCCTGCCAGAAGCACAGTAGGACGGGGATAACCAATCACAGCCCTGCAGACACACAAGCCAAGGTCCACCTAGCTGCTGATTGGCTTCTGTCCTATAGCACAGTGTACTGAGTGTGGCATCCCTGCACAGCCTGGGAAAGGAGGCAGCAGAAAGTGGAACAGATGGCAGGATTAGTAGGATTTTTACAGAAATGTTGACATACCTGAAACATAACTTTTTAAGCACATTCCTACTATATTTAAAATGGTTTAATGCACTGGCACATTCCTGTTTTTCACATAAGATGTCTGATTTATTGGAGTAGATTTCAGACAGAAAACAAACTATTAAATAAAAACTAAAGCAGGTGGGGGCTTGGGGAAGATAACTTTAGTGGCTTGCAATGGGGATTGTTTTGTGTAGCTTTTGGCCAGAATTAAATACTTTGATATAAGAATGGTGTTTCATCTAAAATATTGCAACTGCAACTTCCTCTGGAACTGGTTCAGTTGGTATTTCCCAATGGGGGCAAAACAAGAACTAGAAAATAAATAGCAACTATACTGATGTTATTAGCTGTCCCTTTGTCCATTTTAATACTTAACTGTAATCTATTTTATTATATGTTTGCATATGTAGTTTACTGACTTTTCGAGTCAACAATATTGTTATACAGCAGGGGTCCCCAACCTTTTTTTTACCTGTGAGCCACATTCAAATGTAAAAAGAGTTGGGGAGCAACACAAGCATGAAAAAGTCCTTTGGGGTGCCAAATAGGGGTTGCGATTGGCTATTTGGTAGCCCATATGTGGACTACAAGAGGCTCCACCTGGCACTATACTTAGTTTTTATGCAATTAAAACTTGCTTCCAAGCCTGGAATTCAAAAATAAGCACCTGCTTTGAGGACCATGAGAGCAACATCCAAGGTGGTGGAGAGCAACATGTTGCTCACGAGCTACTGGTTGGGGATCACTGTTATACAGTCAGTCACATGTCTGATATGTGAAAATGTTAATTAAAAACTTGAAAAAAAAAAATTGAAAATAGGTAAAAACTAGATTAGTTTGAGCATTGGTTATGGCCAAGGTAATTGTGCAGAACAAGAGTACTAGCAGGTTAGAATGTGTGAAAACTATGGCACTGCCAGGGGATAACTTGTGCAATGTGATCATTTATATAACAGATAGTAGGGTTGCCCTCTGCATTAGATTTTTGGTAACTTTTCTACCCAGCTATTTACAGGTGAAAGGGAGACAGTTGAAGTTTGCTCCACTTGTGAGTGAGGGTACATGAGGCTAGAAAGAGCGAAAACATAGAGAACTAAAGAATAAGACAAAAAAAGGGCCAACATTGCTGGAAGGATGTATTTTTTGTTGGTTTAGGAGTGCTACAGTAAATGATCTATTTATTGCAAAAGTGCATTCAGTGTGCTCATAGCTTTATAAATAAGGCTCTTAATATTAGGGTTGTACATTATTAAACCACCAGATCTTGTTGCATGATTCCTGGAGATGCTGGGAGTTGGAATTATGACCATTAAGTTGGAGTTCCTACTTTATCTAGAAAAGCAGACAGGCAAACTGCCATTCAGATTGAGCCTCACCTGCCCCACACACAAACCACTTCTCCTTATTCCTCAACAGTTTGGGAACCACTGCCCTAAATCTTCCCTGTAGTTGCACATCTTCTTATCAAGATCATGTTAAGTTTATAAAATGCAAAAGTGAGTGGTTATTAAACACTGGCATGCGGTCGGAAGTTGTGGGAGGATGGACCTGCAAGATAGATGTTGGGTTCATGAGTCATAATGCGTGACAGCTCAAAGGTCTTTCACTACAATGTGCTTTCTCTGGATTTATGGCCAATGATTAAGACTGAATTTCCCTATTATGTTCATGCATATCAGATCTGTGTCTAATGTACCTGAATCAACACAGTGGACTTCCAGCTGCTGTAGCAAAGGCAGTGGATGCAGCCTGCTGCAGTACCTATATAAAGTTAGCTAGCTAAATGTATATTTACCAATTAAACAGTTTGTATATCTCTAAAGGACCTCAAAGATACAGATTCAGCAGTCGGTATAATGTGTATATAAAAGACACAGCAATAAACAAATGTCAGGGGAATATAAGTTAGTGCTGCAAGCATCATAAATGATTAATCTATTTACAGATTGAAAGTTTTGCAGTTTTGGCAACACTGGGTCCTTGCTTTTTCTTGCACTTTATATATATATATATATATATTTATAACTATATATCTTAAATACAAAAGAGCCATGAATCTCCTCTAAATTATATCCTTCTAAACAGTGTTTAGTGATGTCATCAGTTAAAATCAGTGCTTAGTGATGTCATTTCCGTCAAATTACTAAATTTTTATACGTTATACATTTTTTTTATACATTTACATGGAAAAAGTGTTCAAATGATCTCCAAAGAGCTTACACCAACTTTTCATTCTGTTTTCTATAAACCTTTTAAGCTTAAAGTGACATACAGCGCTACGCAACAAGTTGGCGCTATAGAAATACATGTTAATAATAATCCTATCAGGTAAATTGGGATAACTGCTCTGGATTTAATACCATGGCTATTAGCATATTCATTTGAATTTTCCAAAACTACCACCACTGCTGATCAAGTAGAACAAATGAAAACTGCCAAGCAGGCCCCTTCCATGGTAACATCTCAACATCTTTTTTTAACCCAAAAACTACAATCAGATTACTCCCAGACTCAATTAATAGTGATATGTGTATTTTTCCAGTCCAGTTATGAAACCTACAAATAAATCACCCCCATAGATTCCATCATTTCATCTTGTACTTACTTCTCATTTGACTTGTTTTAAACAATGAATAAAAGAATATGCATAGGAGCAAGCCACCTGAACTGTGCAAAAAAAGAGTAGTTTCATCCCTTTCTTGATTGTCAACATAAATGTAGGTTCCACTTATATAAATACTGTGAAGGAGTTACCTGCGCTAGAATTCAGAATGTAAAAGGAAAATAAACCCTATTCACAAAAACAATATATTTTTCTTCTAACATTTTATTTAAAACTTTTCCCAGCATGTGTTTAGTAATTTCAACTTTGCAATTAATATCATTATTTGCTGTGTGTAAAGTACCACGCAGTTCAAGTAATTACCGAAAGATGTGAAGTAAGAATAAAAAGTGAAATAATTGACTTGATTACAGTTAAATGAGAAAGAGAAAACCATGAAAATGAAATACGAATTCTCACGGAATGGTATTCTTCTTGCCTATTACAGTAACAAGGCAGATAGGCTGTTAGTCATCTACAGAATTCTCTTTAATGCTAAATCCTTTAATGCAGGGACCTCAAGCCAAAGACTTGTTCCGCCATTTGTTTCCTACCTCATCTGATTAATATTTGCAGGCATTCTCTAATGAATGTTGGGATTATTAGATCATATTTTGCTTCTGAGAATTTGTCCCATAATGTATCTAGTATTTATGTTGAGATATTACATATGGCTACCCATGGGTTCCAACTGATCAGAGAGCCGCTAACTCCTGACTTAGTAATTATGGTTATTCATGCGGTCAAAATAACTTGACTGACTTGACTGATCTCTTGGTGTTGGCATAATCCACAAGAATATATACACGTATGGGATCCATTACGTGGAAACCAATTATCCAGGTAAGCTCTGAATTACAGGAAGGCCTTCTCCCATAGACTCCATTTCGACCAAATAATTCAGATAAAGTGTGGCCCCCGCATGAAAGTCTGCATGCTGTGACTTCTTACCATGTTTAAGATGTATCAGTACTGAGATTAACTGGCTCATGCATTGTTTAAACCTCAAATTCATACTATAAACTCCTACATTGTTCACACATGTAATCCCTTTTGCATTGTTAACACTTGGAAAACCTCTATACCCCATACCTTTCAGCTCTCAGACCCAGACTGAAACTGACCACATAGTTCCCTTGTTCATAACTCACACAACTGCTGAAGGGGCACCAGCACTGTATCAGTGTATGCTCGTTGTGTATGCCATACTCTGCCTACCCTGTGCTCTCTGTTTGTGTCATACTATGCCTGCCTTATGCTCCCTTTATGTGCCTTACCCTATGTTCCCTGTGTGTGAAATACTCTGCCTGCCCTATGCTTCTTTTATGTGCCTTACCCTGATTACCATATGCTCCCTGTGTGTGTGTCAAACTATGCCTGAACTGTGCTTCCGTTATTTGCCTTATCCTGCTTACCCTATGTTCCCTGTGTGTGTCATAGACTCCCTGCCATATGCTCCCTTTATGTGCCTTACCCTATGCTTCCTGTGTGAGTCATACTCTGCCTGCCATATCCTCCCTTTATGTGCCTTACCCTGCTTACACTATGCTCCCTGTGTGTGTCATACTCTGCCTGCCCTATGCTCCCTTTATGTGCCTTAACCTGCTTACCCTATGCTCCCTGTGTGAGTCATACTCTGCCTGCCATATCCTCCCTTTATGTTTTTTTTAATCCCTTTTGAATTAGGGATTTATTATTATTATTAATAATAATAATAATAATAAACATTTATTTTTAGAATGCCAATGGGTTTATACAAAGATCATACAGAATTATATACATAGCGACCAATAACTGATTCAAAAAGCAAAGAGGGTCCTGCCCATCAGAGCTTACAATCTAAAAGGATGCAGTCATTCCATAAGTAAGCAGGTGCAGGGAGAGAGCTGCCTTTGCTCAGGGAAAGTGTATGCCAAGTAAGAGTTTGTGTCTCAGAAGATTGACCCTAGTATCATATTGTGGGCTTTGTTGGTGTTTAAAATAAATGTTCCTTTGTGGCAACCGAGTGTTTCTATTAACCTACACAATCTATAACTTTTTTTGAAAAAAAACACTCATTTTCCTTTATTTTTCCATTTTGATCCCGCTTGA
>CM044445.1:19323430-19339203 GCA_024363595.1 Xenopus borealis
CCTTAATGTATTAGAAGGGGGATATGATTAAAGAGTCAGTTCAAGCTGGGGTCCTCCAACTGTAAAATTGTTTTCCAAGATCTCTACAGAATTATGAGAAGTTTAAATATAGATTTTAGAACTCTTGGCCTATAAAAAGTTTATTTTTCTAGCATTTAAATATTACTTAAGGTTGGAATTTCCAACAGCAGGTCTGGGACCTGGACATGATCCTCCGGTAGATTTTTTTTTTATGGCCTGCCGCCTGCCAAATACCCTATAAAACTCCTTCATATGGTATTATTGCAATACAGTCCATCCCTGAACCAAGATAATAGGCTTCAATACATAAAACAGCACTGAGTTAAGGGAATATCAAGCACACTGACATAAGTTGTAAATTGACAGACCACAGTGTTCTGGTACATTACAGAACTTAATAACACAACGGATTGTCCTGGTTTGTTTTGTCACTTAACAGACTTAATTCTGAATTACGGGAAGGCCATCTCTTACAGACTCCATTTTAATCAAGGCCTTAAAAAAACTTTTTCTCTGTAACAACGAAACAGTACCTTGTACAGGTATGGGATTCATTATCTGGAAACCCATTATTCAGAAAACTCGATTCTAATGAAATAATTTTAAATTTAAAAATACTTTTCATTTTCCTTTGTAATAAAAAAGCAGTGCTTTGTACTTGATCCCAACTAAGATATAATTAATCCTTACTGGAAAAAACTAGCCTATTGGGTTAATTAATGTTTAAATGATTTTTAGCAGACTTAGGGGCAGATTTAGCAATGATTGAATTTCAAATTGAAAAAAATTCGACCATGTGAATAGTATGTGAAGTAAAATCCTTTGAATATCGATAGATTCGAACAATTTTTTCGATATAAAGTGGAAGTACTTCGAATAGTCGAATATTCGAATAAAATTTAATTTATATATTCGAATTATTCAAATTAGAATATTCGATGGACGAATTTTCCTAATTTGCATATTAGAAAATTCGAATCTATTTGAAATTCAATCAAACTTCGAATTATGTATGTGAATTTAGTAAATCTGTCCCTTAATGTATGAAGTTCTAAATTAAGGAAACACAACTTATCCGGGAAACCCCTGGTCCCTAGCATTTTCGATAACAGGTCCAATACCTGTACTTGATCCTAAGTAAGATATAATTAATCCTTTTTGGAAGCAAACCAATTCTATTGCATTTATTTCATATTTAAGTGATTTTTTTTAGTAGATTTAAGTGATTTTGTTTTTAGTAGACTAAAGGTATAGGTATTTACAACACAATCTATGTATAGGTATGGGATCCATTATCTGGAAATCCGGTATCCAGAAAGCTCCAAATTACGGGATGGATGTCTCCCATAGATTCCCTTGCAATAAAAAAATTCTACTTTTTAAAAGTGATTTCCTTTTTCTCTGTAAAAATAAAACAGTACCTTGTACTTGATCCCAACTAAGAAATAAATAATCCTTACTGGAGGCAAAACAAGCCTATTGGGTTTATTTAATGTTTAAATAATTTTTTAGTAGACTTAAGGTACAGAGATCCAAACCCAGGTCCAGAGCATTCTGTATAACAGGTCCCCCACCTGTATACCTGTATAGTGAAAGCTAATGTATCTTGTATATGGCCCAAATATATGCATAATATTCCCAAACTGCAGTGCTGGTTAATTTAGGGCAGCTCAAAACAGTTCAATGTCAGACTGGGATGACACGGGCAGATTCAGGGAGATTTAGTTGCCTGATGACTAATCGCCTCTTCTTCTGGGCGACAACCTCCCCCTGATCAAAAGAAAAATCGCCTGCGGCATTGCACTCGCGGCACTTCGATTTCCAAAGTTGCCTCACAAGGAAACTTCGGGCGACAGAAATAGAAGTGCCAGAAATGCCATTGCCCTGGCATTTTCTCATTGTAGCAGGTGGAAGATTGGGAGATTGTCGCTCAGAAGAAGAGGCAATTAGTCACCAGGCGACTAACTCTCCCCGAATCTGCCTGTGTGCCCTTACCCTTAGACCATAGGCCCAAACTATTTGTCCTCCTCTGCTAATACAATCTCTCTATTCTCCTTATCTCTTTTCTTTATCTATTCTTCCATTTACTTAGCCACTTTGTTACCACACACAAATAGGCACTAAGCATGAAATAGGACAAATGATTAGAAGCAGGAGGGCCTACGACACCTGGGATTCTTCCTGTCCCAGAACTTATAATATATAAGATTTGGGATGAGTGCTAATTTAGCATTCTGGATACACTGTAGTCACTTATGAATCTCTTCTGTATGGTGTGGACATAAGTTTATTGTTAGGGTTTACTGTCATTTGATCAATGTTAACCAACAATTTGGATGTTGCTCCCAGTGACCTCAAAGCAGGTGCTTATTTTTGAATTCCTGGCCTGGAGGCAAATTTTGTTTGTATAAAAACCAGATGTACTGCCAAACTTCTTGTAAGCTGCCAATCCACACAGGGGCTACCAAATAGCATATGATAGCCGTATTTGGCGCCTCATGCTTGTGTTGCTCCCCATCTCGTTTTAAAACTGAATGTGGCTCACAGGTAAAAAAGGTTGGGGACCCCTGTGCTAATGCAAATGCTATCTGCTCAGTGGTATTAGGGGGACAAATAGCTAACTGGTAATGAGGATATAATGATTGCTGATCCTATACCAGAAAGATGCAATGGGAGCTATTCTTCTGTGTCATTATGCCCTGTATTCTCCAGTACCCGATGTTCAAGATCAAATGCCTTCAGCTGCAGAACTGAGACAAAGAGCACAGGAGCTTGGATTATACAGTACATTTCTCATTTAAAATATATTTTCCATTCTGACCAGAGGCAGGGCAGATTCAAATAATTTTATATATATATATATATATATATATATATATATATATATATATATATATGCTAAAGAAAAGCTAAGGCCATTCCTGATAACCCTGTCAAGATAGGGAAGGCTGGATTGCTGAGGTTATACAAAGTGAAAGCGAGTGTCGGGGAGGAATTTGCTCCCATTGCGTGTCATGGTTTAGTCTGAAGTGCTGTTCCGGTGGTGGCACCATGCAGGGAGGATGACCTGGTTTAAATGGAGAACAAAGCCACCAAAATGGAAAACTGTACAGCTGCATAAGTATGGTTTAGTATTAGCAGCCTGGCATCTGCTGGTTTGGATCTATAGATAACATATTTTAAGACCGAAAAACATTCATGTTAAAACATGTTTCTACTTTATGAATGTTGAATGTTCACTATAAAGCTATCCAAATTTGTCTTCAAGTTTCTGTGCCAGTACATATGCAATATATAAATGTGGTTTCAATCTATAATCCTGTATTTCCTTGAAAGAATGAAACAACTTTCATTTGTTCCAAATATAACAAATAAAATCCATGTGTATTCCCAATAATCCCAGATTGCTGCAGTTTATCTAGACACTACAATAGAGTAGAGAGCCAACAGAGCAGAGAGCCCTTGGTCTAACCAGGAAGCCCCTCACCAGACAAGGAGACCAGGTTCCTTGATCTGCAACCCACATCCACATCATCCAAAGAGTGTATTGTGAGACCCGTAACCAGACATGTGACCAGCAACCATACCCACCAAATACCTGCAACTTTTGTGATCACAAAGTAGTCCCTGCAGCCTTTAGGAGCAAAGCAGCAAATCACTTTTTGCCACTTTCTTTTACTAAAGAAAGTGGCAGCACTACAAGTGGTTACTAAAGAAAGTGGCAGCACTACAAGTGGTGGCTAATATTCCAAGTGCCAGTACCAATTCTGGGCACAAACAAAGTGTAAGAATCTCATTACAATCCACATTGTATCTGGAAGGGTTTTCAGAATACTTAATATAAGGATGAAGCTATAGCATTTTTTAGTTATTTAGCTTTTTATTCAACGGCTCTCCAGTCTGGAATTTCAGTAATCCAGTTGCTAGGGTCCAAATTACCCTAGTATCCATGCATTGATATGATTAAGAGACTGAAATATGAATAGGAGAGGGCATGAATAGAAAGATGAGTAATAAAAAGCCTTATAGAGTGTTTGCTTTTTAGGTGGGGTCAGTGACCCTCACTGAAAAAATGGAAAGAGTCCGGAGAAGAAGGCAAATAATTCAAAAACTATAAAAAAGAAAAAATGAAGGTCAATTGAAATGCTGCTTAGACTTAGCCATTCGATAACATATTAAAAGTTAACTTAAAGTGGACCTGTCACCCAGACACAAAAAGCTGTATAATAAAAGTCCTTTTCAAATTAAACACAAAATCCATTTTCTAATTTTTATTAAAGCATTCATAGCTGTCGTTTAAAAATCTCAGCTGTCAAATATTGTCTGCCCCTCCTCTATGCCTAAGCATAGAGTCGGGGCAGACAATTACTTTCACTTTCCATTCAGCACTTCCTAGATGTCACTGCTCCCCACACATTCCCCCAGTTCTCTGAACCATTTAATTGTGTAGCCACATACCTCCCAACTGTCCCTTTTTTGGAGGGACAGTCCCTCTTTTGAGAGCTCAACCCGCTGTCCCTCATTTGTACTGGAAAGTCCCTCTTTTCTCTGCGCTGAACAGCCAGAAAAAGAAACAAAGATTTTAACTTAATTGGCTTTTGGCAGAGAGCCCAGAACAGCTAACAATACAAATAAGATGTTTTGTAACACTTTTGAGATAAGAAAATAAGTAATTGTAACAGTTTAGATAAGGAGAAATATTTTCAAATTTTCATAACCTGTCAAATTTAGTAAAATAAACATGGTAATTAGGGGTTGTGGCCAGAAAATGGGCGTACACACAAAAAATTTGCCGTGCTGTGGGAAAAATAAATTTTTGTCCCTCTTTTTACTTCCAAAATGTTGGGAGGTATGTAGCCAGGACATGGGGATAGACATCGGGTCCCCCATTCTGGTGCACAAACAAGATTCTGAGATGATGTAGTGTCCACAAAATGGCTCCTGTTCGTTGTTATAATTATGAATTCCCAGACTGAAGAAAACAAGATTCATATAATTTATATAGTGTAATTAAAGTTCATTTTGCTTGACTAATGTGATAAAATAGGATATTGAATATTTTTTTTTTGGTGACGGGTCCACTTTAAAGGCGATCCACCCTTTTACTTTATTTTTAAAGGAACAGTTCAATGTAAAAATAAAAACTGGATAAGTAGGCTGCGCAAAATAAAAAATGTTTCCCACATAGTTAGTCAGGGAAAAATGCAAATTATAAAGACTGGAGTGACTGGATGTCTAAAATAATAGCCAGAATCCAAGTTCCTGCTTTTCAGCTCTTTAACTTTAAGTTTGTCGAGACTTGAAGGGGGGCCACATGGGACATAACTGTTCAGTGAGTCTGCAATTGATCCTCAGCATTCCGCTCAGATTCAAAAGCAACAGCTATGACCCATGTCACTGATTGGAGACTGCCTGGTAACCAGGGTAACCAGTCAGGGGAAAACAAGAGAGCTGAAAAAGCAGGAAGTTGGACTCTGGCTATTATATAAGACATCCAGTAACTCCAGCCTTTATACATTACCTTTTTGGCTAACCAACTATATTAAAAACATTTTTTATTTTGCACTGCCAATCTATTTACCCAGTTTTTATTTTTATACTGAACAATTCCTTTAAGTTTATTGCCCTTTTCTAAACCTTTTTAAGTCTGATTATACTGGCTTCCAAATATGAACCCTATAGTCAAGATAAAGAGTTTCCTGCACTTATGTCTAGGGTTGCCACCTTTTCTTGAAAGAAATACCGGCCTTCCTATGTATTTATCTTTTATTCCTATTAATAACATTTGGATCATCCATCAAAAATACTGGCCAGGCCGGTAAAATACCGGCCAGGTGGCAACCCTACTTATGTCTTGCATCTATACTTCTACCTATGCAACACAATGTTATTAGCTAGCAATAAAAAGCACAAACATATTCTGCATTGTTGTTGAATAGAAGGTTGTTTACACTGAACATATGTTAAAATATTTATTTATCTAAAGGCAAATGTAGCCCTTTTTTATTCTGTGCAATAGGGGGGGTTGAAATGTTAGCCGTACTCTATTCCCTAAGAAATAAAAAAATTAAAAGCAAAATGTGCTGGACATTCAGGTGTGCAATGTACTTGCATGGTTTTTTTCCTATATCTACATCAGAGCTCAGGGACCATGGAACTATTTTAACCCTTGCAGCAGCAAATTTGATTGGATTTACATTCTCCCAGGAATGACATTTTTGCATGACTTTCCCCTTCACATGGATGGACTCTCCCTGCTAGCGATGCTTTTGGGTGGACACTAGCAGATGTAGGAAGCTGGAAAACATCTGTCAAAACTATCACAGAAACAAATTGTTTTTCCTGCAGTTTAGCAACAACAGCTGGGTGGGTCTGATACATTTATGGGGGGGGGATATGTGATTATGAGCTGGTGTTTTTATGGGTTTAAAGAGCAACTGATGTATCAGTTTGCCACCATGGGATTTCTATCTGATTTTTTGCATTAAAGGAAAACTGACATACATAAACTACAGAACTCTGAATTAAATAGCTTTCATACTAAAATTAAAATTCAGCAAGCAAGGCTGAAATGGTAGCAGAGTAGCGTGTTAGACTTCATTTAGAAGAACCTTATATATTGAGTCATACATAAATCAGTCCAATAAGTCTAATGCTTTTTCAATACCCAATAGTACCCCTATACACACTACTCTTAGTTAGATTTAATTCTCACTCTATAATCATAAGATGCCCATAAATAGGCAGATATTGGGTGATTAGGACATACTTGAACAGAAGACAAATACAAGAGGTTTTCTGCTCATTTCAATGTCCTTAATATTTTGATAATGGGTTGAGTGCAGAGGACCACTGGTATTTGTCTATGAATTTTGTGATCCCATCCTCATCCCGCTTAATGCTTTTAAAAATTAGTGGTGAGCACAATTTCCCTAGTTTATACTTGAATAAAATAGCAGCACATTGTCTGGGGGCTCTCTATGCTCCAACACAGGGATGTACAATTTCTCTTGACCACCAGTTAGTGTGCACCCAATTTTATAAAAATATACAATTTACATAAATATACTTCCCAATCCCTTCCCTTCATATGTACTCCAAGTAAAAACACCCCATCCTTGGATGCGGCAATTCTCCTGATGAAGGGTTGTTCCCCTAAAAACTTGAATTACACCTAGATAAATGTGGTAGGGCCAAGACTACTTTAAGGACAGTCCACAAAAGGAAACGCATCAGGGACAATAAACATAATGAAAATTGTGTTTTAAGTATATACATCTGGATTGTTTGACTCTAAGCCCTTCAAACTGCTGTTGGAGTAAAACTTGCAGAACGTGCCTACAGCCAAAATGTGTGTTTGGATCTTGGATTTGTAGTTCAGCAGTGAAAGGTCATCATTTGGACATCCCTGATTTGCATCATTTTATTCCCTTCAAAAATGGGAATGCAGTCTTCCTGTCTTTTCAAACTCTTACAAATGTTATCACTCCATTACACACCAGTACATTGACCCATAGCAACTAATCAGAAAGTAGCACAGACCAATTTAATGCAGTTAAACTAGTGAAAGTTAATGTGGATTAATGTGGATTACTGCACTGGCCCAATATTCACCTATTACTCCAGACTTTAACACAAACATAACAAAATGCTGCCTACCTAACCACAATTCCCTTCAACTTGCATGGCTTTATACATCCCAATGTAGGACAGCGCTTTTTTTTAAGTAAAATACCCCACATGATATTAAATGTGCACAACGTGGTGCTGTACATACCCCAGACTGGCCTTGTGAGTGTGAATTCTGCAGAGTATCAGTTGTAGAAGGGAAGTAGTAACCCACATCTGTTTAGCCCGACTCATGCGGTGTGTTTAAGATCATGTATTTTGTGCCTCTGGAGAGGGAGGAGGAACACAAACGTCTGGCTATGAGCACACAAGTCTCCCTCCCTTCTTCTTTCCCCAAACTCAATCCAGATTCTCCCCCCACCACCACTGCCCAGACAGCCCCCTCTCTTCAACTAAAATTCAGCAGTTAAATCACTTTTTTTCCCAACAATAGGGGAATAAAACATATATATATATATGTGCAGATGTTTAAATTTAATATATACGCTTTCCAAAAATAATTTTACTGTGAGATATAAAACTGAGATATTTGGAGCCTGTTCACCAACAGATTCTGGAATAAAGAGGAAGGGGGAACAGTAATGTAGGAACTTATATTCTGGTATTTATTGCTCCCTTTTACGATTAGTTTCTCACTTCCCATCCTCTTCCATGATATTTTTAGATTTCTAATGCAGATTTTGCCCCTGTTGTATCCATACATATATACAAGTACAGGATATATTATCCAGAATGATTGGGACATGGGGTGTTGTACTATGAGCTATCTTCCATAACCATGTATACCCTGGGGAATAGGGAAAGCAGCATCCATAAAGGACCTCACAATTGTGGCGAGAGGACCCAGGGTGCTGGGTGTGGGGGCCCCTGAGGTTCCAGGCCCTGTGGGCCCCCCAGTCCAACGCTGCATGACAGACCTCCTGCCGTGAGATCCAAATGTAAAATCAAAAGTGTACCTCATATTTTTTTTATGAATAATATTACATAAAGCAATGCCAGAAAATGAAGGAATAAATAAAAAATACATAATGAAAGAATATGTCATTGTAAGTGACATACATAGTAAATTAGGTTGAAAAGAGACAAATGTCCATCAAGTTCAACCTTTTAACTTTTTTTAACCTGCCTAACTGCTAGTTGATCGAGAGGAAGGCAAAAAAAACCATCTGATGCTTCTCCAATTTACCCCAGAAGGGAAAAAAATCCTTCCTGATTCCAAAATGGCAATCGGACTAGTCCCTGGATGAACTTTAGCTATATACTATGAGCTATCTTCCATAACGCTGTATTCCCTCACTTGCTAAAAAGCCATCCAACCCCTTCTTAAAGCTATCTAATATATCAGCCTATACAACAGTTCACTCACTGTAAAATAAAACCCTTCCGAATATTTAGGTGTAACTTCATTTCTTCTAATTAGAATGGGTTACCTTGTGTCAGCTGTAAATTGCCTTGTCTCCAGCGTGAACATCCCCAATTTGGCCAGTCTTTCCTCATAGCTAAGATTTTCCATACCTTTTACCAGCTTAGTTGCCCTTCTCTGTACCCTATAATAATGTCCGGTTTGAGTGGTGGAGACCACAACTGTAGGGCATATTCTAGATGTGACCTTACAAGTACTCTATAAAGTGGAAGAATGACCCCCTCCTCCCGTGACTCTATGCCCCTTTTAATACAGCTCAAGACCTTATTTGCCCTTGATGCTGCTGACTGGCATTGCTTGCTACAGCCAAGTTTATCATCTACAAGGACTCCATTTAAATCCAAATTCAAACATTTAAAAATTATTTATTTTTTCTCTGTAATGAAAAAACAGTACATTGTACTTTATCCCAACTAAGATATACAGTAATTAATGCTTATTGGAAGCAAAGCCAGCCTATTGGGTTGATTTAATGTTTATGTGATTTTCTAATATACTTAAAGTGTAAAGATCCAGATTACTCCGTTAGCAGTAAAACCCAAGGTACTGAGCATTCTGAATAACAGGTCTGACACATGTACAGAGAAAAACAACATAACTATAAGAATGTAAACGTAAATATAAAAATTTGCTTAAAGTACACTCTATTCGAGATAGCCTTCCCATAAGTCATGGTTTTCTGCTTATTGGGTTTCTGGATAAGGGATTCCATACCTGTATACTATGCTGCAGCTACAGAGAATGGAGTATGGCTCAGACATGGTAACCCAGAAAATGATAAGATTCAATAGCTTACAGTTTAGATCAAGCCTCTGAGTGCTGGAAAGTGACAGCTAGTGCAGTAATAGCCAGTGGATATTCATGATATAGAGGGAGCAGCAAAGGGTAAGAAAACAAAGGGTGTCAGTGGGGATCAGCAGGGCAAGGTCTAGTAGAGATCAATTCAGCAAAGGTTTTTGCAAAACAAGTAACCTAACACTCTCTGAAACGTTATTTCCTTCCCATGGGATCAAGCCAAACAAAGCTAGTGCTGTAGAAGGGTTGCTGGGAGTTATCATCAAATAATTGTGCTGGAGCAATTGGTATTCTTTACTTCCAGAATACAAACTCCAGCTATTGTTTAATAACATCAAACTTTGTGCTACAATTCTTACAGCTCATTTACCAAATCAGTGTAAAGTATCACCATGTTTTTGTTTTCTACTAGCAATGCATCTTTCTGTCCCTCGACTATTTGCTCATGCGGCAACAATTGCACAGTCTTTTCTAGTGCACCACTTGTACCTGCTTCATTCCTAACATTATTCAGCAAATTAGACTCATTTGCTTTAATGACTTGAGGCAAGACCCATCTAAACTAATGTTACTGCAGTCTCTCACGGACAATAGGGCTGTCCCTATGACCCGTCACATCCTACTTTCTTCCTGCTTCTTCCAACTTTTCCTGTTTCTGTAGGATTAGCGCTTAGAGAGTTATGTAATAAAGGACACTAAGTTTGCCCGGAAGCAGCATCCAATCAGCAGGCAGCATTTAACGGTCACCTGCTTAAAAGCATAAATCTTATTGGATGTTATGGGTTGCTGCTCCTGGGCAAACTTAGTGCCTCATATTTATTACTTTAACGAAAAGGCGCCTCCGCCTCTTGTACCTGTCTGGATTTCAACTTTACCTCTAGACACATATGACCTACCCCAAGCTTGTGACATTAGAGCTGAATTACAGAATCATAGTTATATGATTGTTTTAATGCATACACAAAATGCGTGTTGGCATTATTTACAATCCTATTGATTTTGCCCTTTTTTGGTTAGTACATAGCTGCAATGCAACACGTCTATTGCTGCAGCCTTACATTTTCTATATATCAGTTAACGATGAAAAGATGTGACATTATGTCTAGCTTAATTTTTAAAAAGGAATCAGGCTTTGCCCCTATCAAAATAGAGAAGACTGTGGCCTGTGGCAGGTTGCTGGTTTCCTGGTACCTCCTGCCTGGTCTCACAGTGTGTGGTCTCCCCATCTATTTACATAGTACTGCATTAACCCCGCCATCCCCTCCTTCCCCTTGCTCCTGTTATGCGATAGATCTGCTCACTACAGGGGTGATACACTAACTGCTGCGAGAACATTTCAGTTCTCCAGTTACAATGTTATTCTTCAACACAGGATCTAAAAAACGTACTTCAGAGCATGACAGGGAGGCCAGGGAATTAGGAGATAAATCCAGATCAACGCCCTGCTTTGTTATGTAAGGTTTAGCCCCAGTATTATCTCATCACTTGTGCATTTCTCATTTTACTAAATCCCCTCTCTCTCTCTCTCTCTCCCTCTGTAAGTGGAGCCAGCCCCAAGGCTCCTCCTATTATTTCATACATGAAACTCAATGATAGCTTGAAGCGCATAAGTAAACTGTGATTGCTTAGGGTCCCAATCCCCTTACAGCCCCCTAGGTTTCCTTCTTTTTCATGTATGTTTTGTCACATAATTCACATTATACCTTATCAGCGACATAGGAAGACTGGCTGCCTGGCTGAGTTTCTTTTACTCTGTGTTCTGTATTTGCATAAATACTTGATGGACCCTTAGGGGCACATTAATAAATATGTGTAAAAGGTGCTGTACAATAAATGGTGCATTTTTAAAGTTTAATTGTGATCTTGCATCACACTCTCAGAAATGCCTTTCATTCAGTGTCAGACTGGATAACATGAGATTCACCAGAGAACTGGTGGTGTCTGCAGAGGTTCATGGGGTATTAGGTACGTTGCAAACTAAAAGGGCCTTAATAGATCTGCCGCAGTCCCCCAGTGGGCCAGTCCCAACTATAGTATGCCCAACACCATTTCATTTAATACTGTAATTTGCATTGGTTTTGGGTCACAAATTAAAATCAGACCCTTGAAAATTAAGGGCAATTGGGAACTTTACCATTTACCTTAGGTGGGGATGAAAGTATATTCCTACTAAATACATTTATATAGAACAAGTGGATACTGCATGAAATTTCCCAGTAGTTGAAATATAACCAGTAATAGACTTTTGGGGTGGGGATAATGGGGGCTCTGCTGCAGCCTATTTCATGGCCATTCCCTATTTCTATAGGGAACAAAGGCTAGATTTCTGAGAACAAAGAGGTTAAATAGATGGAATAATAGATTATAGCATGTAAAGAAAAGAGACTCGGAAGAATAGAGGTTGAGTGAGTAGAGGAAGGATGATAGTTCTGAGAGTTGGCCCCTTATCTAAGGTTTTTGGGTCGGCCTTTGGTGTCCCAGTCCAACACTGGTCACAGCTCAAGTAAAAGCTGTCCAGCAGTCATTGATTGTTTGCAATTAACAAATGGTCTCTTCTCCTGTTTGTGACCAGTACTAACCTATGAGAAGGTTATGTAATCTAGAGCATGGCTATTAAGCCTGCCCTTATCAGATCAAATCACTGTCCTGCTCACTAGAACTTGCCATTGGCCTAGGGACAAGAAGGTGCAGTCCTAGGTAAGGCTACCATCAGTAATCATGAGTCTCATGATAGTAAGTCAGCCCACAAATATTTGCCCACGCATCACTGGTGGGCTCTGCCAGCAAATACAAATAGCCCCATTGAAAAAAAAGTATCCCACCTCAATAATGCCAGGAACCTAAACCATCATCCACTCAAACTGTGCCCTCTCCACACAAGCGCCAACCCTATTATGAGTCACACATTTCCATCTCAGATCCCTCTCTCTACCATGGGGCCCCTGACTATACCCGTATCACACTGATGGCAACCCTGGTTCTAAGAGTCAGGAAGGAAGGTGCATGTCAGCATATAGACAATTCAAACATTCGGCTGCCATATTGTTGAACGTGTATATAGTTGCGTCAAAGTTTCTGACTTTTCCTGCATGGACCACAATAGGCCAATCTGGCCCTCAGGATGGGGACCAACCAGAGGCCAGTTCGACTCTGTTCTCACATGGGGGGGTGTGGTTATGTAGGACATCAAACAGTGATGTGGGGGGACTTGGTGGTTACCAAGGATTCCTATAATCATTTCTCATTGTTAAACTTTTCATGTAACACTTTTGAGTCCACTTAACAGTATGTAACATAATTTGGCCAACTCCCTGTTATTCATATTACCATTAAAGGGGTTGTTCACCTTTGAGTTAACTTTTAGTATAATGTAGAGAGTGATATTCTGAGACAATTTGTAATTGGTTTTCATTTTTTATTGTTTGTGGTTTTATAGTTATTTAGCTTTTTATTCAGCAGTTCTCTAGTTGCTGTGTCAGCAATTTGGTTTCTAGGGTACAAATTACCCTAGCAACCCAGCATTGATTTGAATAAGAGACTGGAATATGAATAGGAGATGCACTGAATAGAATGATAAGTAATAAAAAGTGACAACAACAAGACATTTCTAGCCTTACAGTGCATTTGTTTTTAGATGGTGTCAGTGACCCCCATTTGAAAGCTGCAAAGAATCAGAAGAAAATTGCAAATCATTAAAAAAAAAAACTATGAAAAATAAATAATGAAGACCAATTGAAACGTTTCTGAGAATTGGCCCTTCTACAATATACTAAAAGTTAACTTGAAGGTGAACCACCCCTTTAAGCTCTATTTATGTAGCAGATTTTTACCCTTCTTTTCAGTCCATGCCCCAGTGGAGCTTACGATCTGTGGTTCCCATCACTGTCAAACTTGGGTTAATAAAATTAGGAGCCAAGTAAACTTGCATTATATGGTTTGCAGTGTAAATCTGACTAATCTCCTTGTTACCTCAGGATTAGATTCATTTTTAACCCAGTTGCTAAAAAGCGCATTCTAACGCTAGAACAAATCTGTAGTAGTAAAGTGAATTATTGTGTTATTCAGAGAGCAACATTTCCCCCTAGTGCAATTTACTATAATTGCACCATCTAAATCTTTATGGGGAGAAAGAGAAAATGATGAGCTTACCAAATTTTGGAAGAAAAAAGGGGTTTTGGCCCTCCTCTATAATCACGGGAACTCCTACACTTCCAATCAGGGCCTGGACCAGTGATGAGGGCTAAGCCTGAAGGACAGCTGGGGGAGATGTAGGAAGGAATTGCTATTTTTCTCCTGGTTATACCTGGAAGCCCAAGTTAAATTGAGATTTTTCGGAAACATTTATTATTCTAGACCAGAGGCACCCACTTTTATCAAAATTCAGATGAGTCTCCACATCCCATACTACCCAAATCATGCCTGTTCTGCACACAGACCCACCCCAATCACACCCAGGCCACATTCCCAACCTCACTCTCTGATCTGCCTGTTTTGGAGTATTTAGGGTGCATTTCAATGGCAAGGAGGTAAGTAAAACTAGGGTGAAAATTCTGACAGTGAGTGTCTGGGCTGTAATTGCAGCTGACACAGAGAGAGGGTGCGAATTAGGACAACTCCCTAAAATTAGTGTTGAGAGCTGGCATGTCTGCTACACATTGTTATAACTATGACTCACCAATGTTTTCTGGTATATGTAACCTTGTTATGAACAAAGGGAGTTACCCTGACCTAGACAGTCAGGTTTTATATAAAAATAAATCTGCTCTCTTTAATCAACCAGTCCAGTAACTTCTACTAAGGTGTCCAAAAGCATCCACCCTCCTCCACAGAGTAAAGTCCAGAAGAAAGACCTATGGGTCCTTCTATTTTTAAGATTAGGGAATACCCATAACATTCTTGGAATAATTGTGACATCCCTTACAGGGCACAGAATAGAGGAGTTTTAACACGTTACATCCCCTTACATTGCTGAGAGCTGACACACGTGTAAATGTAACCCTAGCCAAGAGATCCTGGCTACATGTACATTTGTGTTTCCAAGGGGCAAAGCTCAAATAATTTAATGTACCTTGGTAAAGCTGGGCAGAGAATTTATAGTACAAATGAATATCTAAGCATGAAAGCTTCACCAAGTAACTCACTGAATTGCATAGGTGGCTCCTGCCCAGGCTCTCAGCCAGGACTGGACTGAGAATCAAAATAGGCCCTGGCATTTCAGGTACACAGAGGCCCAATCAGCCCACATAGAGGCCCAAACAGTCCCCACCAGCCCACTAAATACTGACTTTTTATGTCACCTTATAGCAGCCCATCTGGCATTTGCCCTAACCCACAGATTGCAAGTCCGGGCCTGCTCTCAGCCCAAGGGAGTTGACAATCCGTAAACAGACACACAAAAAGGTTGAAGCACGGCACTCTGATGGGTTACACACAGATCAGACCAATAGTACATAAAAATATGAAAATTCTATTAATATAAACATATCACACCTAACGCGTTTTGTGTCACTAGAACTAAGACTAAGTGTCCCAGAGAATTTGGAGTAAACATGGAATGCTCAACCATGTGAAACATCTAGATTTTTGCAAAAGAAGATCACATTGCTTTGAGAATAAGCCAGGGATTTTAATTTATTTATACAAACTGAAGAAAGTGTCACTAAATATTCATGTACTCCTTTAAATAAATCATAGTAATCAGTCCAAACTAGGAAGCTGAAGAAATAAACTTTAGCGGTAGGAACAAGGTCAGTAAGAATAAGGTTTGAGTGAAAAGCCATTACTCTTATTCCTTTCTAGGCTGGACCTGAAGATGGAAGTGCTGGGTGTTTGATATCACAGAACTGCTGGTCTGTCAAATGTTGGATCAATACGGGCTCCCGCACACTATCCTTTAAATAATACA
>CM044445.1:19377183-19387314 GCA_024363595.1 Xenopus borealis
GTTCAGATACTAAATTTTTTTTTTTTTTTTAAACAAGAAAGTATTGCTGTAGTAGTCACTGCAGCAGTTGCATGACAATGTTAGACTGCTCACGTTGTGTTGATGTATTTACTTTTTTCTGTTAAGAAGTCCTAAGCATAGCACAGAGTCCAGGTAACTTATACCTAAAACTTACCTTGGCCTCTTCAGCTGTAATTCTATGCACTGCAAACCGGCCCTTGGTATCGTACACTAGACGGAAGTGTTCACCAGTCTTTTCAATACTGATGACATCTGTGGAACAATTAAACACAAAGTCTAACTACAGCCCACAAGAATAAATAGAGCATATTGCATAAAGTGTATGCCCTTATCCATGCAAAAGATTAGGAGGCCAAAAATACAGTAATCTTTTTAGCATCTCCAACATTAATGTTGAAAAAATATATATTTACACAGTAGCATAAAACAGGTAACAACACATTTAAGACTGTAATTAGCAATATGAAGAGTAGGGGGAAAAGGTGCCCATAGGAAAATGCTAAAGGTTTAAAACCCGTTGATCAATCAAGTTTCAGATCCAAATAATACCCAAGCACAGATTCTTCAGTACCAGTCTGTCAACTAAGCACCACGGCACTATAATTCCTAAACTAGCCCAGCACTTTCTTCCCCCAATAGTCCCGGCAGTAGGATGCTCACCCATGAAGCCTGCAGGATATGTGATGTCTGTCCGGACCTTGCCATCAATTTTAATAAAGCGCTGCATGCAAATCTTCTTCACTTCGTCCCCAGTCAACGCATACTTAAGCCGGTTCCTAAGGAAGATGATCAGGGGCAGACACTCTCTGAGCTTGTGGGGACCAGTGGATGGACGAGGAGCCTGAGAAATATAAAGACATCGGAGGTCACTTGTATGTAGGGCAACGCGCTTGCTGGATCAGCATCCCTTAGTATTTAAAATAAAAGAATCCCACACCTATACATTCACTCGGATTAACACCCAATTACTGCTTACTATAAAGAATATCTGGTCTTAGTGCACACAACCAACCACATTGCTGCTTTGTAGCTATTTATTAAGAATAGTAGATCTTTCGATGTTCAACAAATGGAGTAAAAGGGATTTTTACTTACAAAGACACCAGTCAACTTGTCCAACATCCAATGTTTTGGCGCAGCAACGCGCTTCAAGTGCTTCTTCGGTCCGCGAGCCTATAAAGGAAATAAATGGGTGAGAGTGAACAGAGCAAGCGACTAGTCTGACATTGCATTGCAAGTGTACTTCACTGTTAAATCCATTACATCAAAAATGACTGAGATGCAACTGCCATCAACCCACTGGGAGACAATGTGAACAGCAGATAGAGGGCACAGAGTTTAAACACTTCCAATCAAAACTAGGCAGAAGGTCTTTATAGCTGGCATTATACAGGTTTCAGCTTCTGGTTCATTTGGCTGGCAAATCTGCTCAAATAGAAAACCATACATCTTATTTACCAGCCAGGGTAAGATATCCACTATCCAGAAATCTTCAAATTATAGTATTGAGTCCTATGTAAACTCTAATTTGCCTGATCATAATAAGACAGCGCCTCACTTGAATCAATCCTATTTGTGACTTCACTGCTTTCTAACTAGTAACATTACAAAATTAAAGTGTATTAAAGTAATAATATAATGCAGTGTCTTTACTTTAAAACACTTTCATTTTTTGGTGTTACTGTTCCTTTAAAGGGGTTGTTCACCTTTGCAATTGGTTTTGATTTTTTTATTTGTGGTTGTGGTTTTTTTATTCAGCATGTCTCCAGCTTGGAATTTCCCTAACAACCACACTGATTTGAATAAGAGACTGGACTATGAATAGGAGAGGACCTGAATAGGAAGGGGAGTAATAAAAAGTAGCAACAACTATACATTTATATCCTTACAGATCATTTGTTTTTAGAAGGGGGTCAGTGACCCCCCCCCCCATTTGAAAGCTGGAAAAAGTCAGATGATGGGAAATAAATCTATAACAAAATAAATAATGAAGACCAGTTGAAAAGTTGCTTAGAATTAGCCATTCTAGGACAACCTTAAAGTTAAAGGAGCAGTAACAAAAAATAAAGTTTTTTAAAGTAATAAAAATGTAATGCAGTGTTGCCCTGCACTGGTAAAACTGCAGTGTTTGCTTTAGAAACACTACTATCGTCTATAAAAATAATCTGCTGTGAAGCAACGGGGGCAGACATTCTAAGAAGAAAACACTCAGGTTACACGTCAGACAGAAGATAAGCTCTATAGAACATAATGGTATTATCGGTTATCCATTATTTAACCTGTGCCATATAGCCTATTTTTTTTTTTTTTCAATTTCTGTCATTGCTACACAGCAGCCTGTTTATATGAACTATAGTAGTGTTTCTGAAGCAGTGCATTATATTTTCATTACTTTAACACTTTAATTATTTTGATGTTACTGGTTTAAGGCATTCATTAGGCCGAGAGCTCCTGTACAGTCTAGAAAACCCCAATTCCCAAGCTTTCTGGATAATGGATCCTACCACTGTACGAATAACTACAAAACCAGGCGACAGTTACACTATGAGAGTAAATGAGTATTTCCTATTAGAGGAAGCGAAGTTAAAATGCAGTAAAGGCTACAGGGGGAACTGAATGGAGAACCGAACAAAGTATTTGGAACAAACCATTTCCACTGTCCCCTTTCAGACCGCCGTAGCAATTCTACAGACTATAGATGAAGTTCCCTGGGGAAAGACAAGTAAGCCCAGCACCAGGTACTTTTCACAGACTCTCAAGAACCAAAGCGGCCTGCGACTACTCCTTTCAGACACCCGTTTAACGCAGCCCCAGTTTATAAATCCCCTAAACTATGGCGCTATCCCTACTGCTCGGGGCAATTCCACGCACTCTGAGGCGGTCGGATAGCGATGGAAAACACGAATAAACAGGATGGGAAAAGATTCGATATCGAAGGCAATGAGTGAACAAGTCTCACCATGGCTGCGTCTGCAATGGAAAGGACCTCCTTCTTCCGGTCCCGCCGGGATAAAGAGTGCGCACTGAACGTCAGGCAGGAAGAGACGCCGTGTCCACGATGATGTTGCTATACCCTGCTGGCTTGGAGGAAGTACTACACTTTCACCCGTCTGCCATTAAAAATAGGATAAGGAATCACACACTTTCGTGTGTGGAGAAATATGTACTTGTCCGCCGGCATACAGAAATATAATAACAATAGCCGTAGCAAGTATAATAATCAGCTTATCTCACCCGTACAGTTATATTTCCTATAAGGCACGGCCGTATTGTATTCTCGAGCTATCCGCCTGTATATAATAAAATCAGCACAGGTGCTACTTTACACTAAAATATTGTTGGTTTTAAGTGTTCAGTCACCTAGGAGCCTAACTGCACAGTTGTATTGATATTAATGCCTGCAGATTTGTCCAGCCTGCTGCTGTTCCTTTATATCATCCTGCGTGTACAGAGGTGTAGTTCAGCAATGGCTCTCTCTCTCTCTCTCTGTACAGCTACAGGCAGCCAATTGCCTAGAAAATGTTTGACTTTTTTTTTTTTTTCAACAAACTTTGTTAAAAAATAAATAAAAATGTTCCCCCCTCATGAAGCAATTTTTCCATCTAGTAATGGTATGTGAGGGAGGGGTTAACCATGCAGCTCCTGCTCCCTCAGAAAGCCACCTAAATCTATATATAAGACAGGAGTGCAGCTCACCCCAGCCCCTATAGCTGCTCTAAAATTCCAATTAGGTTAGCAGATTGAGCCCAGTGTAACTAGAACTCCTAAATCCCACAAAAAGATCAGTTATAGGACATTAGATTGGGCCAGGCTTTTATTATTTTGCACTAGCGATGACTCTCAATACTCCTCCCATTCTGAAGTAATGGCTACACCTGGGAGAAAAGATACTGATGACTTCCTTGGACTTCCATGAGTCTGTCAAAGGCCTGTTTGCCATATACCCCTTCATGAAACCACCTGGAAGCTACTTCAGCCTTAAAGGACCAGTAGCGGCACTGTAGCCATGAAGCCTGCATCCCACCATCACTTACTGCCCCTTTTGTTTCTTTTCCTTTTGTCAACAACGGCTGTAGAAAATGAGTTCAGGGCTCTGTCCAGGTCTCCTTCTCTTCCACTGATAAAGACTTTGCTGGACTATGGGCCTCTCAAACCTAGCATGGCAGCAAAACAAGAGCTGAGCTTGCAACACCTGCGATTCATGTTGGACTTATACAGGCGGTCAGCCGACGGGGATGGGAGGCCAAGGACTGGTCGTCAGGCAGGTGCTGCAGTGAGGCTGGTGAGACCCCTCAAACAGGCATCTTTTGTTAATGGTGAGCAGTGTGGCTTCCATATTTATAAATTGCACATGGTTGACTATTCACTCATAACTAGGGTTGCCACCTTTTCTGGAAAAAAATACCAGCCTTCCTATATATTTAGCTTTTTTTCCATATTAATAACATTGGGATCAACCATAATTTTTACCAGCCAGGTGGCAACCCTACTCATAACCCAAAAGCTTGCTGTCATTATAAAATATTTTTTTTTACATTTTTATACATGCCTGAGTTACCTTTAAAAAGAAACACTTGTGAAAATGACTTTGGGTCCAGCCATTCATTAGATGTGTATTAATTAAAATGTTATGCAGTATAGCTAGAGTTGCTCCTCCCAACGTGTTAAAACGGGGCACATATATAATCCATGTGATGTAGGATTATCATTTCAGCTGCATGCTATAAAATCTCGTAGAAACCAGTGCAGCCAGCAGCATATATATATGAGGCCTGCTTAATAGAAAGACAGCACATATTTTTCAGTTGTCTGATTTTTGTTAACAGGGTCATTCTATTACTATTGTAATTTACTAGCATCCACAGTTATGTTGGCAGTTCATGCAGATTTTGCACAGTATTTAATATCTAAAGGAGCCAGCACAAAAAAATAAAATAAATTCCACACTCTGCAGGAGTGATTAGCAATCAGTTCAGATGTTTGATTCGATACCAGCACAGTCTGCAGCAGGAGTGTTTAATTGCTAATTAGCTGTATGTTTCATTATGTGTTTGTACCATTTCATAGGGTTCCTGTACATTTCCCTGTGTTTAGCAGCAGCCCTTTATTAGCCACCTGCCCACTTATGAATTGCAATTGCAATGTACTTGCAGCAATAACACTGTACCTGTGTCTATAATGCATTTGGCCACATCCTAGAGTGGCTGAGTGTGTTACAAAAACTGCAATTTTGCACTTACAAAGTCCACATGCGGATTATGTGAATCCTGATGAATAATGTACTCGTTTCAATGTTGCATTTTGTTTCAAATAAGACATAGTCTAACTGTCTGGATAACTGGTTTCCAGATAATGGACCCTATACCCGTATTAAGTTCTTGGGTTCACTTTATATCCCTGCAGTATGATCCCCACAATATCTTTTTATCATACAGTGGGGATATAAAACAGGACATATTATTTGAATGCATTACCCTCTTGTTTCCTTCCTCGGCCTATAAAACTGTAAACTGGATGGTAATCTAGATTGTCTGCAGGGGATGTCGCTTTTAGTTTCATGTAAATTAAATTCCTGTTAAAACTGCAGTTAAGTATCCTCAGCCTGACTAATATGTCTTATTTTCTGAATTGTGGGTTATAGTCCCAAGCGTAAGTGTACAAAATAACCATCATACCCTGGGCTGATTTTGTTTATTGTGGGATTTAGTATTCTACATTTTACTATTCTAATGTGACTCTTAAGCTTTCTCTCTGTCTTCCTCTCTCAGGAGATCACTGGCACACATGGACATTTATGTTCAACCTTTACGGGCTGGCAAGTGCAGAGCAGTTGTTGAGGGCTACTGCTGTGCATCCGTTTGCACTCCGGTTGGGTGCCGCCTCCTTTTCCTGCATGGTGGACCTCCTACCCAATGCTGTTCTCTCCTCAAAAACTAGACATCATGTTGGAAGACGAATGTGGGCAGAGACAGATTTAACATCGCACCTTAAAACTGTGATAGAGAGCTCAGAGAAGGCTTTGTACCTTCAGCTTATGTGCCGCAAGTCTGGAAGGCAACCATTAAAGCAGCCAGCTGTTTCTTCTTCCCAAATTCCATTTTTGCTACTGTACCTCAATCACACTTTGCACAGTTTAAGCACAGTGAACAATATGGCTGCTGGGGAACCAGTAAAGGGTTTATCAGGAAAGGCTGTGCCTCGCCTGCTCAAAAGAAAATCACGCCAGACAGGAACAATAGGTATCAAGCTTCCATGGTTCCCAAACCAAAGTGGACAGTTCAAGAATCAGTGCAGTCTCCGTCCATTCTGGGTTAGCTTCCACCAGCTGGGATGGGATCACTGGATCATTGCTCCACATAGGTACAACCCTGGCTACTGCAAGGGAGACTGCCCCAGACTTCTCCACTCAGGTTATAATTCCCCCAATCATGCCATCATCCAGAACTTCATCAATCAGGTAGTGGATGGAAGCGTTCCACGTCCATCTTGTGTGCCGTACGCCTATGGTCCTATTAGTGTCCTCATGATTGAACCTGGAGGCAACATTCTCTACAAAGAATATGAGAACATGATGGCGGAATCTTGCACCTGCCGATGAAACGGGGGCCCTTTCCTGGCCGCTCTTGCCAAATAATAAGCACTTTATTAATGCCACTTTAACTATTTAACTTACTTGTATAATGTATGTGTATGTATATATATATGTGTGTGTTTGAGAAATAATGGTGAATCAAGCCTTTAGATGTGAATTATTACTAGCAGGTTTGCCCAAAACTAATAATGTATTCTCCTCCCGTTCCCTGTCTTCCTCCAGCGAAAGCTAAATAAAGACTTTTTCACTTTTTCTAATCCTATGTATGGGTTTCTGTAGCTCAATTCACAGAGGCAGAATGGAGTGTATCTTGATTTGTTGCATACAACTGCATAAACAGCAGCAGTTTGCAACCCATCACAAAAAGACACGGTGTTCAAATGTTGGTCCAAGTCAAGACATGACTTTTGTATTATAAAATGTCAAGGACAGAGGGGCCTATATATTATGCTGTGCAAAACAAAATCTGCCAGAAAAAACTAGTAAAAAGCTGTGTAAAATAAATGGCAAATTTATCTAGCTGTGTTTTATTTTATGCCATGGGAACGCCAGATTCTCCGCCATTATTTTACACTGCTTCAGGCCTTTGTTTGGAAAAAAAAAGTTTGTAAAAAAATTACTCCATTCTTATGCCATTCTTTATACAGTGATGCCTGGTGATGTGAAAAAAATTATCTAATCTTTTTTACACTACAAAATAAATATGCCTCTTAGTCACCATTTACTATTTTTATATGGCACTGACCCCAGAGAGTAGAAGGGTCCCCAACCTTTTATATCTCTGACAGTCATAGGTAAACAGAATTTGTGATTGACACAAACATGTAAAAAGTTCCTGGCATGCCAAATAAGGGTTCTGATTGGCTGTTTGGTAGCCCCTATGAGTTATGGCAGCCTACAGGAGGCTTGATTTGGCAACAACTTGCCTCCAAGCCAAACATTCAAAAAATGAACATCTGCTTTGAGACCACTGGGAGCAACATCCAAGGGGTGGGTGAGAAACTTTAGCTGGGGGTCTCTTATAAGTACATTCACGATACATAACACTTCATTTTAAGCCCCAACTGTCCGTTTTAATTTGTGTATATGAAAGCTGCCGTGTTTGCAGTCTGTGTAAACCCTCCAGTGTGACTCATGTAGGTATAGGTATATAAATGTGTATTTACAGTAGGATAGAAACGCTTTATTAACATGAAAGACGACACTGAATGTGTTAACCTTTCAAGTGGATGCTGAAATTGAAGAGAGAGAAAATTAAATACACACACACACAGGATTTTATAAAGCATCATAGTAGAACAGTCAGTGAATTCTCTAGTAAATGAACTGAATGTAAGGGTTTTTTTTTTTTTGAAGAATAGGTAAATAGCACTTGGAAATCACACTGTATGCTTTTGGGGCTATATCTACGAATTATTATACGGTACATATCCTTATAGACCAAGAAAAACATTTCCATCTGCTGTAAACCAACAACCAGGTGGTTATTTATTAAAGCTCAATTTTTTCTGGTTGGGCCGTTAAAAGGGAAAACTCAAATATTTGGAGGAAATAAATGTATTTGGATTTATTATACCCAAAGCTGCTAAAAGTCTGAATCTGAAAATACTACCATCTCAAACCTGTCGAGATCCTGTAGAAGTCAATGGCAGATGTCCCGTTTCCAATCTGAAGATATCTGGGTCTGTTCTGGGTTTCGTACGATAATCCAAACAATTGTTGAAGTGATAACTGAAAAAATCGAGAGATTCGGGAGCTGAATTTGTACGATTCAAGTTTTCGAGACTTTTCCCAAATCAAATTTTTCGAGTTGTTATATTAATAAATAAGGTAAAATCATGATTGGGGGTTGTTCAGAGTTTTAGTAGATACCCCCCCCAACGTCCACCAACAGTCATTGGATACTGGAAACTCATTTCCCTAGATTTTGTTTCTTTTTAGAATTTTATTACTGTTTTTCCACCTCAGGTTCTGTCTTTGGGCTCTCTTTCGAAAAGGCTACATGTGGAAAAAAAACAGATCTAATTTATTCTATATTAGAAGAAAGGTTTAGTAAGCTAGGCAAGATTTGCGAGGCTTGGACTCAAGGGATTTCACACTTACATCTTTGACTCGTGTAGTGTTCAAACATAATTCTCCTCAAATATTTGCTGGGTTGGGCTGTACGTGTACTGGGATGACGTAGGTTTATCTTTGAGAACATAAAGGTTGTTGTGAAGCTCGGATGCATTCTCTCAAGGAGTGGAATTAAAGCAGAATAAGTTCCAATCCTGGCATCTCTCACACTATCGACTATGGGCTCCATTGAAGCAGCTTGCCTCTGCATCCTCTTACTTCTGTGTGGCAGTGAGGTAAGGAACATAAAGGGATCTGGCTGGTCAACTATCCTAGGTTCCTTATAACATGTTTACAGATATTTAAAGCACTCCAACAAAACCTGTTAAAGTGTGGTTAAACTTTAAGTTAATTTAAAGGTTAACAACCCCTTTAAAGTCATTGCCCCTACCATAGTTGCAGGGGTAATCCAATGTAGCAAAAGGTAGAGTAGCAGAGGGCCGGTCATTTTAGTCATTCAGCTCTTTGTGATTATCATGGGTGACAAGATTGTGGCAATAACCTCTGGAGTTGTTAGGGCAGTAAAATCACTTGGCATTATCCTCCAGAGAGATTTCCAAACTGAATTACAAACAAGGGTGGTTTAAATGGGTGGCAAATGAACTAGTTATCTTTAGTGTGGCTCAGTTGATAAGGGCACTCATGGAGACGGGAGATGTATTCATAATTAAAGGAAGGTTAGGAACACCTACTGGGGGGGGGGACGCTGATGACAGAATCATTGGCAGAGCTTAAAAATGGGTTGATATTTTTTAAATACAGTAAAATGGGGATGTATGTAGTAGGGATGCACCGAATCCACTATTTTGGATTTGGCCGAACCCCTGAATCCTTCTCGAAAGAGTTGGCGAATACCGAATCCGAACCCTAATTTGCATATGCAAATTATGGGTGGGAAGGGGGAAACATTTTTTACTTCCTTGTTTTGTGCCAAAAATCACGTGATTTCCCTCCCTGACCCTAATTAGCATATGCAAATTAGGATTCCGATTCGGTTCGGCCAGGCAGAAGGATTCGGCTGAATCCGAATCCTGCTGAAAAGAGCAGAATCCCGAACCGAATCCTGGATTCTGTGCATCCCTAGTATGTGGTTTTTGTTTAATTAGATCTCTAATAATACCCAGACTGATAATCGGACTTATGGACATACTGTTATCCAAGAAAAAATGTATGCTGTTTTTTGATTTGTGCCAAATCCAGTTTTTAAAGTAAAGGTATGGAACCTGTTATCCAGAATGCTCTGGACCTGAAGTTTTCTGGATAAACGATGAATAAATGATGAATAAACCCAATAGGTTGGTTTTGCTTCCAATAAAGATTAATTATATCTTAGCTGGGATCAAGCACAAAGTAATGTTTTATTATTACAGAGAAATAGGAAATAATTTTTAAGAATTTGGATA
>CM044445.1:19405533-19441388 GCA_024363595.1 Xenopus borealis
TGCAGTTGGCATCAGGAGTAGGAAAATGTCCTTCATCAAATGGAGCTTCTCCAAAGTCAATTATAGCAGGTGCAAGACGACTTGCATTCCATATGCATCCATCAGATAGTTCATATGTGTACGATCCTCGCTGGCATCTCACTTCAAGTGGTGTAGTAAATTTCGATTGTCCTTGTTTCAGTATTCCTGTTTTTTTCAAATTCTGACTAAAGATCCAGGCTGAGTGCACTCTTGCACCACATTTTTTTGTCAGTATAAGCCTTGCATTTAGCTTGTTGAAATTTGACAATGTCTGCAGTAGATGATTTTGTAGGAACAGTATTTTGTGGAAGTTTGATGTCTGCCAAATGTAACTTAGTTTGCATCTGTCTGCCATGTAGTAATTCAACTGGAGATGCTTGGGTTGTTGCATGGCACATTGCTCTGTGGTTATTTAGGAACTCTGTTGTAAATACGTTCCAAGATTCCCTGTAAGGTTTGCTGTCTGTAGTTCTCTCTTTCTTTGTTGAATCGCTCAATTTCTCCATTTGTTTGTGGGTAATACCCTGAAGATTTCCTATGCCCACTATTCCTCTCAGAAAGAATTCAAACTCAGATGAGACAAACTGTGGCCTGTTGTCTGATATTAACTCCTTTGGATTACCTTCTCTGGTGAAGACTGTAGGCAGAAATGTTACTGTAGCTGATGTTATGTGAAAAACAAATGCAATTTCAGACCATTTACTGTAAAAGTCTATCAAGGTTATAGCAAATCTACAGTCTATAGGAGCATCTGCAAAATGACCCACAATATCAATAGCAAGTTTTTCCCATGCTGAATCAGGGAAAGGTACTGGCTGAAGTGGTGGTGTATGTGTGATAGCTGTTTTGTCGTGATTCTGACAAGTCACACAAGAATAAATGGCCATTTCCACATCGGCATCCATTGCTGGCCACCAGTATACAGTAGTTCTCGTAGTCTTTGTTTTGTACGGACAATTCCTTGATGACTCTCATGTGCAAGTTGTATGAGCTTTTCTCGCAAGGTCTCTGGTAACATTAAGTGGTGAGCTCCATGGACATCATAGCCATATACTAATGATAATTCATGTCTAATCTTGTAGTAAGGTTGAAAATCAGAACTCCTTCTGCTTCTCGCAATGTCTCTGGTACCAATAAATGGTGAGCTCCACGGACAACATAGCCATCTACTAAGGACAGCTCGTGTCTAATCCTGTAGTAAGGTTGAAGAGCAGGACTGAGTTTCTTCTCAACATTTGGCCATTTGCTTTGTAAGATGTCCCCTAGTTTTACTTGGATTGGATATGTGAGGCAAGATTGCTTAAAATCAGCAGCTGTAACGGTAGATGATAAATCAGTCAGTGCTACAACTTTTATGTCCTCATCCAGTGAAACAGAAGCTGTAGGTAAAGGTAAATGTGACAAACAATCAGTAGTAATGTGTGTTTTCAAACCTGGTTTGTATTGCATTTTGTAGTTGAAATTCAGTAGCCTTGCTAACCATCAAGCTATATGCATTCCGGCTCTTCCTAGTTCCTTTGTTGTAAACCTTGTAGTTAAAGGGCTATGATCAGTGCATAAGGTGAATTCCTTACCCCATAGTTAAGTTTGCCATTTTTCTGTTGCCCAAACACATGCTAGAGCTTCTTTTTCAGCAGTTGAATATTATGCTCTGTCTCTGGATGCAAATGCAACATTTTTCTCTGAATGATCAGCATGTATCTGTTTGAGAACTGCTCCAATCCCATAGTCCAAAGCATCTGTAGTGATTATAGTTGGTAGTGCAGGATCAAATAAAGCTAGTGCCGGACTGTTCACAATTAACTGTTTCACTATTTCAAAGCTATTTTGAGCAGTCTCTGACCAAACCAGACTTGAAGTTCCACGAAGTAGTGCTCTAAGTAGCCCCACAACTGAAGCATAATTGGGATTAATACCATAAAGTAAGACCTAAGAAAGCTTGTTAACAGCGATGACATGGTCGGTGTCAGGCAGTAATCCCTCTTCTGAAATTATATGACCCAGAAAAGACAACTGAGTTTGTCTGAAGTGACATTTGGAAAGTTTGGCTTGGCAGGGGATGATTATCCATAGCAACTGCTTTATTAGGTTTACAGAGATCAACACATAATCGTATACAGTACCTCCAGTTTTCTTCATTGTTACAATGAAAATGGGTGAAACCCATTTGGAGGATTCAGATTTTTCAATCACGATCTTGCTGTCACGGTCGGCACCCAAACCAGAACAAATGCCAAGCACCCTGGTCACGGCTCGTGCTTCACCAGTAGTGTGACCGCCTTTGGCTTCGGGAGGAGCCCTCAGCTACTCAGATGCCACCTGGACTTTAACGAGAGGTGCAAGGCAGGGGTTCTGGCCAGCAAGGGGCACGACTGTAGTCAGAGTCTGGAAAGGCCGAAGGTCACAGTACAGGCAGGAATAGGCAGATTCGTGGTCAGACAGGCCGGGTCAAGGCGGGCGGAAAGCAAGGAGTAGTCAGCGCTACGCAACAAGTTGGCGCTATAGAAATACATGTTAATAATAATAGTCAGGCAGGCAAGGAGTCAAACCAGGAAGACAATCGAAGGATTAAGCGGAATCAAAGTCGGTTTCAGGCAAGGGTCAGGTTCCAGAGATCAGCGTAGTCAAAACAGCTAGGCAAGGTCAAACACAGGTATAAAATAATCTAGAAGCTTACAGCAAAAAGAACTAGGCACCAGGAAACTAAACCTATAACGGGCAGCGCAAAAATCCCTTTAATACTTTTGAATTTGGCGCCGTTGCGCGCCGACGCCATCACGTCAGCGCGCCTGCGCCTTTAAATATGTGCGGAAGTGCGCCGCGCGCGCCTAGAGGAAGCCAGCGCCGGAGGAAGAAAGATGCGGCGGGTGTCCCTGCCATCCCCCCACTAGACCACCAGGGTAAGTTCCTTACACTTGCTCTACCAGTTTCTTTAGCTCCGGAGAAAACCAATTACATGCGGCCTACCACGAAAGTGGTTTGTAAGTAGGCATTTTAGCCACAACATTCGGTGAAGGAGAAATACACCTGCAGATTGAATCTAAGAATAGTCACCTTAGAATATTTCTATAAAGTTTTTTACCACTGGGAATCGCACAGTGTTATATTTCGAGGAAACACATGTACATGTATGCATATGCACATGACTATATATGTGTCCTCACTAGTTCCATAATTTTTCGGTTTTGAAACACAGGGTGACCTCCATATTCCTGAGCATACTACACTATATTGTTTTTTTCTAAAAATTTCCATTGCCCTAGGCGCTGTTTTCTATATAGGAAAATTTCCTTTTGCTGCTATTACTTTTAACTGTAGTTCTTTCCCCACTTGCGGCTGGTGGCAGAGGAAGATTTGGCCAGAGGAAGGGGGGCTGGTCACTTCCTGCAACAGAGATGGCTGCTGATATCCTTCTTCCTGTTCTGTAATACAGCTGGAGAGGGAAGGAGATTTCCCCCAGTATTTGAGCAAGCCTCTCTAAGCCTTCATGAAACCAATGCTGACCAATGCTCAGCAGGCAGAGAAAGCCCTTTGCTTGTAACCTAAACCCATCAGTCTGCTTTAATTGCATTAAATGCCTATAAGCTGATGTAAGTATGGAGTACAAATAATGTAATTTGGGTGGGGGAGATGTGACAAATATATACGTAGTAGGAAAATATACTTTACGTGTCCTTTAATGTCCCTCTCCCACTGTTACCTGTACATGACTGTGTTTCTAGGACCCTAATCTTCTACCCTTCCACAAGTCATATGCATCCCACTCTGTATAATAAGCTAGCAGGTGGTCAGTAGCAGATAGCAGTAGGAACAATGCCTTCAATTTACCCCCAGCCTGGATAGAGAGATATTATAAACCAATTCAAGTGTAGGTATTCCACTGTACTGAGCTGAAAATTGCCATTGAAGCATATGACTATATACTGTACACCTCACATTAAATGGACTTTTGGCGAAACTGTTTTTTTGTTTGTTTTTTTTTTTATATATAAATACATACAGATTTTACCTAATGTTTCTATTTCAAAGCACCAATGGAAAATTAGCAATTAGGAGAGTTTGTTGAAATATCGATACTGAGCTTCATATAAACAAATACATGTCCTTCTGCTAGCTGCAGTCTGTTAGAGGCAAAAATCAATGTAAAAAATCAGTGTGTAGGAAAGTAAAAGAGCTTTCATTTTGAGTCTTTGGCTTTGTTATGTGGTGAATATTTCTGGCATTGTTTATATTGCACCAAAAAGTCATTCTGCGTTTACAAGAGGCAAGAATAAAAATAGGATTGGAGGGTCCTTGTCACAACAGTTAACAATCTAAATAAAGGGTAATTCATATGTCCTAGCTTTGGGAGAATCTATTTGCATAAAGGTATGTTAGAATCTTTTTTTGCCTGGACGTAGTTTTTGTTTCTGGGTTAGATTAAGATAAATTATCTCTTTTCTTAGAGATGACCTCACTACCTGAAGTGCCATGTAGCCCTGAAAATGCTGCCAGTGATATTAGGAGGTGAGCCACTATTAGGTGGGTGTAATGCCGTTAAAAGAGTGCATATTCAAAATATTTGTTTATGATGTTAGTGTGCCTACCCCAAGCAAAGCTGTCACAAAAGAGAAGCGCAGAATTTATGTGGCCTGTGACAATCAAGCCCATTCAAAATTATGTGAACTTTGCACCAGAAGATCAGCAGGTGATGCTGCAGCGGATACTGCAGACGTAATGAAATGGATTAGAGAAGCTGTGATGGAAGGAGTGAAGTTGGCCATTAAAAAGGTCAGAGAAGAGAATTATTTGTTATATCTACAAAGTATTCCTCTACGACTTATTAGTATCCTGTAGATTCAGATGAAAAAGGTTCAATAGAGGAAGGAGAATTTGCTTTGGTGGAGCCTTTTAGGCTGGGGACAGACAGGGAGATTCGGGGAGATTCTGTCGCCTGGCGTTTTTAGCAGGCGACAATCTCCCCGAATTTCCTTCTCCCTGTCTGCCGCTAGTATAACTGACAAAGCACCAGCGCCTGTGCACACATAGCACGGCGATTTCCGGAATCGCCCGAAGATACTTCGTGAGGAAACTTCGGGCGATTCCAGAAATCGCCGCGCTATGTGTGCACAGGCGCTGGCGCTTTGTCAGTTATACTAGTGGCAGACAGGGAGAAGGAAATTCGGGGAGATTGTCGCCTGCTGAAAACGCCAGGCGACAGAATCTCCCCGAATCTCCCTGTCTGTCCCCAGCCTAATAGAGAGCCAGCCAGAGTGAGAAGCCAGAATAGCAATCATCCTCTTCAAATCCTTTCAAGTTTTTGAAAAAAAGATAAGTCAACTTTTCCTCTGCATAAGATAATTAAAGAGATTGTTGTAAAAGAATGTTATAAAACAGATTCAAAGTTCCTGATTCCACCAAAGATTCAAAAGCTTTATCCTTTTTCAGCTGAGGAGGAGGTGAAGGTTTATGCAGTGGTGTCACAATTGTCTAGAAAAACCCTGTTACCAGTGGAGGATGTAATATCTTTCCAAAATCCCATGGATAGGAAGATGGAGGCTTCTTGGAAGAGAACCTATCTGACTTTAGGAGCTACTTGTAAGCCAGCCTTAGCTCTGACATCTGTGTCTAGGGCTATACAGATGTGGTTACATAATGTGGAGACAGCTTTAAGAGAAGGGATGGATAGAAGATGTATTGTAGAAGCACTAGCAGAGTTAAAGTTATCGACTGACTTTGTTTCTGAAGCCTTGGTGGATCTTGTTGGATCCTCATCTAGGGCAATGGCCTTATCAATAGCTGCAAGAATAGCTTTATGCTTAAGCCTAGAGCATAGACAATGCTTCCAAAATGAATCTATGTAACTTACCTTTTGAAGGGAATATGTTGTTTGGAACAAAGCTGGATGACCTAATTTAAAAAGTTACAGGGGTAAAAAGCGTATTTTTAACACAGGAGAAGAAATCTTGTAGATCATCAGATTTTGTATCAGGTCATCCTTCCTTTCGGGACAAAACAACAAGGGAGCAAAGACAAACAAGGCCATCAAGAGGAATGGAGCAATCTAACCATTGGAAAGGAGGCCAATACTCTCTCTTTAAAATTCAGAGAGGTAGAGGGATGGCGTCAAGACCATCAAGACAGTTTTGACAGTCAGGCTTCAGGGATACCCAAAATATGAATAAAATTTGCAGACGTTTGGGTAAAGTCGATAACAGATCAATGGATATTAGAAACCATCAGGCACGAATGCTATCTGGAATTCAAAAGTACTCCAACACACAATCATTTTGTTATGACAAAAATTCCCAAGAAGAGACATCAAAGAGAAATATTGAGCAACTATTTACAATAATTGTTGCAAGATGGAGCCGTTCAACTGGTCCCGAAAAGGAATGTATTCAGTCTTGTTCATGCTACGCAAGAAAACAGGAGATTTTCATCCGGTTCTGGATTTTAGACCAGATATTTGTAGATAAGAAGATTCAAGATGGAATAGATTTCAATCATAAAAGAGATCCAAGAAGGGGATTGGCTTCTATCTTTAGATCTGAAGGACGCTTATTTTCATATTCAAATAGTGACCTCACATAAAAAGGTTCCTTAGATTTGTCATCACTATCAATTTACATGCCTCCTTTGGGTTATCAACACCACCCTGAGTCTTTTTAAAGGTTCTGCAGTCACTCATTGCAGAAATCAGGAGATTGGGAATACACCTTTTTCATTATCTCGATGACGTATTGATAAAGTCACAGAATCCCAACATACTGGTGCAACAGAGAGATTATGTTATTCTGTACTTGCAGAATCACGGTTGGGTGTTCAATCTATAGAAAAGCCAACTGTTGCCCGCACAGGATTTGATATACCTGGGAGCCAGTTGTCTGACATATCAAGCAGTGGTGGTGCTACCAGAAGAGAAAAAGAGAAAAATAAAGCAGACAATCAGAGCTCTCATGAGAATCATCATGTTCAGCCAGAGAGATAAGCAGTATTCTGGGTCTCCTAATTTCCTTTTCCAATGTTGAAGTGGGCAAGATGGCATGTCAGGCCTCTTCAAAGAATGTTTTTGAGTCAATGGGATCCAAAATTGCAAGACTGGAATCAGATCAGTATTTGATGGCCACTCCAGCCAATCAGAAATTAGAGAAGTTTGTATTGAGGTGTTGTTGTCCCCAAGCAGTAGCAACAGATGCTTTCCATGGGTCATGGAGCAAGGGTCTCCTATACATATTTCCTCCAATACCTAATTCCTCGAGAATTTAGGAAGATCAGAGTGGACAAAGCAGATGTGATAGCTGATAGCTGACTTGCCAGGGAGACTTTGGTACACATTGATGATGGTGGAAGAACCTTTTCAACTGCCCCACAAGATAGACTTATTGATGCAGGGGCTAGTCAGCCACCCTTGTCCAAAAAGGTTGTGCCTGAAAGCCTGGAGATTAAGTAAAGAAGGGCTTTCAGGTGCAGTAATAAAATTATGATGTCTTCCACTCATATGATATGAGTATGGCAAGTGTCTTCCCAATGGCTTTAATGAAAAGGAATTAGTACGGAACAGTTTTCAATTACCCATGTACTAGAATTTCTCCAGTTCTCCACTAACTCAGCATTAACAGGAATTCAATGGTCCAAGGAGGAAAATATAATTAAATTTATGGCAGGAGTAAAGCATTTGAGGCCTCCAAAGAGGATTTTTTCAGCTACATGGGATTTACCTTGTGTTGCAGGTTACAACCAGACCTTTTGAACCCATAGAGGAAGTATCGGATAGCAATCTGACGTTGAAAACTCTTTCTAACTGCAATAATTTCCTCAAGGAGAGTAAGCAACCTACAAGAGCTATCAGCAGAGCCACCTTTTATAGTCATTCAACCTCATAAAGTGGTGTTTAGAACAGCTCCGGAATATCTACCAAAGGTAGTGTTGACTTTCCATAGTACAAATCAAGAGTCTATCTTGCCAGTATTTTTCCAGTGGTATTTATGGGTAGATCTGGCACATTTTGGAATTTTTAAATGTGTTGTGTGTGCTGTGTATTTTCATTGGGGGTGTTAGAATAGTGAATAGAATCAATAGACTCTAGGAAGGCTATTTCACTGTAGTACTTTACCATTTACTGTATGTTTAAAAGGTATTTAAAAAAAGAAATCCTACAACATATGTAAATGTTTCATATGTAATCATGTAAACATGCTCACTGTAACCAGATAACAAAATGTAGCGTGCTACTGAAAAGAATCTAATTTATGTGATTTTCATTTCTTACCACAAGATGGAGACAAGAGGTTTTAAAACAAAAAGTGTCTGCTGATCGCCCACTTCTCATGATTAGTAATGAAATAAAGACACTGACATAGAAAAAATACAGCAGACACAGTGAATGTTGCAATGCTTTAATAATCGTTAAAAGCTATGCAATCTTTTATAACTGGTCACTCTAGTTTCTCTTTAAAGAATGCTGCTTATAGGGGATGGTCACTTTGAAATCAACTTTTAGTATGATGTAGAGAGTGATATTCTGAGACAATTTGCAATTGGTTTTCAATATTTATTATTTGAGGTTTTTGAGTTATTTGCAGCTCTCCAGTTTAGAATTTCAGCTATTTGTTTGCTAGAATCCAAATTACCCTAAAAACCATGAATGGATTTGAATAAGAGACTGGAATATGACTAGAAAGACAATTAATAAAAAGTAGCAAAAGCAATTACAGAGTATTTGTTTTTTAAGATGGGGTCAGTGATCCCCCATTTGAAAGCTGGAAAGAGTCAAAAGAAGAAAAAAACTCAAAAACAATACATATTCAAAAATGAAGGCAAACTGAGAAAATGCTTAGAATGAACCATTCTATAACATACTAGTTGGACAACCCCTTTAACTTAATGGGCTATATAAGTAAATGGTGATGATATATATAATATAGCACTGCACTATAAAACAGTTATTACTAAGCAGTGAATTCAAATAAGAAATAATAAAACTAAGTAAGGACAGGCCACTCTAGTGATAATCATCCACCTGATGAGTTTTTTTTAAACTTAATTTAATGTTAGCATTTAGATCAATGAGGAATTAGAAACAAAGTAGAACAGAGACTTGTGGCAATTCTGTTACCTGCAAAAAACATGGCAGATTGCAGCTACTGCATTGCAATTCACTCCCATCATGTAGTAAATGACCCAACGACACTCAACACACTACACTTTTAGGACCGTAAATAATCAGCAGCTAGGCGGACCTGATAGGGAACTGAATCATGTCCTTGCTTATGTGACTACAGGGCTGTGATTGGCTATCCCCCTCCTATTGTACTTCTGGCAGGGTCCATTATAACAAATCCATCCTCATTTCAAACACAAACCCAAATTAAAACCAGCAACATACCATTAGACTATATGACATCCTTAAAGTGCAAGTTAAAGGAGAAGATCAGCTTGGAATATCTGAGAGCTTTATAGAGAAGAACATAGGCAGGGGGAGATTTTCACATTTGGGGAGGCTACAGACATCTATACACAAGGCAACTTAACTGCTTAATGCTTTACCATCCATGTGGATGCTTACAATCCAGCATTTTAAAAGTAGAAAAGGGAAACAAGTTCCAGTCCCTGTGCACTAAATCAATGTCATCACACACAGCCAGGGTTGGGCCAAGGGGTAGGCAGAGTAGGCACGTGCCTAGGGCGCAACACTAGGGGGCGCCAGGTACATGCCTCCTCTGTCGCCTATCCCCAGTCTGTTCTCCTCTCTGGCCGACTCTGCGGTTTCTACCTCTTTTTGCACTCCTGTGCATGCGCGCAAACGCACGTGAGCCACCTATGGAGAAACAAATGGTTTAATTTGGAATCTATTTATATAAACATAAATGCAGTTATAGAAACCAATGAAAGGTCTTAATGTCCCTGATACAAATGTTGCACACCCCTAGAAAGTATACTGTAATTCAATAAATATCCACTGACCCTTTCATTAACTGGAAATCATTTTTCAGTATAAGATTCTCCTACGTAAAGAGGAACTATCCTTGGTAAACTGGAACATTGGGTTAACTGTCTTTGAAAAACATAATCTACATAACCAATTACAGCATAGAAATAAAATAATAAATTACATTATTTTTTATATGTTATTAATTAATGCTTAAACTCAAGAACACATTGATTAGTTGTTCATATATTTTTGGCTTTTTTTTTAATGAAACGTGTTACATCTCAGAGTTAGAGGGTGACATTGTGAGGGTGGTCCAGGGGGAAAGCATCTGTCTAGTTTGTATTGCCAAGGTTCTCCATACATCTGGAGGAAACCACATCACCAAGAGGAAACCTACACAGACCCTTGTAGAACATCTGGATTGATTTTAAAACTTAGGCTAGAATTGTCTTTCTGGGAACTGCAGAGAGGAGGCTCCCTAGAGATGTTGGAAATATAATTTTATAAGTTATTTCAATTGCTTTATAAGGGCAAAGGTTTGGGTGTGTTATGTGCTTCATCCCTGTCTAGTATTTAGAAGATCTCAACAATGGTGTATGGGCTATTTGTGAAAGCAGAAAAGCTTATGCACCTCTATTATACTCATCTAACTATGGATGTTTAAAAATATTTGTTTGGTGCTTATTTATTGAAAAATTTAAACTTAAATAGCCCTGCCCATTTGTTCCACTTCTTGCACACTGAATTCTCTGACTGTGTAGGGGACTCAGTGGCACTCAGCACACTACACTGTTATATTGAAACTATACTATGCCATTTTCCTAAGCAGTGCTTCTCAAGACTGTCAATGGTTTTCCTTGTAATTTAGATTATCCTTCCCCATAAATAGCCTGGAACATTTCCCATAATTGTATCATATATACAACTCCTCATCTTTGCATTGTGTGCGGGTACCGGGCATTTGTTGATGACCGTAGAAATTTAAGGCTACCATGAATAGCAATTTTGGGGGGGGTTTGGAAGGGGAAACTATTAGTCCTAGTCTATGGGGAGCTTAAGAGCCTAAATAGAATGCGTTATGATAAGTTGCAATAACCATGCATATGTAACCTTAGTTTTTAGATAGGGTTAACCCCAGCTTTTTCTTAATTTAATTGTTTATAATTAGCCATTCTATAACATACCAAAAGTTTTTTAAAGGTGAACAACCCTTTCAATTCACTAGTATCAAGACTGAATCAGCTACTGTGCAAGTGGGGTGGCACCTATGGTTATTGCCTGTCTTTAACCAAACGTAACTGATCTCAAAGAGGGTTTTTTCAATATACAAGATATCTTGCAGCTGTTGGGGACCGAGGCATAAAGAGGGATTTGCAGGGCTATGCAGTTTTTAAAATAGGGTTAAGGAACAGGAGGTTGAGAAGGTCTAAAAACATGTCAACTTCAAATGACACCACTAATCACAAAGTGACCCAAACATCAGCAGTATGACTACTGGATAAACATGCGTCTGTTTCTTACATGTAACTGTGTGTTGATGATATTCTCTAATAGTGAGAGCTATATTAGATTCTCATAGACAGCATACCTGCAATCACAGTCACCTTGAAGTTTACGTCTGCCCAACTAGAGCCCTGCTCGTTGCATGTCCCTCAGAGATATGTGGGATGGGCTGTATTGATGACGGCAGTTCTACCTTATAGCAGGGCTGATTATAAATAATAGGGCCCCACACTGGGTACTTTTACCTTTCTCCCTGTCCCCATCACTAACAATTACATCAATAGCAATTACCTAAAATTTACAGATAAGGTTATGTAGCGCACCCGTAGGTGTAGCTTTAGCTGTGGATTTGTGGAATGTGTGTGACCCGGCTAACTGCTTAGCTTGTGCCCAGGACCCCCAGTGTACCCATGCAACTCCCGGTACCTGGTGTTGTTCAGTGCAGCAGGAGATTCAGTCAGACACAGTTCTTTGCAGCAAACTTGAACTTATTTATTGAACAGACAGCGTAGTAGGATACTTTGATAATCCCTCCAGTGGGATGATAAAGACAATATGCAAGATAGATAGCAGGCAGCAATGATTCACGTTTCAACAGGATAGTTACCCTCTCACTAGGTAATGTCTCCTCTCAGGTGGAATGCACTAGGCCCTGGATTTCACAGTCTGGGGTCTTGTTTCTTGGCACCCTATTGGGTTATCGCCTCACCCACTGTATTCAGCCTGGGGTCTTGGCACCCTATCTGGTCCTCAACTCACCCGCTGTAATCCCTGATCTAGTGGTGTACATACCACGGGGTCCTAACCCCACTATTTCTCCTTGTTGGAGCCACAGCTGCTCGCTGGCTGCCCTGAGCTGCCTTTCACTCCTAGAGTGACTATCACAGTAACTACTACCACTGGCTAAGCCTAACTTTAGAGGAAACAGACCGTGGCCCTGTAATACCTCTCTGGGAGGCACGGTCCCAGGAGTAAGACCCTAAACACATGGTACTATCTCCTTTTATATTTTTACACAGTGCCATCTAGTGGACAATCCCCAGGAACTAATATGGACCCAGGAAAAGGGACATAGCTGCCTGAGTTACTTAAGGACCCTTAGGTGTCCAAATACGAAGGGGAAACTGCCTGATTAAACTACACCCAAATCTCAGGGTCTCTACAGTTAGAAAAGAGTAATGTATATCTGTCACAGCTTCTACACTATTTACGTTATTGATGACAGAGATGACTGAGACATAGTACAGGTATGGAAAGGCTGTCTCCCATAGACTCCAGTTTATCAGAATAATGGAACATTTTACAAATGATTTCCTTTTTCTCTGTAATAATAGAACAGTACCTTGTACTTGATGGTAACTAAAATATAATTAATCCTTATTGGAAGAAAAAACAGCCTTTTGGGTTTATTTAATTTTTACATGATTTTCTAGCAGCCAGAAATACCCACTGTCTCGAAAACCCCAGTTCCTGAGCATTCTGGATAACAGGTCCCATACCTGTACAGGTTTTCCTGCATTAGACTGCTCAGCAGCATGTTATTGTATGGTGCAAGTACAATCATTTTTATTGAGATTATGCCAATGTATTAGGCCCCGGTGATTACACTGAACTTCTTCTTCCCAAACCTGCACCCAGAACAATGCAATAAAATGGTAGTCCTCTTTTCCTTGAATTCCTTGGTTTGGACCTCTGAGCAATTGCCTGCCCTGACCTCTGACCTGTGAGTGGGTTAGGTCTGTACTGTGTCCTGAACGGATGCCTGCTGTCATTGCTCCGTCAGCCTCAGAAAAGGGGGTGCTTTTTATTCATCACCATGGAGTCCACTGAGGAGGAGAAATCCTTTTATCTATCGCTTTTCATCCACAGGAGGGCAGTGTCAGTGCCATTAGCCTTAAAGGCCAACAGCCTATTTTTATTTTATATTTTCTTTTATTTATCAAGCACAGTAAGATATAAGCAGACCGTTACAGCTCTGCCTTAACACAGGGAAGAAGCTTAACCCATCAGTACCCAATCCTTAAATAAAGACACAGACAAATGTTCTGAGGTGAATCTGTGATGGTCACAGCTTTATTGTATTTCAGTAATGAGGTCCCAACAGTACCCACAAAGGGCTGTTTGATCCGAAGGAAGGCAAAAAAAACCTCTGTGAAGCTTGGGCCAACCTGCTTCAACCAGAGGAAAAAATTCCTTCCTGACTCCCAGGATCAATATGCCCTATTCAGCTTTACCAAAATACATGTATGACTGTCAGTAAGGGAGATGTGTTCCAATGTGGGTGTAAGTAAGGTGATGTGTGTCTGTGTGGTGCATGTATGCTGGCTACCGGTTTGGATATGTGGGGATGTATGGATGCATGTAAGGGTGGTAGTATGGATATGTGGGAATGTGTGGGTGCATGTATGGGTGGTAGTATGGATATGTAGGAATGTATTGGTGCATGTAAGGGTGGTAGTATGGATATGTGGGAATGTGTGGGTGCATGTATGGGTGGTAGTATGGATATGTGGGAATGTGTGGGTGCATGAGAGCTGGCCAATAGGGGCATGAGGGAGTGTATGTGTTGTGTAATTGCAAACTTACCCCTTGATGATACATGGAATGACCAGATCCCTGGGGCATTTCCAACGGGTCAGAACCCTGTTCCTGCCTGGATGTTTCTGCCTCACCACCTTCGGTTTCTTTCTGGGAGGTGCTTGTCTCCTCTGCTGTTCTTCTGATTACGGGTGATGTCTCAACCCCATGGCTCATTCCAGGTAATGGTGGCAGTGTTTTTGGAAACTCTGCTGGAAGCAGCATGTGTAAAAAGCTTTGCCTGGATGAAATGAGAGCGATGATTTTCCCAACACACTCCTCCATTACGTGGTCAGGGTATTCAGCGGCATCCACATTGACAGGTTTGCCTGAAGAGTGGAATTTTGTGGCTACTTTCAGGCAGCACAGAGCCATCATGGAGGGTGCATAAGTGCAAAACTACTGATGGTGGATCAGGCTCAGTGCTGCGATGCGTCTAGCTAGTAGCCATCAGGGCAATGGCTTATGTTGTCTGCAGGAGCGCTAAAGGCTTGTTCTGGCTCGCTCCAGTTGGTTCATTTCCTTCTTTTAAAGGTCTCATCAAAGAGCTTTAGGCAATTCCAAAGGCTCAATTGCTGTGTCTCCACTAGCTTGCAGGCTATATTGAAGCAAGTGGCTCCCACTCTGTTTAAGTTGGTGGTCTTGATGGGAGCAGTGCAGACAAGAAGGCTCTTGTTGTAAAGGTAGGCATCTTCCCTAAACTCTTTGAAGGTCTCTAGGCCAATGCCTATGTGAGCTAAGATGTTCCAGGGCTGGGGGGCGTGGCCTGGATGCGCATGGAATAGGATGCACTTAAGATAGCTCTGCAAATCAACCTGTTATTAACGCTGCTTTTGGCTGTTTATGGGACCCAGACATCTGTGAGTACCACCCTGCAGCAGCTCCACAGCAGCTCCACAGATACTAGGCCTCCTGACTTAACCAGCTCTGCCCAAGATGGCGTTGCAAGGCCAAATCCAGACCAAGACTCTGGCAGATCCTGTCCCTCACACCCAGACGTCACAATGTGTGATGAGTACCATTGCACAGCAGCGATCATGTAATTCCCCCAGTCCCACTGCGACATAGACCAAAGAATATAGATGTCCAACTTCTGCTCCTATAGCCAGACAGATTAGTTACGCAGATATAATACCAAACGCAATGGAGCCTACTCTACTTGAGATAATGCAAATGATGGGGTAAAATCACTCCTGTATTAAATAGACTAGATGAGCTAAAAATTGATTTCAATCTAGCCAAACAAGATGTACAAAATATCAGGGACCGTACAGCAGAAGTGGAAAAGAGGGTCTCTGACTTAGAGGACCTGATGCATCCTATTCCAGCCCATCTTGAAGACACAGTTCAAAGGCTGGCAGCCTTGGAAGCAAGAGCTGAGAATCTCGAAAACTGGTCCAGATGGAAAAACGTTCGCATCATTGGTCTACCTGAAAAAGCTGAGAGGCAGCAGGCGGAACTTTTTTCTGGAGTGCTGGCTACTCCAAATTTTTCAACCCACTGTATTTTCTAACAAATTCGTCATAGTGCCTGGTAAACCACCTCCTCTTGGTGCAATGCCAAGACCTATCATTGCACGGGTGCTAAATTATAGTGATTTATATAGAATTTATAGAGATAAAATCCTTCAAGAAGCGAGAAAGGCTGGGAACATTCTGTTCAAGAACTAAAGAATCTCCTTCTACCAGGACTTTTCCACGGAAGTCCAGAAACAAAGAACAAAGTTTACCACAGTCAAAGAAAAGCTGAGCTGAGGAGAGATTCCCTACTCCAGGTTATTCCCAGCTCGCCTGAGAGTGGTCACACTCATTTCTTTACCACACCAGAGGAGGCACATTCCTGGATTGAGGCACTGCCAGCATCTCCATCAGTCCTTCTGCCACAGCAGCCACGCTCTTCATGCCTGAGACCTTTACCAGATTGACTCCGATGACGGGAGACATCCCAACCCAGCAGCTAAGTATATCCCACTCTTTTTGTAATGGGAGCTATCCTCTCATAACACACCCCCGTTGATACTTTGGGGACACCAGGTTTACTGTAAATCAGAGAACTGTATTGAAAGTCCTCTGATCCCACCCCCCTGTTAATCAGAGCAAACTATGGCTCATACATTTGGGAGAACAACTTGCTCAAGTTGGGGTAGAGGGAGTAGGGAGGGGGGTTTTGTTCACCATTTTATGGTACTGTCGCTCTTTTTTTCCTGTTTGGAGATATTTACGTGAAATTTTTCAGCCCCCGGACACAAACTGTAGTCTAATGACATTCTTTGTCTGGATACTCTCTGGATTGGTTTAATCTACTTTACAAATAGTTGCACCTGGACCAATTATACTCATATTGCCCCCGGAGCTATTGTCTCTTCAACTACAAGAGGCATCCCCTGTTCTGGCTCCCTGCCCCTCTTTCCTTTACTTGTTTATATCATGGCTACTTTAAACACTTCTTGCAATGTTAGAGGACTGGGTAGCCCAAAAAAAATCAACATCTATTTTCCCCCACCATTTAAAGAGGATCTGTTAACCCACATTATGGAACAGATATTTAGATTCTCGGTCTTACCGCTTATATTTATGGGTGATATATGGGTGAAGTCTGATATTGGCAACCATACTGCCCAGAAGAATCTCAGATCACTCCCCACTATTGATATCCTTAATGTCAAATACGGCCCCGTCAGAATCCATATGGAGATTAAGTCACTTTTGGATTAAATTAGACTCTATCTCTGAACCAATCAAGACACAACTTGAATATCACATCAGCATTAATGCAGGTTCCGTCTCTCCTCAAATAGAATGAGATACCCTTAGAGGCTTAAACATTTCTAATATTAACGATTATACTAATCAAGTGCACCAAGAGATTCATAATTTATAAAATAGGACTTTGTTAAATCTACTACAGACGAACGAAAACAGAAATGTCCAGACACTCAAACAGCACTTCAATTGGCCCATGGTGGTAAGAATGGTAAATTATTAGCACTGTTGTCTAGGGAATCCGCGTCTACCTCTTTACCAATCATAAGGGATGGCCAGGGCAATCTTGTTTCCCTTCCCTTGGAAATAAATACGGTATTTACTGACTATTACACTAATCTGTATAAAACCTCCACCAGGTGTACTGCAGAAGAAATTTATAAGTATGTCGATGTCATTCCTCTCCCAAGGTTCGTTTTGGAGGAACAAGCCTCCCTAAATGCCCCAATCACAGAGCTAGAGATAGTTGAAGCTACAGTATAGCCTCTTTCACAACAGGGAAAATGCCTAGCCTTGATGGACTGACAACGGATTGGTATGTCAAGCATACTAAATGGGTTACTCCTTTGCTTGCTAAATTGTACATTGGAGTGATGGAGGGGAGATACTTGCCCAAGTCCATGAGAGAAACATAAATAATATCAATCCTAAAACTGGGGAAAGACCCAACCAATTGTTCTTCATATCGGCCTATCTCCTTAATAAATGTGGATGCAAAATTTCAGCAAAAATTCTAGCTCGATGACTTAATTCATATATCCATACCCTCAAATCACCGGTCAGACAGGGTTTACCCAGGGCTGATCCAAGGATATAAACCTACGCAAACTTTTTACCTATATTGTAATAACACACAATAACCCAGGTCTCAGAAATGTGGTTACTTTAGATAATGAGAAGACCTTTGACTCAGTGGCATTTTCTCAGAGCAGTATTTCATGTAATGGACGTAATTTCAAAAAATGGATCGATGCCCTATATTATCAACCCAAAGCTAGAGTGAAAACAAACAGAAATATATCCATACCCTTTGATCTCTCTCGTGGTACTCGGCATGGAGTACAAATTTTACCTTTTACTACCTAGGAGCCAAATTAACGCCTGCTGCGTGGTGGACAATGCCATGTCATGGAAATACTTCCACTAGTTTGGAGGCCTCCTTAGTTGGCTTATTTGAAGCTCTGAAAAACCTATTATATAGGGGTAGCAAACACAATACAGGAGTTACTACACTTATAAAAGCAACTGTTCAAACTTGGAAGTCCGTTCTTCGCAGGTTTCCAAAGGCTGGTACGCAATATTCTCAATATGAGCCTCTGGAATAACACTGCTTTGTTATACATTGTACAAGACAACAGCTAGTAGAACTATTCAAATCTGAAAGGTGGCATGTCCCACATCGATCACCCTGGTACCTCACCCTTTTGGTTTCCCAGGGGAAACAAGTTGTTCTTCTCGATCGAGCTATCATCTTCGATTTTCAGCTTTTGAATTCTCCATGTTCACAGTCTCTCTCTTTCTCTATCTCTCTCACTGTCTTTCTCGCTGCTCTCCAACTGTCTTGTAATATTGCTGGTACTGAGTGTCCATTGCTTCTAAATTACCTCTGCTGCACTCTGTGCCAGCACGCACTCTGATTGGCTGGGCCGGCAAAAATAGTTTGGTGCCCATGTCCAGTGCAAACCCATAGTTTGCAGGGCTGGATTTAAAGAGCCTGTGCCCCATAGGCCCCCCCAACTATTCACACACAACCCCTTGCAACCTAATCTGCCTGCTCGAAAATATCACCTTTTCCCTTCTCGCAACCAAATCCCAACCTTTAGCAACCTAATCCTCCAGCCCATCACAAACCCAACATTGGTTTTTCCCCTCTTGCAACCTAATCCCCCAGTCTTCTTGCAACCTAATACCCCAGTCCTCTCACAACCTAATCCCCCTGTCTGCTCACAAACCTTACCTTTAGCAACCTAATCCTCCAGCCCACTCACAAACCCAACTTGGCTTTTCCCCTCTCACAACCTAATCCCCCCAGCCCGCTTGCACCCATGCCCGTCATTTGCATTTTCTCAGCCAATTGCAATCCATTCCATTGGAGTGGGTAGGAGATTTAACTGCTTAGATCTCCCACCCAGTCCCCTGTAAAGATGCGGCTAGAGAGTGGCATGTAGTCCCCTAAACTTTGCTGCCCTAGGCCCAGGCCTTTGTGGCCTACCCACAAATCCAGGCCTGATAGTTTGTGTTTGTTATTCACTATTTCTTGTTTTGTTTTGTGAGATACAGAAATAGCTGTCTAACTGCCTAAAGTTCCCCTAACTTGACACAATAGCTCTCATTATGTATGTATTTGCCATGTAGCTGAGTGCAAACTATTGATTTTAAGGGGGGACCTGAAGTGTCAAGCACACCCACATGCCATGACACACCTCTAATGGAATGTGCTTTAAAAACATGCATTTTGCTTTCATAACTAATTCCCCCCAAACCTAACTAGAGCCAGTCAGCCATAGGGGAATCCTAGGCTTGCCAGTAGTTTGCAGAACAATCAGCAGTTAGGTGGACCTGACAGGGGACTGCATCATAGCTTTCCCTGTGTGAAGGGCAGGGAAGCTATGATTGGCTACCTGAAGCCAACAGATGCTTTGGTTGGCTACCCCTGGAGCTCCAGTATAATTGTCATGTCAGAGATTGAGTGGCTCCTCTTGTACTTGTCATTTTACACAGGAACATGATTGCCTTCTCGAAAATCAAAGCCCAGAACTCCTCTGTGATTTCTAGTATCTTTATCATTTTAAGTACAGGAGATTTCTTTAGTATTATAAAACATAAAAGATTCTCGCTATTCCCTGACCTGAATGAGTCGACCTGCAGCCGACAGTGACAGAACGTCAGTCAGTGAGACTAATTTTTTAACAGTGGGAAAACCTACTAACTCATGGCAAACAATTAAACTTTGTAGGTCACATTCATTCACCCTGATGCAGTGAGTAAAGTTCTATTTCAGATTATCCATGGTTTTTTCCTTTACTGTTTTTTTTTACAGTTGGTCCCACCATTCCCAGCATCTGTTTGGTGATCCCTGTTTTGACCAATAAACAGGGCAATTAACTGCATGTTTTAACCATAATACAGCAAATTGCAGCAAATCATAGTCCAACTCCATATATGGTAAAATGCTGAGACTGTTAATGGATCAAATGAATGTCAAATCAAATGAAAAGACTGGCCACAAAATAAATTGCAACATAATGCCATGATTCTTTACAGTAATGTATTTAACCTTTGAATGCCAAGGGTCTATTTTTTTGTCTGCATGAATTGTACACTCGCCTTTACTGCACCCTTACTGCACATGTGCGCGTCTATGCGTGGGGAGGGAACATACATACCTAAAGTTGGGTGATATGGTCAGTCAGCATGCATGCTCACACCCACTCCTACACACGCACATGATGGGTGCACCACAGCTGGCCAGGGTGCCTGGGGAGCTCGCCTGGCCTGACAGGCCCTGCTCCTCTCTTGCATTTCCCAGTTATCTCAGCCAGGAAATTCTAAGAACTTAAAACCGAAAGCTGAAACTCACTTTCCTGTTAAACATTTCACAGGATACGGGTCTGGCCAAGGTTACCACACCCTGCCATGCCTTCACAACACAAAATAAAAGACACTTGGAGCAGAATTAGTAATATTATTATCTAATAATATTGTTCTTATTTATAAAAACATTTTTTTCCCATTTTTTTTCTTTTAAAAAAATTATGTTTCCTCCCCTATTTTCTCTCTGGGTTCATGCTACCTAAAAGTGTTCACATGCCACACTGTGGCATTTAAGTTTATCAGCATTATATTCAATTCTCAATTAAAAAAAAAAAATTTTAAATTTGGAAATTCTAGTGCAAAAGAAATTATTTTCACTTGCTGTCCTTGAGGAAAAACTTTCTGACAATAATTGTACATTGGGAACAAACAAACATAGTATTATGGATCAGTTTACTGCATTGTACTTAATGAAGTGTGTTGTTTTAGTTGACTCCCTTTCTAACTGCTAACAGGCATGAACTGGGAGTATATATTGTTAGAACCCATGCCAGGATGTCTGCTGGTACATTAGTGAGATCACACAATTAGGTTTACCAATTTTCTCCAAAGATTTCATATTTTATCAAAATAATATAAATGGTTTGAATCACTAAATAACTTCCCAATTCTGTAGGTAGGCACAGATTGGCTGACATTAGTTTTAACTGGCCAAGGACTATAACAGCCACTGTTATTACAACCCCTAGTAGCACTGTCACCTCTTCTAGACAACCGACTACCAGAGGCAGAATTCACACTTACTTTCATTCACCCATTTGTGGCCTATGAATCCTCCTATTGAGATCATGGTGTATAACTGGACCTGCAACTCTTGGGTGTAGATATCCTCAGATCTGATTATTATTTTATGGCATAAAACATGTGCCAGTCCAGGCATGGGAGAAAGTGGGGTTCAAAGGCAAGACCCCCCTGTGTGATCTTAGGGATTCCAAGCAGTGTCGCAATGTACTATTATATGTCAGCCATTAGTTTTACTGTCTTTATGTAAAGTTATTTCTTGAATTGCTCTTTATATAACATACAATTATATCTTGATCCAAAATTAGATCAGTCCCCTTATGATTTGCACAAACAAAGCAAAAGTGCAGTGTATGTGAAATATTTTTCAAAGTTACTATTTATCATTTTTGTTTGAAGAATGCAGATTCATGCATGTTGCACAACCAGTTGCTCCACACTTTTAAAAACATCTGATAAATCTGCCCGATCATCACAACATTAAGCTTTAAACTGGAGCTCTTGTTGAGATAAACAAAATCCCCAACATGTTGTTTTCATAATTCTGTATCATTTTGTTCTTAATGCTTTTGAGATTTTATTTTCAGTTTTCTTACTGGGTTCTCTCAATCCAACATTGGCTTTACCTGCAGGAACCAATCCACTCATACTTAATGCTCATTTATGCAAAGTGCTTTACTTGTGCAATAATTGCTAATTCTCTACACATAAAAAGGATTTACCCCCCAGAATTAAATGAGACATATAGAATAAGTGGAAACCCCCAATTTTGTAGGCAATAATGAGTAATATATAGTGCTGGTTTTACTCTGAGTTAAACATTAATATCTTCAAAAAATGTCCCCTTTATTGGAGTTCCCTGCAGATGTGCTATGTTACCTGTTCATATTTGAAATGAGGGGAGGCCTTGTCCTAATGGTCCCTGCCAGAAGCACAGTAGGAGGGGGATAGCCAATCACAGCCCTGCAATCCCACAATTAAAGATGTTTCAGTGTCCTCTAGCTGCTGATTGGTTCCTATATTACAGTGCAGTGTGCTGAGTCCTGCCGATGTCCCTGCACAGCCTGGTAAAGGAGGCAGTAGGAAGTGGAAAAGATGGATGGCATTAGTGGGTTTTTGCAGAAATTGTCAATAAATCAGCCCAAAACATTTCTTTTTTGAGCAATTTCCTTTTATGTTTCAAAGGGTATAATGCACTGGCACTTTCTTGCTTTTTCACACAATACGTCTCCTTTAAAGTATAATGGCTATAGCATTAGGGGTGTAATTTAGCACATACTTCCTATGAATTAAGCATACTGTACAATGCATGTCTCTATAGTGGGAATGGCATTACTTCCAGTCAGTGGCATAACTAGATCTTACTGGGCCCCACAGCAAATTATTTTTCAGGCCCCCAAAATGTCCTGTGGTTGACCTGTTTTACCAATATTTATTGTAATTGTATATGAATTAGGGCCTCATGGGGCCCCTATAGCTCCTGGGCCCCCTGCAGCCGCAGGGTCTGCTTCCTCTATAGTTACGCCCCTGCTTCCAGTGTCCCAATTTTCATGGCATCAATAATAGCATTTATATTGAAATCCCATGGGGTAAGTCAGTTGCCATGGACTCAACCTGCTAGGGGTCTGTGGCATTACCACCAGGTTTACCTTTCTTGATTCTATCCAAAAAATAGCTTTCAATTAATCAGATCTTGTTGAACTGGTACATACTGCAGTCCTACACCACAAATTGCCTAGTCGCATGTATTAGTGCAAGTACCTTTATGTATAGTGGTAATGCACTCTGAATTTTGCATTCATTTAGTACTTTGCAGTTGCACTTGTGTTTGTAAATAAGCCTTCTAAAATGATGGTGGGTGGAAATGTGACAGCCAGAGGCGGGCCTAGCCGGCTGGGCGTCCTAGGCAGCCCAGCCAGGAAGCTCGCCCCATCCCCGTTTTTTGCGCAAGCGCGTCACCACCGATCACGGGGGCATGTACCTTACTGCCGCTTACATGCGCATCAGCGGCATCAGCAGTATCCATGTGCATGCACGCCAAGGGCTTCTGTGTGCATGAGCACCAATGGCATCCATGCGTAAATGTGTGCTGGAAACATTTGCAGGAAGAAGACAAGTGCCAGGTCTGGTCTAGAGTTAGACAGAAGAGGCAGCTGCCTAGCGCCCCCCCAATCTTTGTGCCCTAGGCAGCTGCCTCCTAGTTCCGGCCCTGGTGACAGCTGGTTATATTCCTGATTCCAGCAAGAGTGATCAACTTAGACTGTCCTCCTGCCATATGACAGTTTGCAGCAGGGAAAATGTTTGGACAAGGAAGCACATGAAAAATACACACAAGCCATTGAATATCTCAGACAACATTTATGACAGTTAGTTGTGAAATCATGGCATGACACACATTAACCCTAAAATATTATTACCTCAAGGTGCAGAAAAAGCCTCTGCATTACGAACAGCATCTCTGATTTCCTCCAAACACTGATATATCAGGCAAATCACACAAAGAGTGGCCCAGCAATGATAAGCAATTACTTGCAGTTGTCACTTCCTTGAAGAAAAAAGAGATTTTCGTTTTCTCCTTCAACTACAATAGATCTTGGAAGCACTGCATAGTATATACACAGCATGCTCAACCTATGTATATTCAAGTTATAGGGGTGGTTCTCCTTTAAGGTAACTTTTAGTATGTCATAGAATGGTCCATTCTAAGCATCTTTTCAATTTGTCTTCATTTTGTACTTTTTTTCTTTATTTGCCCTTTTCTTCTGACTTTTACCAACTTTCAAATGGGGGTCACTGACCCCATCTAAAACAAATGCTCTGTAAGGGCAGGACTACATGGATTATTTACCTCCATTTTCCGCAAATGCGACGGTCGGAGTGAAAACAGATGATGCCACAGGAACAAGGTAAGTAGTAGAAAAGTCAGATGGTGTCACAGGGTTGATGCGACGCGTCATGACTGTCGGATGAAGATGCGGATTACAGCAGTTTCATCCGAAAGTCGCATCGTGTTGCATCAACCCTGCAACACCATCCGACTTTTCTATTACTTACCTTGTTCCTGTCACATCAGACTTGTCACATCAGTTTTCGCGCCAACCTTCACATCCATGGAAAAACGGAGGTAAATCATAAGTGTAGTCCTGCCCAGTGTTATTCATCATCTTTCTATTTAGGCCCTCACTTAAAGGAACAGTAACACCAAAAAATGAAAGTGTTTTAAAATAAAGAAAATAGCATGTACTGTTGCCCTGATCTGTTTGCTTCAGAAACACTACTATAGTTCATATAAACAAGATGCTGTGTAGCAATGGCGGAAATTGAAAAACAGCTATATGGCACAGGATAAATAATGGATAACCAGAAACATTATGTTCTACAGAACAGAAAATGTGTTCTACAGAGCTTATCTGCTATCTGCTGTGTAACTTGAGCCTTTTCTCCTTTGAATGGCTGCCCCCATGGCTACACAGCAGCTTATTTATATAAACAATAATAGTGCTTCTGAAGCAACCACTGCAGTTTTACCAGTGCAGGGCAACACTGCTTTATATTTTTTTTACTTTAAAAGAATTTCATTTTTTGATGTCACTTGTCCTTTAATCATATTCCAGTCTCTTATTTGAATCAATCAATGGTTGCTAGGGTCATTTGCAGTGTCGGACTGGCCCACCAGAATACCAGGAAAACTCCCGGTGGGCCAAGGTGTCAGTGGGCCCTCATACTGCTAAACCTTTGGCCTATTTCATGTCCATTCCCTATTTCTATGAGAACAAAGAGGCTAAATAGATGGAATAATTGATTATAGTATGTAAAGAAAACAATCTAGGAGAATAGAGGTTGATTGAGGAGATAAGACTGTTAGTACTGAGAATGGCCCCCTGGTCTAAGGTTTTATGGTGGGCCCCTGGTCTAAGGTTTTTGGGTGGGCCCCTGGTGTCCCAGTCCGACACTGGTCATTTGGACCCTAGCAAACAGATTGCTGAAATTGCAAACTGGAGAGCTGCTGAATAAAAACTTAATAACTCAGAATATCACTCTCTACATTATACTAAAAGTTAACATGAAGGTGAACAATCCCTATACATTCTAGAGGCACATTGTGCAAGGGACATTTATTAAGGTCCCGTGGTCAGTGGAGTGTGTTATGGAACCACATCAACACGCTGGTGTTTTGTTAAACCTTAAAAAATATATCATTTTACTTATGTCTAAATTTTGCTGTTCCCCTTTCACAGTTTTAAATTGCACAACCCAAAGACCACAGGCAGATGTATGGATGAAATTCCGGAAACACAGCTGCACTGTAACATTAATACAGATATTGTTCTGCTTAGTATAATGCTGATTGTGTGGTTTTTTTAGCATCGCCTGGGAGGCTGGACTAGGGACTAAAAGTTTTGTTTTGATTGCCATGCCATCTGCTTGTATTATCAGTTTTATACTGCTCATTATTATATCATGTGCTTAAGATCCCTCTGTTTGTAATTATCCATTGGGCATGGTTAGATTTGAGTTTGGGCAGACAATGGTACCAAATACATAAAGCTAGCAAAGGCCTTTACTGGGAAATGCCAGGCAATCATTTGCATGTGCATGAGTTATCTGAGCCTACAACATAGAGAGATGTAGGAAGATGTAGGTCTAGCATGAGGATAGGAGTAGATAGGAAAGCATGCTTCAAACATTTCTTCCTAATTGGTCTTCAACTGCTTAGGGCCATAGAGTGGGAGCCACTGCTTTAGTGATGTAAATCCAGAATATGATGAATGCCATCCCAGCATAGAGCTAAGGCAGTCATACCTACATATGCAGGGCTGGAATTAGGGGTAGGCAGAGTAGGCACGTGCCTAGGGGGCAAAGTTAGGGGTTGCTTTCTACCTCTAGTCTGGTCCCCATTTCTCCTCACCGGCTCTGGGCTCTGGGCGTGTGCGCCTATTCAGAGCTGCCCAGGTTGCTTAGGGCACCTGGCTGCGCTGACTCTGCCCATATGTAATAAAAGGCACTATGTTTGCCCAGGAGCAAAGTTTCCTCCTGGGCAGACTTAGTGCATTTTATTACATAAACCCAATAATGTTTTAGTTAAGTGAGTTCAAGGCCAGTAGTAGACAGCTACCAGAATTACAAAGCAACTTGCACAACATTTATTCAGGGAACCATTATCTCATAAAAAATGTTGTGGAACATAAAAATATTGGTGTAACACTCACCATATTATAGTTCCAGTGGTATCTAGAACATCAAATTAGACTTCGGGCTGCTCAGCCCTCAGCCCAGGGGATCCCTATTATTTCTGCTTCCATGAAAATATGCAGTGCAGGGGAAGTGGCCAAGATGGAAACCTGAACGGATGCACTAAATGCAGCTCTGCGCCAAATATTAGTTATCCTGATAATAAAAACAGGCAATACCGGCAAGAAACTCTACTATACTTGACACAGAAAGCAGTACACACACCATGGGGAAAAATATCAAGAAACCCAAGCCGGACAATCATCTAGATCGCTACTTGCATGCCTCCCAGAGCACTGAACAGGCTACAGACCTGCCATCACCCACATCAGAACCAACTACTGCGCAGGATATAACTAGGAAGCCATCAAAGTTGAAATCCTTAATGCGATCAAAGAGACACATAACTCCATGTCCACACAGCTGGAGACAATCAAGGTTGACCTCTCCTTTCTACCTGACCTGCAAAACATATGGAATCGTACTACTGAAACGGAGCACAAGATATAAGAAGTGGACCATCCGACCACTACAAACCAAACTTGCAACCCTGCGGCAGCAAATGCAGTTTCTAAGAGAAAGAGCAGAGGACCTAGAGAACCGAAACCACAGTAACAATGTGCACATATTGGGCCTCCCAGAAAAGGTTGAAGGAGATCACCCAGAGTCATTTGCTGAACGCTGTCTGCAAGAGAATCTGGGCACAGAATCTTTCTCACGCTTCTTGGTCACTGCACCGCATCCCTACAAGGCCCCTACTGCCTGGCGCCAACTCAAGGCTCTTTATCATGTGGTTTCTAAACTACCACAATAGGGATGCGGCCTTGTCTCTGGCACACAAAAACGGCCATCTGACCTGGATTGGTAACCGCATATACCTGTACCTGGACTATTCACTGGCTGTGCAGAAACAGCATGCCTCCTTTCAGGGGGTCTAGAGGAGACTCCGAGAAGTGAGCTTCATTTACTCAATGACCTACCCAGCGAAACTCTGCATTGTAGATGACGGATCCACTAATTTCTTCACAACACCCAATGAGGCATATCAATGGCTAAACACCATAGGCAAGCAAGTTCGGGCACACAATAGTCCTAGAACACACCGGCTATCTGGCATCACATGGGAGTATGGCATTTACTAACATATTTCAATCATTGTCCAGACTACTCCACACAGCTGTGCTAGTTATGCTTAGCATTACTATGTAGACATTTGTAATTAGGGTTGCCACCTTTTCTTGAAAAAAATACCGGCCTTCCTATATGTCTATCTTTTTTTCCTATTAATAACATTGGGATCAACCACCAAAAATACCGGCCAGGCCGGTAAAATAGCGGCTAGGTGGCAACCCTATTTGTAATGCGCAAAGACCCCAGGCAAAAGAGCACCTTCCAAGCCAAACCTGCAATGCTGATCGGGGCACTGACTCCACCACTACAGAAAGGGTAGGAAGGAAAGGATGGGTCAGTTGCACCTACAGGAATGACTTTCTTTCCACCCTTGCCTCACGGAGGCTATTTGGATTGCTTGAGACATGGCCCTTGGGTTACAGCGGACTATGGAAAGAACAGCAGGGGGGGCGGACCCCCACTCCCACTCCCTGTTTTTTTTTTCAAATTTTTGGTTCCCCCCTCTTCATTATTACGGCACTAGTTCCTGCTGTTATATATGCCGTCAGGCTGTCGAGCCAGGCGTGGCCATATAGAGCAAACAAGCTGCAAACTCTACAACACTCTCTTGTTACTGAGTTCAGGTTAAAGGTTGTCTATGTTGGGTAGACAAGCAGGGAGGGAAAAAGGGATTATGCTAAAAGGTTTGTTTTTGTTGATGTTTGTTTGTATATATTTATATATATATATATATATATATCCAATACAGAAGGTCCGCACTCTTGGGTCTTAAAAGTTAAATAATAATGTTTATTAATAAAACAGACTAACGTTTCGGCCTCTCCAAGGCCTTTCAGGCCGAAAAGTTAGTCTGTTTTATTAATAAAAATTATTATTTAACTTTTAAGACCTGAGAGTGCAGACCTTCTGTATTGGATGTTTACTTCAAATTTTGGACACTGCACCCAGGCAAGTTGAGTGATGAGAGTGCCGACTCCCCCCCCCACATATATATATATATATATATATATATAAAGAAAGGCTTGTGCTCCTTAATAAGAAATTTTTTTTGATACTTAAGACCTGTGAGAGCTCCTTCTATGGATATGGTGTGTGTATATATATATATATATATATATATATATATACGATAGATGTAAGATGCTCAAAAATTGTACTTACCTGCAAATATGCTAATCCAGCTAGAGGACTAAGCACCAACCATGAGGTATCCTTACACAAACCAAATCCCAGAGGCAACAATGGGTGACATAAAAATAATATCTTGGAGTGTCAGAGGGCTAAATTCAATTTGGGATAGGGCCGAAATGTATAGCCTCGATTAAACGCCTGTACCAGAAGCCGGTCGCACAGATCTGGGTCAATAATGTCTTCTCTAAGTCATTCCCAGTCTCCCAAGGTACTAGGCAGGGATGCCCTCTTTCCACCCTGCTATTTACATTGGATATCGAACCATATGTGATAATGATTCACAGGTCTCCTGCTATGATAGGCCTAAAATGTGGTAAACTGGAGGTGTGTTTCTACACAATATTTTTTCCTTCAATAATTGTTATTTGTTTTCTTCAAAAGAAAAGATTTAACATACACTGGAATTTGTTCATTACAATGTAAATCTGAGTTAAAAATAGTATATCATGACATACCATATTTATAACAATTGTACATATGAGTTAAAGTAGTTACACATTGCTTAGACAGAATATCATCCTGTATGGTATGCTAATGTGGCAAAAATATATGAAACTCCTTCCAAGTGTACTTTACTATTATCTAGAGTAGTTAAAACTATGAAAACATTTTAACAAAAAAGAAAAATATACAAATGACACACCTATCACTTGTTATGATATATCATGGTTATTTAAGGGGGGTACAATATTCCTTTGGGACATAAATGCTAAGCAATGCTATATGATAATCGGTTCCATATTTATATTCTAGCCATGGTGCCCATATATTTAGGAATCTACTGTGGGTATCTGTTAAAATACTTGACATTTTTTCCTGAGTCAGAATACAGTCAACTGTTTGGTGACAGTTATGATGTTTTCCATGCTCTTGCTAATGTATTTTTTTCTGCCATTATGATTAAAATAAACAGTTGAAATTGGCTTTCCGAAAGTTTGTCTGGTTTTTTCACTAATAATGCTGTTTCAGGACGTCTAGGGAGCACTATCCGGAATATGGAATGTAACATGTGTATATAGGAATCCAGAACCTGTGCGTGTTCCATCCTCTAAAACATTTGGGATCTGCTGTTGGGATAAATTTACTAATGCGGGCTGGGATTAGGTACCATCTAAAGAGGACTTTATAGTTGGTTTCCAACAGTGAGACGTTTTTGGAAGATTTCATAGTTTTTTTTCCAGATTTGTTGCCAGTCTTCCTTGTCTAACTGACATTTAATATCTTTTTGCCATGCTTCTAAATATGGTAGTGGGTCTGATTCCGTGCTATCATGGAAATTATCGTATATAATGGAAATTGCTTTCCAGGTCTGAGGATTTTTTAAACACCATTGTTCAAAAAAGGTAGGTATATTATCTTTAGAATGTGGTATATTCCACTGTGATTGTGCAAAGTGCAAAAGTTGTCTCAAATGAAAGTATTCTCTCTTCGGAATAGAGTGCTTATCATATCATACACAATTTTAAGTTGATAGCCAACCAATGGGTGCAGATCCCCCTGATGATATGGGGAAGAGTCAATCTATTTAAAATGGTTTACCTTCCAAAATTTCTTTATGTGCTGCAACATGCCCCTACGTGGGTATCCCCACAACTCTTTCACTGCATTGATACTATCCTCTTTCCATATGTGTGGGCAAACTAGCCTCCTAGAGTAAGCAAGTTAACACTAGCTGGTTCATTGGAAGCCTTGCGTAATGCTCCATATCAGAAAGCTAGAGATACCCCTGAACTTCCACCTGTCTTAGCGACACCACTTGTCAAGTATGGGCAAGGGCTACCAGGGGCTTTGTCCCCGTCCCCCCACTCTCCCTTATGGAAAAACTCCCACTACCAGCACTTACGTTCACTACAGGATTTCCACTACTGGCCCAAAAAGGGACTCAGACACCTAGCTAACCAGTGTCAGACCGGGATGCCAGGGGCCCACCAGAAAACCTAAACGAAGCAGATATCCTACTGTACAATTATCTCCAACTAAGGCCAAGGATCCAAACACAAATGGTACCCTTTGATACTAGACAATGGAACGCCAACCCAAAAAAACTTATGTCCAAGCTATATAAAGCTATATAAAGTGACCACATTAGACAACCCACTCGAGAAAGCTAGATCAAATGGGTAGAAGATATCCCCTCTCTAGATGACGATGCATGGGAGGACGTGAAGGCACATCTCTACAGCTCCCTTATCCCTAGGTACAAATTGGTGCAATTTAAAATCATTCACAGGACATGCATCACTCCATTGAGACTCAAAGCCATGGGTAGGAATCCCACCGCAAACTGCCCCAAATGTCAAACCCCAGACACTGGTCTTTTTCATATGCTATGGGCAGGCCGATAATCCATAAATACTGGACCAACCTGCTCCAATATTTTACAACACAAGTACTAATACCTGGTGTCCTAACCCCAGAAATGTGTCTGTTGGGACAAGTAAATGACCTGGTCCCTCGCACCAAAACCAGAACACTGCTAGGGTCCCCCCCAACAGTGAACACATGGATTACACTGGTGAACAGTAAACTCCCCATGATAAAGCTGAAATATATGGCCAGACATTGTCCCAAAAAATCTGAGGAGGTATGGGGTCCCTGGCTCAAGGCCTGCCCAGAGGCAGAACCAAGTGTGTAACCCAATGAACTATAATACGACTCACCTAAGCATCTAACATGACAAACTCCCTCCAACACTGAATAATCCTCTAAATGGTTTGAATAAAACTGGTCACAAAACTGCATAAGTACAATAATGAGATGTGGGAAATACCGTACCACTATGTCTGCATTACATGTAACATTCTTGATTGTTTTGGTTTGTTGTTGTAAACACATAAATAACATCATTTCAATGTGCAGTGCAACTAACCCAGGGTCAGACTGGGGGCCCACCGGGACTCCTGCCCAGGGCCCTCCTCCAGACCCCCTGGTCCCCCTACTGCACGGAGGCGCAATGAGGCGCACAGAGCCATGTGCACACTGGGACGCACAGCGCGCGTGCGCTCTAAGCAGCAGGGCACACACAGCCCTGCAGGGTGCAGCAAAATTTAAAAAAACATTTTTTTTAGTCTGGCCCGGTGGAGGCCCACCGGGTTTTTTCCCGGTGTACCGCCGGCCCATTCCGACCCTGATCTAACCCCAAAACAGTTTCAGTCATCAGTATAGTTGCAAATGTGTAGAGAAGGAGCATTATCTGACCCAAATAGCTATATTCTCTTTCAGCATTGATCCACAGACAAGAGACAAGGGGGCTAAATCAGATCTTTGCTTTCATAATCTAATTTGTAGTTGGCCATTCAAAGCTAATTGCTGATTTTTATGATGTGAAACTGATTGCACAATATATTTGCAGAAAAATCTTGTTGAATGTGTAAATGTAAAGATGTAGTACATTTGAGGGGGCACAAATTCAAATGCATTTCTGTTTTTCTCATTATTGTTGTAAACGTTTCATGATGATTCAAGTTTCCTCTCCACTCAGACTGATCCTTTAGTCACCAATGATTCCCCTATTTCTTACCCACACAGACTTTGCTTAATTGTGTCTGCTGTCTACCACGGGGGGGGGGGGGGGGGGGGAGGTACATCACAAATGCAGGAAGGAATTTAATTTAAGTATGGGAAATACAGTTGGAAAGTTTAGACAAAATATTTGCATAGTTCAAATGAATTATATTGTGGGTGCATTACCTTTTTTTTAATCAGAAAATGTTTTCTGCAGTCCCATTCCCGTCCTCATTTTGTGAGCTCTGATAATTAAGCAGATGGGAGTTAAATTTAAGGATCTTTCCCCCATATGTAATAAAAGCCACTAAGTTTGCCATGGGGCAGTAACCCATACCAACCAACAAGATGGTGTTTACTGTGACCAGTAAATGCTAGCTGTGTTATGGTCGCTATGAGTTTCTTCTCCAGGGAAAACTTAGTGCTTTTTAATACATATGGGGGTTTATGTGTATCTCCTGTGGATACTCACTGAGATTATAATCATTTTGGCAAAGAAAAAGAATAATACACTTCCCAGAATCACTATCTGATAATCTTCCCAATAGGGTTTTGGGGATGGCTCATCACCAGTAATTACACCGCTGTATAAAAAACACCACTATGATTTATTGGAATGATATGGAAATGGGGGTATATGGATGTGCACTTCGTATTAGGGATGCACCGAATCCAGGATTCGGTTCAGTATTCAGCCAGGATTCAGCCGAATCCTTGTACCTGGCCGAACCGAATCCCAATCCTTAAAATCATGTGACTTTTCGTCACAAAACAAGGAAGTAAAAAAAATTTGCCCTTCCTCTCACTAATTAGCATTTGCAAATTAGGGTTCGGATTCGGTATTCAGCCAAATCTTTCGCAATGGATTCGGGGGTTCGGCCAAATCCAAAATAGTGGATTTGGTGCATCCCTACTTCGTATAAAGTTTGAGCCCATTGGTTATCCTATAATTATAATATATACTAGGCCCTTAAAAAAAATGTACTGTTAAAAATTTTTTAACAGTACGTACCAGTGACAACAGGACAGGGGGGTTTATGGATAGCACAGGATGTGTTTTATTACTGTAAGGGAAGTTGAGTTATAGAAGTCCCTAGTGAGACAAAGACTTAATGAGTAAATGTTTGTATTTCTGTGATGTGGTATAAGTCCTTGATGTCAAACGGTGATTCCTGCAGGAAAAAGGGACTGCTTAAAATGGGGGAGAACTGATTTCATCTGTCTTTTTAGCCTCAGCTAGAAAATCTTTCTCTTTTTTGTGTTTAGTCATTCTAATTTTGTCCCTCTGTGATATCATTTTCTTGGTGTAGCCTTCTTCTGCTACCGTGGGAAGCCCCACATTGACTCCCCTATTAGGCACTACAGGAATCCTGTGTCACCACTATATAAGGAGCAGGTATAACAATACAATGGTTTGACTTCAGCCAGGGTCAAGGCAGACAATAGGGGCGTAACTACAGAGGAAGCAGACCTTTGACTGCAGGGGGCCCAGCATATATAGGGGCCCTAATTAATATAGCATTTCAATTAATACTAGTAAAACAAGTCAAGCATTAGACATTTTGGGGGCCTGAGCAATAAATTGCTGTGGGACCCAGTAATATCTAGTTACACTACGGGCAGACTATGCTGTAATGCTCCTTCCTGGGAACTTCTCTGAATTACACTCACAATTCTACAAATATAGTGTTTTTTTGGCGCATAAAAGAGTGGTTCATCTTTAAGGTAACTTGTATTATGTTATAGTTATTTGCGTTTTTCTTCTGACTCTTTGCAGCTTTCGAATGGGCAAAATGCTCTGTAAGGCTAGACATTTATTGTTATTGCTACTTTTTATTACTGATCCTTCTATTCAGACCTTCTCCTACTCATATTCCAGCCTCTTATTCAACTCAATGCATGGTTGCTAGGGTAATTTGAACCCTAGCAACCAGATTGCTTAAAATGCAAATTGAAGATCTGCTGAATAAAAAGCTAAATAACTCAAAAAGTTGCAATGATAAAAAATTAAAACAATGGCAGATTATCTCAGAATATCACTCTCTACATCATACTAAAAGTTATCACAAAGGTGAACACCCCCTATTATGCTATTATTATTATATTATTATTATTATTATCCTATTATAGTATGCTATTCTATGTCCAGTAAACTCATCAATTGCTCTTCATTATTTATTTTTTTATGTTTTTTTTATTTATTTGGCTTCCTCATCTGTCTCTTTTGAGCTTACAAAAGCAGCCAAAAAAACATTACTCCTTGGAGCTGCAGTTTCATTGTTACTGTTACATTTTTATGACTTATCTTCATATTTATGCCCTTCCCTATTCGTATTCTAGTCTTTAATATAAACCTGCCTGGTTGCTAGGTAAATAAAAACCTAGCAACCACATAGCTACTAAAATACCAAACTGGAGCACTGGTGAACAAAAAGCTAAACAACTGGAAAACCACAAAAAAAAATTAAAATGAAGACCAACTGCAAATTGTACCAGAATATCACTCTTTACATTATACCAAACATTCTTTTAAAGGAGAACCACCTAAGTGTCATTTTTTTCAGAGATCTAGAAAAGGAATTCCTTTTGGGTTCTGTTCCTTGAAAGGACCACACTATGGTTTTCAGAATCGTGAATAATACTCCCTGTTTTTCACACCCCAAAAAAAGTTGTTCAATTTGCCACATATATTCAGCTAAGGCCATTACTTCTCACACCTCCTTTTCTTCTTCTCTCTCTCCAGCCTTTCACCTTGCACACATTACATTATAGACGGAGAGATACTCTGTTATTGGCGGTTTATAATGTTTGTGGGCGCTGTCTTGCTATATGCAGCAAGGTTTCTAATCCAGGGTTTTTCTGCAATTTGGATTTCCATGTTTTAAGTCTTCTAAAAATAATGTAAACATGCATTCAAGTACAAAGTGCTGTTTTATTATTACAGGGAAAAAACAAAATAATTTAAAAAAAAAATAGATCCCATATCTGTATGTCCTGGCTTTACACCGAAGGCAAAGTTGCTTGTATGAGAATTTACATTACACACTAAAGAACGGCAGGATGATTGCAGCACTGTTGCTTCAAAATAAAGGAAAATAAAGCAAAATATGGGGGTAGAAATAGATTGATTCATTTGACCATTAAAACAGGATTGTTTACTAGTGCTTGATTTTGGACTTTCCTTGTGATTTTATCATTCTACTAGCAGAAAGGCAGAATATAAGGACTTCAGTAACAGGAACAAGAGGCACTTGTATAGAATAAGAGGATGATTATAAAATGATACAGTGACAATCTGAAACCACAGACATGTGGCGTTGCTAACAGACATAATAAAGCAGGAAAGAAACAAAGCAGCAAATATTTGCAGTTGGAATATACAGAGTGTGGTTATTTTCACCATTACACATTCTGGAACTTCAAACTTTTATTACTGTTAAATCTGTTATTTTGTTTTTTTTCTTTAGAACAATCCCCCTACGGCCTTTTCAGGAAGTTTGGTTATTGTTACAGGCCGGAAAACTCTCAGCTTGATGTCACAGTTAGGATGCTGGACAGATTCCTGAATATATCCCAGTTTTACAGTGCAAATCTCTACCTTCTATATTTTATGTAGTATTATTTAATTCCTGTGTACAGTGTAGCACAATCCATAAGAAAAGCCCAAAACTCGTTTATTTATGTTA
>CM044445.1:19445259-19468347 GCA_024363595.1 Xenopus borealis
GGTCAAAACCAGACAGGTGGCAACCCTAAATGGGGGACCCCATCTAAAAAAACAAATGCTCAGTATGGCTACAGATGTATTGTTATTGCTGCTTTTTATTACTCATCTTTCTACTCAGGCCTCTCCTATTCATATTCCAATCTCTTTTTAAGGGTTGGACTGGAGCCTTGGTGGCCCACTGTGGCTGCAAAATGAAAGGCCCTCCTGGCAGTCCCCCAGGACCCCCACCAACCTTTAAATTCCCGCCACACACAAGTGTGAAAAAATGCCAAAACACACGCTCATGTGTGAAAAACACTATCGCAACAGCTCTTCAGCCAGGGAAACAGGTTTGGGCCGAAGGGGGCCCAGTCTGATCCTGTTCTTGATTAAAATCAATAAATTACTACCATAGGAAGAACAGAATAGATGTGTTTCTGTGGTGAGCTCTAATATAACACTTTATACATCTGCCCAGGAGTGTGCCATGTGTGCCAGTTATCCATGTTTGCTTCATCTCTACTTTATAAGAACAGTCAGTAATGTTTCCAAGACTAAAAGACCTTGGTTTTACCAGCAAGAATTTTTACGGCTCGGTAGACAGAATGTATTGCAACACTGTTGTTCAACTTTCTACAGACTAGCTGTAAGTACATTTGTTTGTTCTGTTGCTTGTGATACTATGCTCACTACTGTTTATGATAGTATTCTGTAAAACTGGCCATAGACGCAAAGATCCAGTCGTATGAAAGGAGGATTTGTACGATTTTCGGACCGTGTGCCCATCTCCCGACCTGCCACTTAACCTTCAGATTAAATAAAGTAGTAAAAACACAGATCAGCCGATGTTCTGCCCCTACAGGGATTGTACGAAAGTTGTGTCCGATAGTCTCCCACTGAAAATTGTATGATCGGCAATACACGCAGAGATATTATCGGCAGCCGACAGAAATCTTCTAACCTGTCCGATCGACCAAACGACCCATCTCCGCCGGACGAAAAATGTCGGGACTCTCCACACACGGTCCGTAAATTGTATGAATCCTCAATTCGTATGATGAGATTGTTGCGTCTATGGCCAGCTTAACACATTTTATTGACCACTTGTATTGGGATTCACACACCTGTATGGTTGACAGCTGTACTGAAGAACATACTCAGTAACTGAAATATTTACAAGTGGGGCGTTTAGGTTTAGGCCATCTTTGTTTTCTGCTGAATGATGATGGTGGTGAGAACACCCTTTGTGCCATAGCCCTAAAGACTCAAAAGTCCTGTACAGTGTATATTGCATGCTTGTAGGCAGTAGATAGTTTCCACCTAGATTAGCTGCCATTTCATTAACATAGTAGGTAGCAACCAGGGCTGGAACTAAGGTCAGGCAGAAGAGGCATGTGCCTAGAGCGGAACTCTGCTGGGCACATCTCTCTTGCCTGCATTCCCCTAGTGCAAGCCCTAGCATCCCTCCAGTACCAGCCACTAACTGCCCCCAATGCTCCTATTCCCTCATCTGTCCACCCCCCAACCATACTGTCACTGCGTGTGCCCATGCTTTCATGCTAGGGGTTGGGTGTGGATTGGGGTTGTCTACAGTACCAAGGCTGGCATGGCCCGGCCCTGGTAGTAGGTCAACAAATCAGAAGGGTAAAAGAACAATGTAAAGGGGTGTAAATGAGAGGGATGCAGATATTGCAAAGAGTTACATCACTGTTTATGAAAACACTATAGAAACCTTCATAGAGAAGCAGGCATTGATAGTTTTGGGAGGAAATGGGGTATGGTGCAATAGTCTGAATGGATATGTGAAGTCAAAGAGGGGCAAACATTGGTGCCAAAGCACATAAGGGATTAGTGCAGGACTTAAAAAAGCACCCCCTCTCTGTGTATATGCAGAGGAAATACTGAAATCAATTCACAGTAACAATCTTTATGGATAGTGGAGGAGGGTTGCTGCATGATTCCAAGGAGAAGGTGAAAGTGCAACCAACACTACTAGTTGCCATACATATATGAAGCACGCCTGCCTAGCAATGTCCCTGAGAGCAGATTCCCAATGGCAAAAATGAGTCAATATGAAACTTGGCTCCTATAGCAGCAAGCAGAAAATTGGCTTTCTTATCCATAAAACCCAGCCAAGGTAGAACTGGGAATGCTCACACACAGACTTGTTTACTTTGCATCAGGTTTGTTATTTTATTGGCCTGCTAGCTTTTATAAAAAGTTACTCTATTACATGCCATTGTGCCACAGAGCAGGCTTACTTTGTTTTGTTACCTTTGCCCGCAGCCCTAGGAGAGAAAACGTGAAAGGTTATGAATATCAATTAGGGGAAAAGAAACCTTGTGAGGCTGCTTGGGCCACTCCTGTTCCTCTGAACCGCGTATCTGAAAACCCAGCAGGTTATAAGGAAACTGCAGATAAACTTGAATAATTCCAAGATCTGCCAATGGGCTGTTACTTGCTTCAACTGCCAGCAAGATCAATTCTAGTTAATTATTTAGAACAATAACAATATCCTTATAACATAGGGGAAAAGCCTGGGTGAACTGTATTGATCTGTTAATATCTAACTCTTGTTAGCCATTTCGCAATGATACAAAGACTAAAAACAAAAAGCTGAGGTTTTTGTCTGTGTTATAAACCCCTACTCCCAGCGTTCCTCATAAGTCTTCACTAGCTTGAATTTAAAGATCAAACCAACGGAAGAGCAGCAAATGTTACCTAGGTATAGCAGGGGCTCAATCCCTTCCAATGAAAATAAAAGATTGATAAAAAATTCAAATGTATCCATTCTAAAGGTGGCCATTCATGTAGAGACATTGGCGACATTGCCAAACGAGCAGATCTCTCCCCGATATGCCCACCTTGAGGTGGGCGATATCGGGATGATCCGATCGTGGGCCCTAGGGCCTAATGATCGGATCATAATGGAGGACATACAGGCAGTCGGATCGCAGGACCGCATCAACGAACAGATGCGGCCGCGATCTGACGGGACTTTTTAGTCCCACCCGATCGACATCTGGCCGACTTTCGGCCAGATATCAATCGGTGAAGCCCATTGGTGGGCCCCATACACGGGCCAATAAGCTGCCGACTTGGTCTGTCGGCAGCTTTTATTGGCTCGAGTATGGCCACCATAAGTCTGTTTCAGACCACTGACACAAAAAACATTTTATTCTACAAATCCCACCCATCTGTTCCACTTCCTGCTGTCTTTGTACAGGGGAACCGGCAGCTAGGTGGACTTGATAGGGAACTGAAGCCTGTCTTTGATCTTGTAAGTGCAGGGCTGTGACTGGCAGGGACCATTAGGACATGTAGAAACTGTTAGGATATGTCCACCCCTTGTTTGAAGCAGACAAGGACTAAAGAGGATCTAAATGGAGCTCCAATAAAAGGGCAGTTTTTGAAGATAATATTAATTTGTGGCCTGAAGTGAAACCAGAATATATTATTCATTGGTTTTTATAATCATTAGTACATTTAATTGGACATGACTGTGTCTGCAACAGTGACTAATGAAACAATGAAGCAGACCTGGACAACTGATTACTGTTACATTATCTGAGGCATCCGAACAGAAATACCAGTGTCGGACTGGCCCACTGGGATACCAGGAAAAATCTCGGTGGGTCCAGATGTCAGTGGGACCTCATGCTGTTGAACATTTAGCCTATTTCATGGCCATTCCCTCTTTCTATGAGAACAAAGAGGCTAAATAGATGGAATAATATATTATAGAATGTAAAGAAAAGAGATTAGTAGAACAGAGGTTGAGTGAAGAGAGGAAGAATAATAGTACTAAGAATAAGCATCCAGGTCTAAGATTTTTTGGTGAGCCCTGGTGTCCCAGTCTGGCACTGCGCAATACCATTTATAAAGGACTTGGTTGATATTTTTGGATTTATGTTACCAGCCAAGTGTTGCCAGCAGCAAGATTATTTTAGTTCACTACAGTTTGCTTTTTTCCACACATACATGTTAAAAGGCTTGGTTATAATGTGTATTTTAAAGTGGAGCCATCACCCAGACACAAAAATCTGTATAATAAAAGTCCTTTTCAAATTAAACTTGAAGTCCAATTTCAAATTTTTATTAAAGCATTCATAGCTGTTTTAAGCTCATTTAAAAATCTCAGCTGTCAATCAAATATTGTCTGCCACTCCTCTATGCCTTAGGCTAGAGGCGGGGCAGATAATTCCTTTCACTTTCCATTCAGCACTTCCTAGATGTCACTGCTCCCCGCACATTCCCCCATTCTCTTAACCATTTAATTGTGTAGTCAGGACATGGGGATAGACATCAGGTCCCCCATTCTGGTGCACAAACAAGATTCTGAGATGATGCAAGGCTTGCCTTAATAACAGTGTCCACAAAATGGCTCCTGTCTGCTTGCTATAATTATGAATTCCCAGACTTAAGAAAACAAGATTAAAATTATTTATATAGTGTAATTAATGTTCATTTTGCTTTACTAATGCGATAAAATATGATTTGGAATATTTTTTTTGGGGTGACAGGTCCACTTTAAAGCAATTAAAAACAAACTGTAGCTAATGTTTTGTTTTGTAAATTTTCGCTTTTGTATGGTATAAGCTTGTGAATACAAACAAGTGAGATGGACCTGGAAAGTTGTCTTTATTCTTGTTCTCTTCTATGTTGTTCTGACCTTGTTGCCCTACATTTTATTCATAAGGCATGATGAGCTCACAAAGGGCTTTCTTTTGGATCAATGGGCGGCACACGCACCAGGAATTTCCTGTACACAATGTTTGCTGCAATTGGCCTTTGTCTAAATATATCTTTTTTATTTTTAGTACTAAAGATTTTCTTAATATTGTTTGAAACAAGCGCTCTATAGGCTGCTCAAAGTACACTAAGGGGGAAATTCACTAAAGCGCGAAGCGTCTAACGCTAGCTAGCGATTTTTTGGGGGGGCACATGTAGGGCAATAGGACAACTTTATTTAGTTTATTAAAGGTTTCCTGGGCTTGTGTAGTGGAATGTAGTGGCTGTAACATATGCTTCTATTATAGGTTAAAGTTCCCGCCGTATGCAAATTAGGCATCTCTAGCGTAAATGCGCTTTGCCTGACGAACTAACGGTAGCGATACTTTGCTTACATTCACCGACCTTAGCGTAACTTCGCACTTTAGTGAATTTGCGTAGTGCTGGCGAAAATTCACCTGGCGAAGTGCGGCGAACGTTAGCGAAGGCAACTCTAGTGAATTTACGCCGCTTAGTGAATTTCCCCTAAGAATTAGACACATTATACATCTACAGGTCTGGAATTTATTATGCAGAAATCCGTTATCCAGAAAGCTTTTGAATGCCATTTTCCATAATGTCCTATTTAAACAAGCAGTTCCCATTTTATGACGGATGACCTTTTCTCTGTAGTGTTACAACAGGACCTTACCCTTAATTATTCCTAAACTGCAAAAATCGATATTGGTGGCTAAACAGTCCTACTGGATTTACTTAATGTTCACTGTGTGTACAGGTATGTGATCCATTATCTGGAAACCCATTACCCAGAAGGTTAAGAATTACATAAAGGCTGTATGCTAAACTGGTAAAACAAAACCGGTGTGTTTACTTCAGAAAGACTACAATAGTTTGTATAAACAAGTTGCTATGTAGAGCCATGGGGCAGCCATTCAAACTGGACAAAAGAAAGGGCACAATAGAAATCAATCTGCTCTTTTGAAAAACAGACTTCTGTAGCAGCACTATTAACCGATGTGTTTATGTTTTCCAGTGATGTAATCCCTTTGAAGAGATTACACTAAAATGTTAGCAAAGCTTTCCAGTTTCACTGCATGTATGGGACCCTTGCTGATACCACCAAGCTGAGGCACCTCTCTACTGCTTGCTGAGGGCCAGTTGTTCAGCCCACAGGCAACATGAACACATTAACACTATCATTAGGAGTATTTTCATGACACTTTGGAGAAAATTCACTAAAGCGTGAAAATGTGCCAGCGTCAGCTTTGACGGCTTTCGCTGCACTTTACCAGACGAATTTTTGCCAGCGCTACACAAATTCACTAAAATGCGAATTTGCGCTCAGGGCGGCGAACGGTAGCGAAGTTGTGCTACCATTACTTCACCAGGCAAAGCGCATTTACGCTAGCGATGACTAATTTGCATATGGTGCGAAGTTAAATTTATAATAGAGGTTTATATTACAGCCACTAGATTACACTACATAAGCCCAGGAAACCTTTAATAAATAAAATAAAGTTGTCCTATTGCCCTAAATGTTCCCCCTGTATAGTTGAGTTGCCATATGTTAGGAAATGTATGGGAGAAGGAGGGTAACCCCCCAAAAAAATGTCACTATTTCTCAGACTATCATCCTACAAAAGGTAAAAGACACCAGCATTTTTTTTGGGACTTTTTTCTTTCAATCTCCTATCTATTGTATTGAACTTAAGTAAAGTCTAGCGCAAGAGGTAACGTTCAGTAAAATGGTCATCTTAGTGAATTAGCGTAGTTACGTCCCTTTGTCAGTGCGCAACTGGTGTAAGGGTGCGTAGTTGCGCTAGTCTATCTACTTCACTAGCGAATTTTCGACTGAGTGTGACTTGTGAATTGACGTCACGCTTGCGAATTAGCGCTAGCATTAGACGCTTCACGCTTTAGTGAATTTGCCCCATTATACCTTGATAAGGCCTTGGAACAGACACATCTTACAATACTGTTAACTCGAAAATAAATCTTTTATTCAGTTCGGCACAGTACAAAACTATTGTAAAAAAAAAAACACATTAACAGTAATTATTGGCAACAAATTCTGCACTTATAGATCAGCAAAATATGAGATTTGTTCCCCAGTGTGAAAATGGCATTGGGTTTGACAGATTTTTACAATATAATGACCACTATAACCTTTACAAAATATATTCATTTAAAATCATGATTTTTCTATATTCACAAAAAAAATTCTACATTATTGTCTCCCCCTAAATAATGTTACTGGACAGTAAAAGAGAGCAATTGCAAAGGAACATGAATCCACATGTGAACTTTTCTCACCCATGATAGTCAGTAGTGGATACAGTTAATATGTGGTTCTTTTATAAGCTCAAATTTATAACATTTCACTGAAAATTCCTTCTGATACATTAAAACAACACATGCTATTGTTTTCATGCTCTCCACAGTGCCGATAGGGTAAGTAAGTACAGATATAGAATTTAGACTTTTAGGTAAATAGCTATAAGATTCACATGAACTCCAATCATTTTTATGGAGAGTCCAAGAATAGGTAAATATCACGCTTGAAAAATATATAAAAAAAAACATGCAAAATCAATGGTTTAATGAAAGGGTTTATAAATGGACAGCCAATAAAATCTCTCTGTGCAGAGAATTTCAGAACTATCTGCACTATGGGATTAATTTCAAAGCAAACAAGAAATCACTTTTCTCTTATTTACATTGCATAAAAAAATCCTTCATCATATCCTATATCATATCCTTTAGGCCCTTAAAATAATAGCACAAGTAGAGGCTCCGCTTTTTTGAGGCTCTCAAAAAAGACGTCTAAATGTCACAATCTACCTTCCACCACCTTCCTTTTTTAAGCCATGGAAATACACCAGTGTTAGTAAAGTGTAAGGCTTTACAGGTAGGTAGTGGTGTGGGTTGTGGCGTTTTGATTCCATATTTTGAGAGGTTAAAATGCATTTTACAGAACCCCTATATGTACCATTTCCCTTACAGTACAAATGTTTCTTGTTTACAGAAGAAGCATTTAGAGGAACATACTCTCCCACTTATGTGATCAAACACTGAATGCTACTGAATGGTCACACACTTTCTTGTCAATCAATACAGGTATGGGATCCATTATCTGGAAGCCCATTATCCAGAATGCTCTGAATTACAAAAAAAGGCATAGACTCCTAGTCCACGCAGTCCTAGCGCCTGCCGGAACTACCTCACACAGGGGCAAGAGCGCTAGCGTGCAAGTGTCGGAGCACTGGGGAGCAGCGCCCATAGAGCTTCCCATGTGCCGCCCTAGGGCCGGGCCTATGTGACCTCGCCTGGTGACAGGGAGGGAGACAGAGATGCAGAAGGGAAGGGGAGAGGGATGCTGAGGGGAAGCAGAAGAGGAGATAGACGCGCAGGAGGAAGCAGAAGCGGAGGGGGAAGCAGACAGGTAGGGGAGAGAGACACAGATGTTGAGGGAGAAGCAGAAGGTCAGAGAGACACAGAGGGGGTAGCAGAAGCTGATGGGAAACAGAAGCGGAGGAGGAGGGGAAGGGGAGAGAAGCAGATGAGGAAGGGGAGAGAGAAGCTGAGGAAAAGCAGAAGGGGAGAGGGATGCGGAGGGGAAGCAGAAGGGGAGATAGACGCGCAGGAGGAAGCAGAAGCGGAGGGGGAAGCAGACAGGGAGGGGAGAGAGAGGGATGTTGAGGGAGAAGCAGAAGGTCAGAGAGACACAGAGGGGGGTAGCAGAAGCTGATGGGAAAACAGAAGGGGAGGAGGAGGGGAAGGAAGCAGATGAGGAAGGGTAGAGAGAAGCTGAGGGAGAAGCAGAAGGGGAGGGGATGTGTACAGAGAGGGGGAGATGAGCAGAGATGGCCTAGGGGCCCCTTTTGTAAATCCAGGCCTGAGTATTGTTCAAAAGTAAAATTAACTAAATTAAGTGTAACAACACTCTTGTGGTTTTTAGACACTTTTTGGTTTAGCTCCCCACCCCCTTAGAGGTGCAATATTTCATCTGGGCTCCATTTGCTCAAGTTTACAGATATATGAGAACATATTTCCACATTTGCTTAGCAGCCATTCGGCAATAGATTTAAAAGTATCTAGAAAATAAGTGTTCAGCCCCAAATCTCACCTACGATCTAAATCTTCAAGCTGGACTTCCAAGAGAACAGAAGCATTGAGACCTGTAGACTGGACCCTCTTCCTTTCTTTAGTCTGCCAGATCCACAGTTTCAAAACTCCTGCCTTCATAATAGATAGGCAGGGGTTTATACATTTGTTACTTGTCTCTGTATATTTTATAGGTCACTGTTTCTTATAAGCAGTTACTAATAAGTTTCCTTTGTCGCAAGCCTTTTAATCTAGTATAGCTTCCTCCCTTAGGAGACCCTGGACCCGATTTTATCCATCTACTAAATGTAACTCCAAAATTAAGGAAGGGATCGGTACCATTAACCCCAATAATGGCTTGTTACATAACCAGCTATAAAAGCTAGTTTAATATCTGTGTACTTTTCCAGAACATCCATTGGTCTGTGCACAATTTCCACATTTTTAGTGCCATTAAAACTGCCTTGTAGTTTTGGGGGAAATGGCACTACAGACCCTTCTCCTTCATATTTAAAAACTTGGAGGAGGCTCACAAGCTCAGTTTGAAGGCCCCAAAAAAGTTGGAAGTTGAATCAGTATAGACGGTCTCTAAGGAAGAGACAGAGATGAACAACTCATCGCCAGACCTTAGCTCAAATACGCCACCCTGGTGGACAGAGTGAAGTCCATACTCTGCATTGGGTGCCCAGCACTTAGTACCAACCCCTTTAAGAAGCAGTATAGGATTGACATAGGATGTTTTCTTGTTAATGCACTGTACCAACTGCTGCCCTGACGAGGTGCCAGACCCCTGTTGATTCGGGAATCGGAAGTAGATTTGGGAATATACATAGTATAAGCCATCTTGTTGAATTTTAATGCGCCCATCATGGTAGGTCATGTTCTGCATGTGGGCTAAAGCACTCTTAAACTCCCATTGGCGGATCGGATTACGGCATGACTGAAACGGCAAGTCTCCTGGTGGTTCTCCCACTGAAAATTGAAAGCATATTTAATTACATATCTACTGAGAAAAAGGAAACTCAGAAACTAGAAATAAACCAAAAGAATGAGAAAGTGCACTGATTAGCTTTAGATCCTGGGTTCATTTCTAACCAGGGTACGATATACATAGACTATATGCCTATATGTTTTCCCCCATCCCTGTGACTTTTCTCCTCCCAAACTTTTAATGAAACTGTGTTTGTCGGGGCCTGAACATGAGGGACCACAGATGTTAACCCCACACACAGATATATAACTTACCCAAACGAGAGCCCTGCTTGAGTGTCAGATGGGCTGATGATTTCATGTACTCTCCTCTGTGAGGTTGTGTCTCTGAGATGTTAATAAAGCTCCTTCTAGTTTCTGCAGATAAAGTAAATATATGATATCATCAATTGAATATACTTGTATTCTAGAATTTCACCCCCTACCCAGTTGGTTGCTTTATTATAAAACCAATTTGTGGTTTCCATTCTTTACTATGACCCTTAAACAAATAAGGAAATTACATCATATTTGTGTTCTGTGATCTCATGCTCCATGTCATAGCTTATGAAACAGGGCCGGACTAGCAATTTGTGTGCTCTGGCAAATGCCAGATTGGCTGCTGGAATATGCCATTGAAAGTTACTATTAAGTGGGATGATGGGGCAGTTGGGGCCTCTATGTACTTGGAATGCCAAGGCCTATTTTGAAATTCAGTCCAGGCCTGCAATCAAATACACCATACACTGCTATCTGTGCATCAGGCACAGCCATTTAAAATCGGGTGTATGTATAAAGCTCTGTATTGGTTTTAGGTAACCATGAAACCCAACATAAACATTCTAGTGTAAAAACAGGCTTGAAAAACCCTGTGTGAAATATTCTTAGTTATTTCAGCCGGAAAGAACTTGATGACTGAATTATTCCCATTTACTTCAATGGCTTATGCAAACTCTGAGGTGGTGTAAAATAATGGTGTAAACTACACAGCTTTATAAATACTGCAGCTAGTCCTTGGATGATGGGCCAGGTATTATCTGATGTAGGCAGCTTTTCCAGTTTTGCTTCATATAAATATGATTTTACACCCCTGGATTGTGCAGAGAACTGTACCCATTCAACTGGTATACAGCAGTACATTTTATATGAAGTGGGTATAAGCACTGACCAATGCAAAGCAATTGTAATTCAAGGATGGTCGGTTAAATTGCCTGTGTAGAACAACTGATGATTTTATTTACACTCACCTTTCACTGCTGTTCTTTGAAGGATGTTCCCAGTTACCTGGCGGAAAGAAGAAATTGGGTGGTGTTCATTTACAGTAAGTACCTTCATAACCCCTCAAGTTGTCTATAAATTAGCAGGCTTCACTGAACCTTTAGTGTGACCAGAGACATTTCAAGGGTTGAAATTTAACACACTGTTTAATTCATGGTACTTCCTTGAGTAGTTACACGTTTGTACCAATACTTTCTTTTTTGGGGGGGCTGATTGCTTTTGGCACTAGAGTGTCACTTTAGTGCTGGTTAGTAGCAATGGTGAAAGTAATATGAAGTTGTCAGGAATGAGATTAGTAAGTGGATTTAAAGGCTGTTTTGGCCCCAGGGGTCTGAGGGATCAAACATAGCTATATCTTTCACCAAGAAAGATCTGGTGATTTGAAACCAACCTGTCATGCCCAGGCAACATAAAACATGCGAAATTGCCCAACCAAATCTAAGAATATGTGGTCAGCTAAACAAATAGGAGAGATGTTTCAACCAGGAAGCCTCAACTTACCTGGTTTATGTATGATTTGATGCTGCTGGTCAGCTTCTTACATGATTCATTTGGTATCAGCCCATCCAGGTCATAATCCACCGGGTCTGATAAATCCTCCATTTTGTTGATAATCTGAAGGCAACGCATTTCTTCTGATATCCCTTGAGTGTGAGTTTTTAGCTAAGGCAGACATAATTACACAGTTACATGGCTGAAACACAGTTACATGGCAGCCCTCATTACACTAGGATTTAAACTTTTAGGGAATGTGAGTCCTCTCTCTTCAGAGAAGCCACTAACCCTACAGCACTTTTAGGAAATAGGTGGATGGATCAGCAGACCTATTACCCTGTGTAGCTACACTCCTATAGATAACCCCATACATATAGAACATTATTAGGAAATCAAAGAATCCAGTCATTAAAAGGTTACAAAAACAACAGGGAATACTTTTGCATTCATGTGCAGGACAAATGTACCCGTATTTATGTGCATTGTATGCTCCACACCCATCCCCAGATCTGCTGATTCAGACATTGTGCACAGGTCAAACATTCCCTCAGCACACATATTAAAGACTCAAAACACGCCAGACGATAAGCTAAAATCAGGTCACTGGAGAATTGCCACATGCTTTGCCGATGATACAAAGGCAATCCTTGTTGTGGGAGTATACAGTAATGTGATTTCTGCTGACTGTGAAAGTAATAATGAATAACAAATGAATGGGATGTATGTTAAGGAGGGGGCCCTTTAAAGGAAAACTATATCCCCAAAATGAATACTTGAGCAGCAGTTTATATAAAATGAAGTCACATATTAAAGAATCTTATCAAACTGGAATATATATTTAAGTAAATATTGCCCTTTTACATCTCTTGCCTTGAACCACCATTTCGTGATGGTCTGTGAGCTGCCTCAGAGATCACCTGACCAGAAATATTTCAACTCTAACTGTAACAGGAAGAAGTGTTGAAGCAAAAGACACAACTCTGTCTGTTAATTGGCTCATGTGACCTAACTTTATAATTTGTTTAGTATTTTTGTGTGCACCGTTGAATCCTATGATCCCAGGAGGCTGTCCTTATTGTTTAAAATGGCAATTTTCTATTTATGATTACCCAATGGCACATGCTAATAAAAAAGTATATTATTATGAAAATGGTTCACTTACATGAAGCAGGGTTTTACATATGAGTTGTTTTATGCAATATCTTTTTATAGAAACCTATATTGATCTGTGGGTATAGTTTTCCTGTGGGTATAGTTTAAGGGTTCAAAGCATTCCAACCAAGGTTTATATGTTAGTGCCCATGCAGTACTATGGCCTAAACCAGTGATCCCTAACCAGTAGCTCGTGAGCAACATGTTGCTCTCCAACCCCTTGTATGTTGCTCCCAGTGGCCTCAAAGCAGGTGCTGATTTGTGAATTACTGGCTTAGAGGCAAGTTTTGGTTGTATAAAAAACAGATGTCCTGCCAAATATTCTCTCCTGTAGGCAGTCAGTCCATATAGGGGTTACCAAAAAGCCAATCAGAGCTCTTATTTGACATCCCCATGGACTTTTTCATGCTTGTGTTGCTCTCCAACTCTTTTTTAAATTTAAATGTGGCTCACGAGCAAAAAAGGTTGGGGACCCCTCGCCTAAACTGTAGTTGGTCTGGGAATGGGCAGGATGATACCATGGATGTTGGGCAGCCCAGTAGGAATATGCAGGGGAGCTTGGTGTTGTGTAACTTAGTATACATATAGGGCTGCTATACCTAAGAATTGGCACAGCAACCCTGTGTGTGTTATTACAGGTATGGGACCTGTTATTTAGAATGCTTGGGACCTGGGGTTTTCTGGATTCAAGATTTTTCCATAATTTGGATCTCCATAACTTGTCTACTAAAAATTGATTTAAACATTAATAAACCCCAATAGGCTGGTTTTGCTTCCAATATGGATTCATTATATCTTAGTTGGGATTAAGTACAAGTGACTGTTTCATAGCTACATAGAAAAAATTAATCGTTTTTAAAAATGTAAATTATTATGGGGGATGGCTTTCCTGTAATTCGGAGCTTTATGGATAACAGGTTTCTGGATTACGGATCCCATACCTGTAATAGCAACACATCGCTCAATAGATCAGAAAAGGCATGAAACTCTTTCCATATGAGTATGTACAATTTTAGATGTTGCTTACAAATGGTTATTAGCAATGCAACATTTTTGTTTTCAATTTTCAAGTTGCCGTTTTGTTTCCCAGTTAATCCAGTTCACGTGCATGCAATGCTTTTTATTCTTCTTGTTATGGATGTGCCACTGCTTAGTAGCTCCCCTGCACTGCTAAATGGCTCACGTGACAGCAAGATTAAAGAGCTTATATGGTAACAATTAACTGCATACCAGCATGCTATAGGGTTTCCACCTATTAGTACAATGGCTAAAGCATCAGCTGTGATCTGAACACAAATGCATTTCCTGGTTTATAATATGTTTGATAGGGGGCAACCCTGACCAGTATCCCTCCTTTGGTAATCACCAAATAAAATATTAAAAATAAACAAAAATGGAGTCACCTGAGTCACATGGAATCAATATTTTGGTCCTTGATTCACGCCAAATGCCAGACACTAACAGAAGTCATTTTGGTACAGTGATAGGCTATAAGGTGTAGGCACGCGGAAATACAGAAGTACAAACAGAAAACTTGGCATATGTATCCACAGGTTGGCAGACACCAAGGTGTGAGCATTGATCCATGTACACAAACATACACAAAACACCATATTTGGAGGCCAAAGACAAACTGGACTTGGTTGGTTGGTTTGGCATATTTCAGACAGATTGTCTGACCATCATTTTTGAGCCATTTTCAGACACAGTGTTTTCTACACCAGCATTAAAAATGCCATATGCAACACTAAGGGGCAGATTTACCAAATTGAATAGTAGATTAGAATTCAAAATAGTAAATTAGAATTTCAAAGTTTCAGAATTCACACATTCAAATTTTAATCCCCTTATTCGAATATAAATTTGTATGAGATTTATCACACCTCAACCATGGAAACAGTTCTATTTCAAATATTCGCCACCATAAACCTGCTGAGTACATATACAGGTCAGTTGCAGATGTCTGTTGAGCCATGTTAATAGCCTTCCTGACATTGAAGTTATTTTTCGGGATAAAAATTAGATTTGTATCAATGGAATATGATTTGAATTTTCAAGCAAATATTAGACTTTCAAAATTTTTCTTAAATACGCTTCCAGTATTCGAATTTCGGGACCAGAGAGGGAGCCTAGGGTTCACGGACACACACGTCCATGTGTTTAAGTGCATCCGGGGGGGGTGATACTTCCCTTTTTTGTGGAGATGGGTTTTTTTCTAGTGATGTCCCAAAGTTTAATGATGGTTTCTTCACTTCCAAGGTTGTTGGCTCAAGTCTACTTAGTGCAGACCAATTATTTATTGCCTGTCTATAACTAATATCTTGGATGGCTGCAGGGGGCCAGCCAATAGGATATGTGCTAACATAAAAGGGGCCCTGATTAAAGCTGAAGATAAACAGAGTGTCTTCTCCTAGACGCACTGATGGGGCCCAAATACAGAAGATAAGTTGACGGCATGGAGGGGTCATCTCGGCAGCTAAGACCTATCCATGTATGACTAGCTTAAAGGGATCCTGTCATGGGAAAAAAATTTTTTTTCAAAATGCATCAGTTAATAGTGCTGTTCCAGAAGAATTCTGCATTGAAATCCATTTCTCAAAAGAGCAAACAGATATTTTTATATTTCATTTTGAAATCTTACATGGGGCTAGACATATTGTCAATTTCCCAGCTGCCCCAAGTCATGTGACTTGTGCTCTGATAAACTTAAATCACTCTTTACTGCTGTACTGCAAGTTGGAGTTATATCACCCCCTCCCTTTCCCCCACCCAGCAGCCTAACAAAAGAACAATGAGAAGGTAACCAGATAACCGCTCCCTAACACAAGATAACAGCTGCCTGGTAGATCTAAGAACAGCACTCAATAGTAAAACCCATGTCCCACTGTGACTCCTTCAGTTACATTGAGAAGGAAAAACAACAGCCTGCCAGAAAGCAGTTCCCTCCTAAAGTGCTGGCACAAGTCACATGACTGGGGCAGCTGGGAAATTGACAAAATGGCTAGCCCCATGTCAGATTTAAAAAATTAAATTTAAAAAAATCTGTTTGCTCTTTTGAAAAATGGATTTCAGTGCAGAAGTCTACTGGAGCCGCACTTTTAACTGATGCATTTAAAAAAAAAACATGTTTTCCCATGACAGTTTCCCTTTAAGATCTATCTAAGCAGTAAACAGGTTATTGTGAAATTAAGGGTCTACAGTTTCACAAACAAATGTGTCTCTGACTGCGTGACAGGTGAATATGTACACAATCATAGCCGTTATCCAGCACTCTTGAAAATATTTTGACTTGATAGGGTGCATGCAACAAAGTATATTCACCTCCACATACCTCCAATTCAAGTATATACAATTTGCAGCATTCCACTTCTGGTGTAAAACCGCTTTTATTCCAACAATAGCATAGCAACGTTTTGGATACAACAGATCCTTTTTCTTTATACCAGAAGCAGAGTGCTGCAAATTGTATATACTTGCGTGACAGGGGAACACAGAGCCCCAACAGGTCACTGGCTCAGCCCCAAACTGATACATTCCTGTTACAATCAGTATTTAAGGCTATGACGTAAGTTGCGTAAATAATGCATGGATGGTATGAGGATGTACAGAGCATTGTCGTGCTGGTGAAATCACTGTGTGGGAATTTAGAATCAAACTTTTCTTCTCTCTCAAGGATCCAGGGTTGTAAAGCAGTAATTAGTAACTCAAGACCCCCCTTGATCTTTCCACTTTTTCTGCTATACACACAGATGGAATTCTTGATGGAGGAGTGACTATTTTTTAATAGATAGATGATAGATAGATACATCGTCACTAGTCTAATCTATAACATTGTTGTCATACGTACAGACCTTTGGTTTTTGGGAGGAAGTGATCACAATGTGCCATTAAACTACAATGTCCATTGTGAGTACTGCTACTGTCCCACAACACACACACTCACCTTGGAGATGGACACGCTGAAATAGACAAAGAGCCCAGTGGTGCAAGCGATCTGCAGTGCCAGGATGAATATGATGCCCACTGCCAGCCACAAATTGTTGCCCTCTCTGCTTAGTGCTCGCTTCCCTCCTGCCTCCAAGCCATTCTCCTCTCCATCAGCCTTGGGCAGCATGCTGGCTGCCGACTCCCTGCTCTCTGTGCGGTAGTACTGCTGGGGTGCTGGGCAAGTCATGTTTGGTTACAACTTCAGCCCGTTACATATAAATGTACTTTTTCGCTTTTTTTTGTTTTCTTGTTTACAGTTCCTCTCAACGTAGCAATTCCTCTTACAGTTACATTGTCAGGCAGTTTCCCCTCTTCCCCTGCTCTCTGGGCTCCCCCCCCCTTCAGTCCTACTCCGCTCCCAGCACTGGATATTATAAACACAGTCACTTCTCTGACACAATAAATAGGCGGGTGGGAGGGGCTAGAAGGCTGCCAGGTTATGCCTTTTCTTGAAGAGACAGGGCAGGCTTTGCAAGTTCGAGGTTTACATGTGAAATCACCTTGCTATTTCTGTACTTCGTACTGAGGGACAGGGAAATGCAGCAGCCGTCCCAAAACTGCTGTGATGACTCTGTATATAACTGACAGGGGCGGACTGGCAATCTGTGGGTTCTGGCATATGCCAGGTGGGCTGCTGTAAGATGCCATAGCCAGTTACTATTTATTGGGCTGGTGGGGGTTGTTTGGGTCTCTGTGCAGTTGAAATGCCAAGGCCTAATTTAACTCCCAGTCCAGACCTAGAATAATGCCACAGAATAGGGCTGTACTATGTATGGAACAGGCAAGAGCATGATGCAGAACTGTCCACCATTTTCTGTGGTACTCGTGCCTCTGTATACTGGCCTATATGTTACAACAAGCCCTGAGCCTCATACAAAAAACAGGTGAAATTCTATTTCACGGCTGTATAATATATGAAACTGTGCTTTAGGCAGGCCCGGACTAGCAATCTGTGGGATATGGCAAATGCCAGAGGGGCTGCTGTAAGATTCCATTGAAAGTGACTATTAAGTGTGCCGGTGGGGGTTATTTGGCCTCTGTATACTAAGAATTCCAGTCTAGTCCTGGCTTTAGGCACCTCGGGGGGAGGTCACCATTCGGGCAGTAGGTTACTGCAGGGTTGGTTACACACCTCATAAATAGCCAGGAAAGTTTCATTTCTGCCTGAATTGGTAGCAGCCCTTTCAAGAAACTCCCTGCACCGGAACAACTGATGCCTTTTCTGCCAGGTGGAGGGATATGGATCCACCTTAGAAATAAAAACATTCAAGAATGTCTCTCCAATACAGATCATGAATTATGGCAGTTACCAAGTGGACGGCTGTAGCTGGATATCCCAACTGTAAATCTTTTTGGTTTTAAAAACAAACACAAGAAAGCCAAGTGAACCCTGCAACTGGATGCATGAATTGTGTTTCTTGGTTATTAGCTGCTTACACTTCATATAGATCAGGATGTCTTGAAGGGGTAGTTCATCTTTAACATAACATTTTAGTAGTATATATAGTATTATATAAAATAGCCTATATTTAGCTGTTCATTAGGTCTTCATTTTTTGTTTACAGCAGCAACTTTTTAGTTGGTCTTAGTTTTTATAGTTGACCCTGGGAGCCCAAAAATGTTATTGCTCTGTGAGGCAAGGGTAAACTGGTATCTAGCAACCATATAGCTGCTGAAATTCCATATTGGAAGGCTGCTGATGGAAGAGCTAAATAATTACTTGATGGATGTGTGTTGTGTTTGGTAGCCGAGGATGAGCAGAGCGCTTTATTAGCACAGTGACACCCGCAGGCCATTTGTATAAATACCACAATGTGTGCCTTTTTTCAGCCTAACTATGTTGCTGTGTAATCCCCAATTTAGCCAGTCTTTCCTCATACCTAAGATTACCCATACCTTTTATCAGCTTAGTTGCTCTTCTATGGACTCTCTGGAACACAATAATTTCCTGTTTGAGCATTGGAGATGAAAACTGTACAGCATCTTCTAGGGGGGCCTTACCAGTGCTCTATATAGTGGAGAATAACCCCCTCCTCCTGTAAATCTATGACCCTTTTAATACAGCACAAGATCTTATTTGCCCTTGATTCTGCTGACTGCCATTGCATGTCTTTTATTAGTAACAATTTAACAATTTACAATAAGAATCAAGCCATAATACATAGCAAAAACGTACATAGTACCCACCATCAAATAAAAGAACTGATAGTCCATTATTCAGTAGTATGCTGACATCAAATTCAGTCCATTTGAAGTCCAGTCCAGTTTTTCCTCTGTCCATAAACCCTCCCAAAACCAGCACCAAATAGGCACACACCCTGTGATCTTTAAGTCCTTCAGCAGGCCACCCATGACACTCCACCCTCACCCCACATTCATATATTTAGACTTCATATTTAAACTAAAGAAAATGCATTTGGCTTGACTGCAGTCTTTTTGATTTTTCCAGCAGAAAAACATAAGCATAATCTCTGCTTCTGAGGTTGGTGCGTACAACTGCTGAACACTTTTTTCTGAGTTCTAAATTCATATTTTTCTAAAAACAAAAATAAATTTGTATCAGACTCAATGCATATACATCTCAAAGAGGTCAAGCATACACCTCTCCATTTTGTGGAATTCTGAGTGCTTGCTCTTACTTCTCTCCCCTTCAGGAAACACTACTATAGACCTCATTATTTGGTCAATAGAAACAGCTCTTGGGTCAAGAGATTGCCCACAATGATAGTGCCATAAGTAATACTTCATCACATATATCATTATGTACATTGTACCTTGGTCCAGAGGATGATGAACAGGCAAAATGATAGTCTCTTTTTTGTCACAGGACAATTGACCAAAAAGTGCTGCTGTGTCTCCTCTGTGGGGCATCCCCATGGGCACTCCCTGCAAGTAAAGTTTAGATACCGTAGATTGCCCCTGGCAAAAAGCCTTCCCTGAAGGGCAAGCCAGCTTATGTCAAAATACTTTGGGAAAATTCTTTTGTCATTAAGCCACTGAAGGCTCTGGGACAGAACATCACCTGTTCAAGGCTACAGGAGCAGCAAAATAGAACTCAAGGACTCTATAATAAATCTGCCTTTTAGAGGCCGACTTGAGCTCTTCCAAAGAAACATCCCACTTCCTCAGCAACTTCTGTCCCAGCTCAAAATGTGATGGGAGAAAACTGCGCACCCGGACTTACTTGACACTACCCCCTGACACAATACTCCCACAGGGAATCAGTTCTCTGTCCCAGATTCCAAAAATTCAATTTCAGGAAAATGGAGCCAAAGGAAGCCACTGGACACAGCATGTCCAGACCACCCGCCTTTCTCTGTAGGTACGTAAAAACTCTTTTGACGGGATTCAGCCTGTTCCCCCAGATTAACTGGTAGAACAGACTGTGGACCGGAGCATAGAGAGCTTCTGGCAATGGACGCACACAGGAAACAAAAAGATAAAGATGGGGACCAAGAAAGGCTTCACAGGCTTCACCCTTTCCCTACAGGACAGCCTCTAGTGCTTCCATCTCTGTACCTTTGCATTTCCAGCTTACATTTTCTCCCGTGATTTCTAATGGCAGCCCTGATCAACTGCAGCTCTACTGACTCCTGCACTGCCTGTTGATCTTGAGCTTGCTCCTCCACCTGCCCATTTACTTCCTCCTATAAACCCCTGTTTGAATTGAGATTTGCAGTAAGACTCTGTCTTCCACTTACTCTCTTGCACTTCTATCACATCTCTACCTGTCACTTCCACTTCACTCTCCACATCCACCCTCTCACCCAGATTCATCATATCCACCTCATTCCCCCATTCACACTAATTAGCAGTAGTAATAGAACCCCACAGAACTACTTCCATTTTGCTTGTAGATGCATCTACAGCTTGGCTTTTAGGCTCATCTTTACACTCATTACAATTTGCAGAAGGAGAAGACAGTGCTACTTCCATTTTGCTTGTAGATGCATCTACAGCTTGGCTTTTAGGATCATCTTTACGCTCATTACAATTTGCAGAAGGAGAGGACAACGCTACTTCCATTTTGCTTGTAGTGTTCTTAGCTGGAGGCTGCTTTGCTGCAAATTCACCCTCTGGCTTTGGAAGTTGAGGAAAGTCCTGATCGGATGAGATTTCAAAGGCTGCTGGTTCCTGTTTCACTTTCTGTGAAGCACTTTTGCTTAGACCTCCTTTTCTCCTGTTCCTGTTCGTCACTCTCATTAAAAGAAATATTCTGCCAGTTAATTTTCTGTATCTGGGAGGTAACGGTTTTAAAAACTCAGCTTCATTTTCAGAAGTGACTGGGCTGTTTGTAATACTAGACTGGTTGGGCTGAAATTTATTTGTAAAACTTTGTAAAACTATACTTTTCTTTACTTGCCCAGATCCAAACTTCATCTTAAATTTCCTTCCATGGCTCCACTTCTTTATACAAATCCTCGACTTCTGATAGCTCAGCATATATATCTTATCTCTTTAAGTTTTGTTTGATTTCTTAGCTTTGCCAACTGAACTAACAATAACATTTGTCAGATACAGTACTTAATGGGTATAGCCAGACATTTTCCTGTTTTGCAGCATGTCTAGCTCTTTAAGTTCCTCTGCAACTCACTCTGCAGTGATTTGAAGTGATTCACCATCCTTCTTTAAATTTTACATTTTGTGGGTTCACTTTCCCTTTAAATGAAGTTCCTGCTGGATTAGTCGTAAATTCTATTGGATGCTTTCTCTGCAGCACTTCCTGACAATCCATTTGTCTGTGTAAATTGGTGTCATCATCACTGACATCACAGCTACCTGCTTGCTCTCTCCCAGCCAGCGACATCTCTGTTACCCACATCTGCAATGGCTGCAAGGTTGTTTGTTAGCTGGGGACTGCCTTTCACATGTGAAAGCTTCCCTTTACCTCCCAGGGACTTACCACCTTCGCAGGCTGTAGCGCATCTCCAGGGGCCAAGCTGTTCTCTCCAGCTGATTCAGCATACATCCCAACATTTTGGAAGTAAAAAGAGGGCCAAAAAAATTGGTGCGTGTAGCGCGGCAAACATTTTTGACCATGCCCATTTTGTGGCCACACCCCCTAATTACCATGTTCATTTTACAAAATTTGGCAGGTTATGAAAGTTTGAAAATATTTCTCCTAATACAAACTTTTACAATTACTTATCTCAAAATTGTTACAAAGTATCTTATTTGCACCTGTTCTGATGTTCTGGGCTCTCAACCAAAAGCCAATTAAGTTAGACATTTTGTTTCTTTTTCTGTCTGTTCAGTAGGGGGGCCCGAAAATCTTGTTGTACAGGGCCCGAAAATCTTGTTGTACAGGGCCCTGTGATTTCTAATGGCGGCCCTGCCCACACAAAATAACAGAGGGAAGGTACAGTGCAAAAAAAGTGCACACTTCAGCACCTTGTCCCACCCTCATAAATGAAGCAATTTCTGTGAGCCGCTTCTTCTCTACAACGCAACAATCCTTACACAGCAGAGAGAGAAAAAGAGAGTGTGTGCTGGAGAACCCGAGCATGTTTATTCGGTCAGTCATGCTGGAATGTTTCTGGGACATACACCCATTTGCAGAGGTTCCACTTTAAACTTGCTCTGCTAGGTTCCTATTCTTCAGTTCATTTTAATTGGTTTGAAAATGCCCATTATATAAGAGAAGGAATTCTGTCTCCAGCGACGTTAAATATCACCTTCAATTGAATTTCCCTACTCCTAGTCTTGTTTTGTTCCATAAAACAGAAAACACCCTGCTCTCAGCTTATTAGCTTATATAATTTGCTTAAACAGTAGTTTCAGTGCCAACTACAAGTGCCAAAGAGAGAATAATTTTATTCCTGTATTGTATACAGGCTGGGTCCTGTCTTAGGAGAGCAGTTTAGGAACTATGGCTGTGTGCTAGCTTGGGATTTAGAACATGGATGGTCAGCATGCACTGGTACAGGTATGGGACCTGTTATCGAGAATGCTTGGTACCCTTGGGTTTTATGGATAATGGATCTTTCAGTAATTTGCATCTTCATACCTTAAGTCTACTAGAAAGTCATATAAACATGAAATAAACCTGATAGGCTGAATTTATTATATCTTAGTTCAGTGGCATAACTAGATGATACCGGGCCCCACAGTTGTCCTGTTCTACCAATAGATATTGATATTACTCATTGTTTGGGCCTTGTGGGGCCCTCTATGCTTCCTGTGCCCCCCTGCAACTGCAGGGTCTGCTTCCTCTGTAGTTACACCCCTGTCTTAGTTGGGATCAAGTACAATCTACTGTTTTATTTTTACAGAGAAAAAGGGAATCATTTTAAAAAATGTGGATTATTTGGATAAAATGGAACCTATGGGAGACAGGCTTTCCATAATTCTGGGCTCTGGATAACGGGTTTCCATCTTAGAGGGAATGAGGCC
>CM044445.1:19472735-19488025 GCA_024363595.1 Xenopus borealis
CATGTTATAGCAGTACCTTTTGTAGTCTCATGTTGGTTTTTAAATGGACTTTAGCTATTTAGTGTCAATTTAATTCTGTAAATTGTCTCACAAACACTAGTAAACAAGCTCCAGTATCATTTCTGCATCTTGGCTTACATTCTGTGTTTCTTTTCTCTATCCTTATGCCAGTAAATATGTCATAGATAAGCCACATAGTTAATGGCTGTAAGAACAGATGAATGCTTAGATACAAGATAAACTTGTTTCCCCGGTCATTATGGCAGCCCTCACACTAAGGGTGTTCCCATCCCCCTTCAAGCCGATAGGACAGGTCTAACCAAATGAACTCCAATGAACACTCCAATATACTCCCCTTTTTCCCTTTCTGCCCTTGTCTTTTTTCCGGTCCTCGCAGGCTGTATGGTAGACAGGTCTTTTTTTTTTCGGAGCAGAGTTTTGCTCTAGTAAGTTTTGGCTCACCTATTTGGTAAAGATCATGCCTCGGGAATTGCTTTGCTCTCCAGAGGGACTTCCGGTTTGACTGCTTATAGAGGAGTCCGGTGGGAGTCAGAATACCCAGTTTTTGGCAGCCCGGGGGAAGAGGTGCGTATCAGATTCAATCTGGTAACACTCACAGTGTTTGCCTGTGTGTTACACCGGGCCGCAGGGGCAGCACCAGGAAAATTTTCGTTCTTTTGTAGGTTGCTAGTCAACGAGGAAGTTTACTGCTCCATGTTGAGTAAGGGAGCGTTACTATGGTTAACTTTCTCGTCATTTCTTTTTATTAAAAGGCCTTATGGAGTCCCAGGTGCCTAGCAGCCCAGACAATGCTGCCCATAATATTAGGAGGTGAGCCATATTAAGGAAGTGATGTGAGAGTTTTGTTTTTTTTTGTACTACATTCTGAAGGAATGTTTGCTTGATTGACAGTGTGTCTTCACCCAGGAAGAGGTCAAGTAAAGAGAAAAATAAAGTTTGTGTGGCATGTGACAATCCAGCCCAAAAACATTCCAGGTTTTGTGAAAGATGTTCTAGAAGACTAGCAGGTGATGCAGCAGCAGACTCCTCGGATATTATGAGGTGGATAAAGCAAGCCGTAACTGAAGGAGTGAAGTAAGGGATCTGCAAGAGACATGGATCCAGAACCAATTCTTAATATGAGAAGGGATAAGGATAGGGAAGATTGTATGTCTGACATTTCAGATGAGGAAGATTTTAGAGATGAAGAAATAAACACTTTTTTTTATTTGGCTATGATACAAAAGCAGTGAGAGCACAGCTTAATTTGCCAGAAGAGGTAGAAGCTCATACTTCCTCGTATAACCCTTTCAGATCGCTTAAAAGAGAGAGAGTTACTTTTCCAGTTCAGGAAGTCATAAAGGAGTGCATTGTGAAAGAATAGGATAAAACAGAAGGCAAATATCCTATACCCACAAGCAGGACTGGACTGAGAATCAAAATAGGCCCTGGCATTTCAGGTACACAGAGGCCCAATCAGCCCACATAGAGGCCCAAACAGTCCCCACCAGCCCACTAAATACTGACTTTCTATGGGACCTTATAGCAGCCCATCTGGCATTTGCCCTAACCCACATATTGCCAGTCCGGGCCAGCCCACAAGAGTACATAGGATGTATCCATTCCCTGTTAATGAAGAACAAGTTTTGGATAAGCCTCCAAAGGTAAATGCAGCAGTTGCGCATCTGTCTAAAAAGACAACACTACCAGTGGATGATGTAGTGTCCTTTTTGGATCCCATGGATAGAAATATGGAAGCATCACTTAAGAAGTCACATATGGCTTTAGGAGCGACTACAAAGCCAGCATTGGCCTTAACCTCCGTGTCAAGAGCTTTGCAGGGCTGGATTCACAATGTTGAGACAGATAATTAGATATTAGAAAGATATTAGATGCTTTTGCAGAAATAAAGTTGGCGGCAGATTTCATAGCAGAATCCTTGTTAGATTTAGTAAGATCTTCATCGAGAGCTATGGCTCTTTCAGTGGCAGCTCGTAGAGCTTTGTGGCTGCGGTCCTAGGAGGCAGACAAGGCTTTGAAGATGACCCTCTGTAATCTACCCTTTGAGGGTATTATGCTTTTCGGCGAAAAACTGGAAGATATTATTAAGAAGGTGACAGGAGGGAAGAGTGTGTTTCTTCCACAGGAGCGTACCTCAAGTAGAAGTTTTGAGGGAAACTCTGGAAAATCAGGATTTCAAGAGAAGAGGTTTAATAAAGACAGACATCAATTTAGAGAAACAAGACACACTGGAAGACCCGGTCAGTGGAAAGGGGGGGCAAAGTACATTGTCAGGATCTCAGAGAGGTAGAGGAGGTTTCAAGCAGTCTAAGAAATTGTTCTGAACAGATGGCAGTCCAGTCCTCACGTATACCCAGAAGATTGGAAAAGTTTGTAGAGGTCTGGATGAAGTCGACAAGAGATCAATGGGTATTAAATACATTGAAAAAGGGCTATTATTTGGAATTCGAAAAAATACCGGAACACAATCGTTTCACATGCTCAGAAATCCTGTATCAACAAGAGAAGAGAAAGATCTTGGTAATATATTCACCAGTTACTTATGGACGGGGTAATAATTCCAGTTCCATTTGTATACAGGAAACGGGGAATTTATTCAAAATTGTTCTTACAGGGGATTATCGACCAGTATTGGATCTGAGGCCAATAAACTTATTTTTAAACATAAAAAGATTCAAAATGGAGTTGTTACAATCGATAATCTCACAGGTGAGAACGATTGGATGCTGTCTATAGATTTGAAGGACGCCTATCTGCACTTACCAATCGCAGATACCCATCAGAGATATCTAAGATTTGCCATACAAGAGGATCTACATTATCAATTCACGTGCCTCCAATTCGGCATTGGGCTCCTCGAGTGTTTACGAAGGTGATACAGGTTTTGATATCAGAGATAAGGAGATATGGAATTCAGATTTATCATTATCTGGACGACATATTGCTGAAGGCAAAGGATCCAGAGATTTAAAAGAGACATTGAGATTTCGTGATGCTATTTCTTCGGAGACATGGTTGGGAAATAAACCTGGAAAAAAGTCATATGTTCCCTACTCAAGATTTGGTATATCTGGGAGTCAGGCACTAGTAATGCTGCCAGAACAAAAGAAAATAAAGATAAGAATGACGATGAATCAGTTGATGAGGAGATCTGTAATGTCAGCAAGAGAGATCAGCAGGATTCTGGGCCTCCTGAATTCGACAATTCCAATGTTGATGTGGGCCAGATGGCATATAAGGCCATTACAATGATTTTTTTTATACGACACTGGGACAAGCAAGAGAACAACAGAATATTACAGTCACATGGACTGTGAAGCAGAATATGAAATGGTGGTTAGTAGACAGCAATCTTTCGAGAGGAGTGTCGCTGAATCAGATACAGTGGAAAATTTTGACGACAGATTCCAGTCCTTGGGGATGGGGAGCCCATCTGGGTCGAACAATGGTCCAAGGTACATGGGGACCAGAGGAGAGGTTCCTCCCAGCCAATATTCTAGAGCTCAGAGCAGTATGGAAGGCAATTCTGAGCCTGGATCAAGTATTGAACGATTCTGCTCTGTTGGTAAAATCAGACAACTTGGCAGCCGTAATATACATAAAAAAGAAGGGAGGAACCCGCAGTGTGAGTCTATTACGAGAACGTCACCCAATTATGGTATGGGCAGAATTAGAGTCCTGCAGCGGGTCGGTACCCGCAGGTTACCCGCATATTCCCGCAGTACCCTGCGGGTTGCACGTAAAGTTTCTGGGTGCGGGTATAGAAGCGGGCCGGTGGTTCTGCAGCTTGTCGGGTCGTGGATCCTCGCCATACCAATTTTTCTCCTATTTCTGAGCATGTCTACTACTAATAATGTCACTTCAGGTTTACAATGACAGCACTTCCTGTTTTACTCCTTTTTTTTTCCTGATTGCGGCTACTTCCAATGATGTCACTTTTAGTTTACAATGACAGCACTTCCTGATTCTTGATTGTCAGCGGGTCGCGGGTCCGGGTATGCGGATCGCGGGTACGGTTCGGGTCGCAGGTCCAAGCGGGTAAGAATGTGGGTCGCAGGTCCGGGTTGCGGATTGCTGGTTGCGGGTACGGGTCAGGTACGGATCCCAAAAAATGGACCCGCGCAGGACTCTAGGCAGAATGTCATCTACAAGATTTGAAAGCCCTACATATTTCAGGAAAATCCAATCATGTTGCGGATTTCTTGAGTCGCAATCTAATAGACAAACATGAGTGGGAATTGAACTCGAAGGTGTTTGTCCAGATAACCCAGAAGTGGTGTCGGATGGGAATGGAATTGATGGCAACAGAGAGGAATCGGACGGTGAGCAGATACTACTCCCGTTTTCCATGTCCTCGAGCAGAAGCAACAGACTCAGAATTGGAGTCACGGGCTTTTGTACATATTTCCTCTGTTTCCTCTGATACAGAGGGTCCTAAGGAAAATCAGGATGGAAGGGGCCGATGTGGTAGCAGTAATACCAGACTGGCCGAAGAGCGTTTGGTACCCGTTGCTGAAATCAATGATGAAAGACAAACCTTTAACCTTGCCAGTGAGACCAGATTTGTTGATTCAGGGTCCAGTCAATCATCCGTGCCCAGGAGAATTGTCTTTAAAGGCCTGGAGGTTGAAAGGGACAGGTTATTAGCAGAAGGATTTTCTACTACAGTGATAGACACTATGCTGGCGTCCAGAAAATCCACCACAAATAAAACCTATGACAGTGTGGAAGACATTCTCAACTTGGTTACTTAAGAAAGGAGTAACTACTGACCAAGTAACAGTTCTTCATATACTTGATTTTTTACAAGCAGGTTTGGAAGGTAACCTAAGTGTTAGGACTTTGAAACTACAGGTTTCCATACTAAAGCTGCCATCACAGCTGGGGCCTGTACACAAACATGATCACTCCCAGGTAATACAACATATTGTTGCTTATTATATTAGGGACATCCACGTTTACTATCATTTGTACCTCTTGTAGCCAGAGGAGAAGTCATTGTGCTTTATGTTTGATAATACAGTGCAGGGTCATAAAAGGTTTTGGTGAAAAATATGGTGGTCCTTATACATCATCGGGCTGGGACAGCAGGACACCAGGAAAAAACCCGGTGGGCTCAGTCCTTGTGGGTCCTGACCTGCTCCACATAACCGGTGCTCCTGACCTCCCGGGGGAGGGGCCTTGATGTGGCAGCCCCGGTGGGCACAGACCCCCTAGAGTCCGACCATGTCCTTAAGCAATTATTATGTATGCCATTATGTATGCCATTTACTAAAGGGGTTGTTCACTTTAAATTAACTTATAGTCTGATGTAGAGACTAATATTCTGAGACAATCTGCAATTGGTTTATTTATTTATTTATTTTATCTGGGAGCTCTCCAGTTTGTGATTTCAGTTGCTAGTGTCCAAAATGACTGTAGCAATCATGCACTGATGAATAGGAGCGGACCTGAATAGAAAGATGAGCAATAAAATAGCAATATCAATATATTTGCAGCCTTACCAAGCAATTGTTTTTTTTATGGGATCAGTGACCCCCATTGTAAAGCTGGAAAGAGTCAGAAGGCAAATAATTAAAAAACTATAAAAAAAAGAAAAAGTGAAGACCAATTGAAATTGCTTGGCATTGGCCAGTCTATATAACATGCTAAAAGTTAACATAACAAAAGTTGACCCATCCCTTTAATGTTCATAAGCAGTGATGAGCCAGTTAAGACAAAAGCCTGCATAAATATGTCTAGATTTCAAGAAGGACAAATGAACAATGTAAAACTAGCCAAGCCTGTCTTATATTTGGAGCTATTGTTGGGAAATGAACATGCATTGTGCAGACAGCTATCAGCCTGTCAAATTCAATGCACAACCATGATCTGTAGACTCTTCTCCTAGGACATATGCTACTTATATTAGGCCAGCAGTGCAGTGCTATGCTATTAACCCTTTCATTGCCAACCAATTTGGTACTTTTATTGCCAGATCATTTTTGAACTTTTAGAGCTCTTTCGCGTTAGATGCCTTTCCTAGGAGAGCCTTTTAGTCTATCCAGGAATACAATATGCTGTTTTTTCCAGGACAACGTGAGCTTTCAAAATATGCTAGAATTTGCGAAAAATTACCTCAAACTTCCAGTCTACACCATCTCCCCCAAATACTGTATCATTAGCTATCAAAACACCCTAAATATGAAGGCCAGGTGTCCATAAACAGTTTGATGCCAATATGTATTAGTTTACCTAAGTATGTGGCATATAGAGGCCCCAAAATAAAGACACCCCTTATGAGCTATCAGTCCTGTAACTCCAGATACTGCAAAATCAACACATTTACAGCATTTTTTGAGGGGCAAAGATAGAAAACGTATGTTCACCCCAGAAAACCATATAATTCAGAAAATACACAATCCCCTGAATCCAAATTGGGTATTCATGTCTTTCTAACGGAACTAGGTGGGTGCGGGCCGTGCAGCTGGGACCCCCCTAACGGCAGCTGCAACGGGCCCTGTGGGGGTGTGGACCCTGGTCCAATTGCACCCCTGCTCCCCCCGTAGTTAAGCCACTGCTTTGTATTCCAAAGCACCAAGCCACAAATCTTTCCTAAATATGGCGATTTTGGTGACATTACAAAAACTTCCACCTGGTAGATATGCTACAAAAATTATGGTAACCCCTGAAAACCATATATTTTTGGAAAGTACACATCCTGATGAATCCAAAATTGGTAATTATGTCTTTCTACTCCAAAGTACCAACTATAAAGCTACGCTTAAGTAGTGGTTTTTATGACATTTCTCAAAATTGCCTACAACCCCATTGGTGGCTTTTATAGTTACATAGACAAAGTTCATCAAGTTCAACCCCTCCAAATTAAAACCAGGCATCCACACACCCCTCCACTCTTTCCCACAAACCGTATATGCCCATAGCTATACTAACTGTAGAGTTTAGTATCAAAATAACCTTTGATATTATGTCTGTCCAAAAAATCATCCAAGCCCCTTTTGAAAGCATCAACAGAATCAGCGATCACAACATCACCCGGCAGTGCATTCCACAACCTCACTGTCCTCACTGTGAAGAACCACCTACTCTGCTTCATATGAAAGTCCTTTTCTTCTAGTCTGAAGGGGTGGCCTCTGGTGTAGTGATCCTCCTTATGGGTAAAAAGGTCCCCTGATATTTGTATATAATGTCCTCTAATGTACTTGTAAAGTGTAATCGTGTTCCCTTGCAAGCACCTTTTTTCCAGAGAAAACAACCCGAACCTGGACAGTCTCCCCTCATAATTTAAGTCTTCCATCCCTCTAACCAGTTTAGTTGCACTTAGTCTCTGCACTCTCTCCTTATATCCCTCTTAAGGACTGGAGTCCAAAACTGCACTGCATACTCCAGATGAGGTCTTACTAGGGACCTATAAAGAGGTATATTTCTGTTTTCATCCCTTGAGTTTATGCCCTTTTTTAATGCAAGACCCAATTTCTTATATACCATTGAAAAATACCCTAAATATTGAAGCCAATGTTCTACTAAACAGTTTGATGCCCAATATACATAGATATATCAAAGCATGGACACAGGACATAGTAAGATTTTCAGATATGAAAGACACAGGGCCCCCCATTAAAAAATATTGGTGGCTAGGACCTCACATGGTAAAAAAAACATTGGTGGCCAGGGCCCCCCTTACACATCCATGTAAAAAGTTTAAAAATAAATTGATGGCCAGGGTCCCCCCATACAAATACAGGGACCACGAATCCCTTCTGAAGCTGGCAACTCTTTGAAATCAGGGGGGCCCGGTAATCAAGTAAGTGTAACTTGGCTGAGCCCCCTTAACCTCCAGGCTCGGTACAACACCCCCCTGTCCCCCCCATGATGGTGGCCATGAGTGTGGGTATGCTGTGTCTGAGCAAAATTACTATCTAGAAAGTGCCCTACTGCCCCAGAATCTAAGAAGGCAGAACTTTCTAGGTAAACCTTATCCCACTCTAAGATGACTGGGAAAAGTGCTTTGGAGGGGAGTGACTGGGGAGTAGAAACATCATAAACAGAACTCACCAGAACTGATTTTGTTTTTTTTGCCATGTTCTCGGCCTCTTGGGACAGGTATCACAAAATTGCCCCTTACCCACAATACAAGCACAACCCATTAGCCTTTCAAAAGAAGACAGAGCCTCGGGTAGAGCCCAATTGCATGATTTCCTCTAAAGGCCTAGGGACTGAAAGAAGTTTAGGTGCTAACTCTGGGGGTATAAATTATCCTTGATAGTTATGTCCAATCCAACGGGTCTCTACCGCCCAGCGGCAGAGTTCTGAACAATAATCCTCAAACCACCATTAACCTTGCCTGAGGTTATGATTTGCTGCATAGGTGGCGCAGTCAGGATGGTTATAAATAATTGTCAGTACCTTGAAGAAGGCCTCTAGAGAGAGAGACAGGCTGGAGTAGCAGGTTGCTGCTGAATAAGATCCATAAAATCTGGTCCTGCTTGGATTCTTGTTTCCCAAGAAGCTGGAGGAAATTCGCAGGTGGGGAAGCAACTGCTCCTTCAGCATCCATGTCTAGCCCAATGTAACGTATGGTATCCCAAAACCCAGAATAAACCTCAAGGTCGGCTCACCCTTCTGCCACCTTTGGCTATGGGAGGAGCCCTCCGCTACTCAGATGCTGCCAGGTCTTAAAATGAGAGGACCAAGGGAGAATGTTCTGGGCAGACAAGGGAACCCTTACGTATATAGAAGGAACCTGGAACAGAGAGTGAAGTCATGGAACAGGCTGTGACAAAACTAGTCAGACAGTGCAGTACAGGATCAGGAGAGTAGTCAGGGTAAATCAATCTGTAACACGGTACAAAGTCAAGATCAGGCCCGGATTTGTGGAAAGGCCACCTAGGCCCGGGCCTAGGGTGGCAGGATTTTAGGGGGCGGCATGCTGCCCAGCCACGCCCATGTTGGTTCAGAAACACTGGGGATACGCAGGACATATGATAGTTTTTTAAATTTCCCATGAGCCAATCCCCAGTGCTCTGGTCCTGATGATGAAAATTTGTGAATAAAGGGCAGAGTATGGGGGCGACAAACGGCAGTGGGCCTAGGGGCACCTGTTATGTAAATCCGGCCCTGGTCAAGATCCAGAAGAATGATCAAACAGGCAACAGGTTGGTTCAGGCAGCTATACAACAAGGTCAAAACAGGCTAAGGTCAAGAACAGATAATCAAAGCAGCATCACACCCAGGAAATAGACCTACATTGGACAATGAGTTAGTACAGTATAAGGGGTTTTACAGTCAGATTAATGGTTTACACTGATCACCTGTGGCCAGACTGACAGCAGGTGAAACAAGCAATGCTTACTTGCAGTTACAGAGCATAGCCATAGGACTGAACTAAGGCCTTAGCTGTCTGCTCACATAGAGCAGTGGTAATGCAGACAAAACAAGAACATCATGTCCCTGATTCAACTCTGGACAGGTTTAACCAACCCCCTAAAAATACCAAGAACCCTCCCCCACCCCCCAAAAAAAACATATCTTTTTGCAGCCCTCTGGGCTGTTAAACTGTAACTTAAAAGAAACATATTGGACCAAATTCAATTAAGTATCCCCAAATAGATGGGGTGTTTTTGGAAGTAAATATGTGGATCAGTAGCATCTTTGGGCAAAGTTGACACAGCCAGTGCACATCACAGTGTGTCCTAAAAAGTCTACAAATTTTTAAATGATGGTTTAAATGATGGCTGATAGGCATCAGTGCAGCCCCACAGAGCACAAAAACATCTCGTATATTATCAGGTACATGAGTAGAATAATCCAAAATTAGAGGGAATTTTACCCACTTGAATCTGAATCACACCCCTTAATAATTAATTTCACAATTTGTGTTAAAGCTTGTACAATTTTGGAAAGTAGACATTACATTACAGTAAAGTTTTGCATGTAACAATATCTTATACATTGCTGTACCTTCTTAGAGAACACTCTTTCACTATGCTACACATTATCATTTTTCTTTCTTCCAAACTTGGATGCCTCTTGGATACACAGGGGTTGGGCTGGGGAGGGCTCTGATCCCTGGCAAGGGGCACATAATAATGACATCTGCATGGTGAATTTCACAAAAACAATTGCTACCGGTGAAACTGCAAATTCCACTACCAAAATTGTGACTATTCTCAAGGTGCATTAAATTCCGAGCATATTTTTCTATTTCCACACCCTGATATATACTATAGATACACCATGTGACCTATATACCAAAATATTATGTTAATAACTGGGTGCAGCAGTAATTAAGGTATCTGAAAGCTATTTATATATTAGCATTCCAGGCATTATAGGAACTTAAATATCCTCATGTTATGTTAAGAGAAAATTTGCATTTCCAGGTGAATTGTACCCATAATATTCCTTGCATGAGAAAAGTATTTTTCATTTTACTCCATGACTCAAACTTTGGAACATTTTAGTCCATATTCTGTCTGCCCTGAGGAATGCCCCCCCCCCCACATACCCTACACAACCATAAAATCCACACATGAAGCCAGAGCCAGGCCAGAATGGCCAGGTGCCCTAGTCAACCTGGCTGGCCATGGATCTGGCTGAGCACGCAAGCGCAAGTTGGCACGCTCGCGCATCCGTGTATTGACGATCACACGCATGCACAGAGGTGGGAATCGCCATGCACAATCCACAAAAAGGGCAAGTATAGGAGGAAATCAGGGACTGGGTACGTGCTTGGCGCCCCCTCAGCTTTGCACCTTAGGCACATGTCTACTCTGCCTACCCCTAGTTCCGGCCCTGCATGAAACAGTCCAGAGTGTGTGTCCTAAGAGGGGTATAGGACCTGTTATCCAGAAACTTGTTATCCAGAAAGCTCAGAATTACAGAAAGGCAATCTTCCATAGACTCCATTATAATTAAATAGTTCACATTTTTTATATAAAACAGTAGCATGTACTTGATCATAACTAAGCTATAGTTAATCCTTATTGGAGTCAAAGCAATCCTATTAGGTTTATTTAATGTTTCCATGATTTTTAAGTAGACTTAACGTATGGAGATCCAGATTACAGATCCTGGCCAAGCCAACTGGGCACCCTAGGCAAGCCAGCCTACAACCTTGCTGCATCTTCTGACTACACATAGTTCTGTGCTGATTGTTCTTAACTTTTCTTAAAGGAGAAGGAAAGCTACAGAGGCATTTTATTGCCAATAGATTAGCTGCAATAGTGCAATCTAGAATTATATAGTTATTCTGTAGAATGTTTTACCATAAAAAGCTCTAGAAGCTCTCTTTGTTTAGGATAGCAGCTGCAGTACTCTCTCCTCGCTCTGGGCTCAGATTACAGCAGAAAAGGAATGGGGGGAAGAAGAGCAAACTGAGCATGCTCAAGCCCGGGCAAGGAGGTTTAAGCTGAAGGCAGGAAGTCTCATACAGAAGCCCATGTGTATACAATAGAAGGAAAGAAATGTTATGTTTCTTTTGAAACAGAATCAGCCATCACAACATCACCCGGCAGTACCTTTCACAACCTCAATGTCCTTCGCATTGATGGCCAGTTTAAACAGAGCCCATTTATTCTCCTAGAGCTGAGATCTGTCCATATCTACACTGAAACATTCAGGCTATAGGCTAAGAGCTCATGAGACTAGACAAATCTGAAATTGGCCTCTATGTAAGGAACATTACCTGATTGCAATTGTAATTCAGTAATATTACTGTCAATGGTGTAACTACCAGGGGAGCAGGGGGTGAAATTGCACCAGGGCCCACTCCCTCTTGGGGCCCACTGGAGAGGCTAGGAGAACTCCAATGTGCAATTAATAGGGGGAGAGCCCGATAGGGGGGCCCTGGTGCCAATCCAGCACCAGGGCCCACCAGCGAGTAGTTACGCCACTGTGTACTGTGCAGTATAGCCTGCATCATTTTAACATTGTAATAGTAAAGCCTGCATCATTTTCCAAGGAACAAAGGAGATTCAAGCTCAAAGTAAGGAAGAGTCAAAATAATCAGCAATATAAATATATAAATAGGAAGACCCTACAAGCTTCATCATTCCTACTTGGTTTTTTAAATCTCTTTTATTTATACATTATTTATACAAAAAGAAAACGGATACAGTCGTCATCTGCACAAGTTTAAAGAAGCAGTACATAAGTTTAAGATGACCCTTTGAGTTACAACTTTCTTTCATCTTTCTGTAAAGGTTTCTGGAAAATGGTATTCCCAGTATATATTAGCTGCTGGTCATGTCCACCAATTACCAATTGCACTGAATCCTCGAAAGCATGTAGGAGGCGAGGAAGGATTTATTTTATTCTTCCTTTCTTTCAGGAGTAATGTACCATTGTGTCAGTACTTTATAAGACGATTCTTTGATGGCAGTGTTGAGGGAGATCTTAGAGATGGAGTTCCATATAGAGGTCCATTCCATTTGTGAAATGTCTTGCCCGACATCTTTCTCCCGATCCAACATATATTTTAGGGGAGTATCGGATTTATGAGATAATAATAGTTTGTATAGCAGCGAAAGGGATCCTTTGAGTTTACATGCTTGTTGGGAGCAAGTTTCCAAAAGGGAAGGGGGGTCATTTCTAAATGAAGGATTTATTGTTTTGATGAAATGAATTGAGTGTATCTAAAGATTTCATCTTCCGGCATGTCATACACTAATTGCATGTATTGGATTGATTTTATGCCAGTGGTGAGAAGGTGTTCTTTAATTCGGAAGATTTGATTATCTTTCCACCACTTGAACGCTGAGGGGGGTTAAGGTGCTTCGAGTTGAGGTTATTTTGAGAATGTTATGCCATGTAGAAACCGTGTGGGCTATGACAGAGTGCTGTGGGGGTGATACTTTTGTTTAAGTTTTGTCCATCCATAGATAGGTCTATGGGGTGTGCGATCAGTTATGCCAGGTCAACCCATCGGGTTACTACTTGTGGTAAGTGCTATAGAGTGGTTTGGGAAAGTCGTGCTGCTTTGTAATAGGTTAATAAGTTTGGGAGGCCTAAACTTCCAATGCGGTGGTCTATACAGATGAAGCCACTTTGGATTGTGCATTTGACACAGAATAACTTAACTCATCTATCCCATTTATCCCACTTAGCACAGAATATTGTGTCACAGCATCCCATCCAATGAAAGAGTTCACCATTGAAAACAATGGTGCTTTGGTATGCTAATGAAAAGGTTAAATGCATTAAATGAGTTAAGATAACTTTAGATAACACAGTTTCTTCAATTAACCCTGAGTGATGACGCATTTAACTCACAAATCCAAGTGGCTGCACCTGACTGAAAGGAGTATTGTTGACCCAAAGATATTCAACAAAGGAACGCCTCCAATGAAGTGGGAAGTTGAGTTTGAGAAGTTTTACTGTTTGTTTGGGAATATTGATAGGCATGTCTTGGGATTTCGGGATATTAACTTTCAGCCCTGATATTTGGGAAAAATTTCCAATGAGTGCAAACAGATTAGGTAGAGATATTTGAGGTTTTGTGAGGGTTAAGCATTTGTCATTGGCGTACAGACTTACTTTGAATTCTGTGTCTCTAATTTGTACTCCAGAAATATATCCAGAGTCTAGTCTTGTCAATTGGGCTAGGGGTTCGACAGTGAGAGCAAAGATCCAGGGGGATAAAGGGCAGCCCTGGCGTGTGCTGCGATGGATGGGGAATTTGGCTGACATGAGACCCACGCTTTTAATTTTTGCGCTAGGGGTGGAATATAAAACTCTTATTGAATTGGTGAAATCTCCTTTAATTCCAAAGAGTCTAAAGGAGCGGTAAATGTGGGACCAGTCTACAGTATCGAATGCTTTTTTGAGATCTAACAGTAAGACTAGACATTGCAGTTTCTTAGCGTTAACGTGGTCTAGCATGTTGATTAGCCTTCTATTGTTATCTGCTGTTTGCCTATGTGGTATAAAGCAAGTTTGATCTGGGTGTATTTTGGAATAATTCGATTTAATCTGGCTGCCAATATCTTGGAGAAAATTTATGATTGAAATGGGCCTATAAATTTGTGGATCAGTTTGATCTTTATTGGGCTTGGGGATCAATCAGATGGCAGCTTCAAGCTGTTCCAGAGGGATGTCCCTTTAACATCTCATTAAATACTGCGTCAAGTGCGGAGACAGTTGTAAACCAAATTTTTTTATAGTAACTTGGTGGGAAGCCATTTGGGCCCGGGCTAGATTTTGCTTTCATGTGTTTAATTGGCCAAGAAACCTCTTCTGCTGTAATGTTATTGTTAAGTTTCTCAGGTTCTGACTGTCAATTTGGAAAGATTCGGGGTAGAGAGTAAAGCATCTGGATATATTTTAGGCTTTTTAGGTAGGGGCTTGGCAGAATACAGGGCACTATAAACCTCTTGAAAGGCTTGAAGTATTTCTTCGGGTAGATTAACTAGGCAGTTTTGTTTATCTGGATAATCTGGAGTAGTTTTTAGTTTTCTAGCTAGAAGTGTTCATTCCTACTTCATTTACACAAGTCCAGTAACAGAAATATCAGAATAGGCTTTTTGTTTTATACTGTGGTGAATATTTTCCTTGCCTTGCTTGCCAGAGATCTGTGACTGGACTCTGGAGTGACTGGGGGAAGCCAGGCTCTGCATCTTCAGGGGATAGTATGGTCTGGCCCAGATTATTTGGCAGACACTAGCCTGTTTGCCTAAAGATTTGCCAGTAACTGCCTAATAATATTCCCCAGTATATGTGTGAGTCTGAGTGATGGGGCACTGTATAGGATAGAGAAGAGAAAGCAAAGAAGAGAGAGCAGAGACAAGAGATTAGAGAAGAGGGGAAATAGAGAGTGAGTGTGTGATGAGGCACTGTATAGGAAATAGTAGAGACAGTAGATAGATAAGAGTGAGTACAAGAGAGCTAACGGGAGATGAGAGAGAAAGTGTGTGCAACTGGACACTATAGGAGTGTGTGAAAGTGAATGAGTGCTGGATCATTGTGCAGAAGTGTGTGGTGCTGGTGGGTAATAAACTACAGTTGTTGCAGAGTCAGAGCTATTTAGTTAGGAAGGAAAGTGGAAGGATATGCCATGATGAGAATCCGTTTCAATACCCTGGGCAGCAGCTGTGCAGGGTATCTCAATGCTAGGACCCCACAGCCACCTGTTCTCCCCAGCTTCCCCTGCCCCTCCCCCCCGCATAGCTCTCATTTACTCACCTGGAGCACATGTAGGTCACTTCCTGCCAGTAACTCACGTGGAAAGTTCTGCTGCCCTGTTCCTAACACCCCCACCCCCGCTCTCCCCA
>CM044445.1:19542876-19560492 GCA_024363595.1 Xenopus borealis
ATAGCAGCCCCTCTGGCATTTGCCCTAACCCACAAATGGCCAGTCCGGGCCTGCCTGGGAATATGAATGGGAGAGGCACTGGATAGAAAGATGAGCAATAAAAAGTATCAATAACAATACATTTGTAGCTTTAAAGAGCATTTGCTTTTTAGATGAGGTCAGTGACCCCCATCTGAAAGCTGGAAAGAGTCAGAAGTAGGCAAATAATTAAAAATACTGCATGAAATGATAGGAACCAACCCAGTTGTACTTTTAGGCTTTTGCACTAGGGCTCCCGTATCAAGCGATGAGATGAGGATGGAGCTAGGTTTGCCCATTACCCTGCCCCTCTTATTCGCCCGTCGCTAAAACGAGTCCCTTTCGCAGTGCTGTTTCTTTTCATATCCAGATGTTATTCCCATGTGTGTGTGAGGCCAATGGCAGCATGTGCGTGTGTCCTGCCTATTCTCCCTCTGTCCCTCCTCCCCCTCCTTCTATCTCTATTTCTGCCTCGACCCCCCCTCCCCTTGTGAGAACTAAGAAACTTCCTTTCACAGAGATCTGCAATCTCCCGCCGCTAACTCTTCGCTGCTGCTGCTGGAAGCGAGAGAGAGCTAGAGGAGCGCGAGGGGAGAAAAAGGAAGAGACCTTAAAGAAGCCCTGTATGAAACGAACAGAAAGGGGAGAGTGGGGAGCTTGAGGTGAGGCGCAGGCGGAGTTGGGTGAGCTCAACAGACTTTGGTGCAGTGGAGATATATATAAAAAGTGCAGAGCTTTCAGCAGCTAGCAGGTATGTGCAATAACAGGGAGTCTATGGACTCATTGTGCGACTGTATCTGGCTTGTAAATGTCTACCAACTATATACCCTTGTCTATTCTGGTTACTGGGACCCATTATCTGTCTACATGCCTCTTTGTATCTGCCTGCTCCCTTTCCACACCAACAGCAAAAGAAAACACCAGTCCATTTTTATTGTTGTTTATGCCATCATTTCACTTAAAGGGGGTGTTTACCTTTCAAGTAGCTTTCGGTATGATGTAGAGAGCGATATTCTGAGACAATTTGCAGTTGGTTTTCATTTTTTATTATTTGTGGTTTTTGAGTTATTTAGCTTTTTATCCAGCAACTCTCCAGTTTGCAATTTCAATAATCTAGTTGCTAGGGTCCAAATCACCCTAGCAACCATGCATTGATTTGAATAAGAGACTGGAATATGAATAGGAGAGGCCTGAATAGAAAGATTAGTTATAAAAAGTAACTCAAAGGTGAGCCACCTATTTAAGACCTCCGCAAAGCCTGGTGTCCAGTCAACTATGTTGTGTAGAACTACATCCCCCTGCTTCACACCAACAGATGCAAGTGATCCCTGTGATACAGAGAGTTATAGTTCTCTTCTTCATTTGTGGAGAGCCACATGCTGTATCAGTGGGAAATCTATATAGTCTATTCCTATACACATGCACATGTGGCATGTAGCAAGAGATTGGACGTAATGATGTGCATATTGACCATCAACCCGGGGGTCAGGGCTGGTTCGGGTTGAACATTGGGTGTCCATGGCGGATACTGGTTATACCGAGGCACTACAATACCGCACCCAACCCGTACCTGCCATGAACCCGCCCCCACCATCGGGTCAACCCGCGGGTTGCGAGTCAACATGCACATCACTAATGGGAAGGTATGAGCTTAGATAGTGTATGAATATATATATAAAGAGAGAGAGAGTTCTGTGAGCTGGTTTTACTAGTAAACAATTGAATGTCCCTGTTCTGCACAGTATGACTCATCAAGGCACTTTGTATATCCTTCACCTCTTTTCTGTTTTTTTCCCATCTCTCGTTCCCTCCCCGTTCTACTCGACTCTCTCTCACGATTTTATTCCTGCTTCCCCCCCATTGCCTTTAACACAGCCCACCTCTTTCTGCTAGGATGCTTGGCCCTGTTTTGCAGCTGCCTGCTGTTCATCTGCAGAGCCTGTCGGAGCTGGAGAGGTTCCGATTGCGGGAGATTAGCCTGTATCAGCTGCATGAACATGGGCTTTGCTCTGACGTCACTCCAGGTAAGAGGATGGGTATGTAAATTGACTACTGTAAAGCTATCGTGTGGCATACTGTTTTGCTTATGGCTACTGTATATGACATTACATTGAGTGAATTTAGAAAATGCACATTGGCAGAGTGGAGCATAAAGAATGTGAGAGCCTGGAACTGAAGATGAGTTCTTTATTTAGAGAGGATACAAGGGAATTAACTGTTTATTTGGGGATTCCCTCTGGAGTGTAATTACAGTACATCACACTCTGTCTGTGATAGCCCAGTTTACTACTTCAATGTATCCATACTGTTGATTGGATTACAACAGGTGTAGCCAAGGCTGGCCAATAATCCCATACACATGGGGAAGATTTATTAAGGTTCAAATGGCGAATTTGAATTTTCTGATTTTTTTTTATCAAATTCAAATTTAAAATCACCAACCTAAATGTAAATTCAAATGTGAGATTTAGCACACTTAGACCATGGAAACAATTCTAATTAGAATATTTGCCACTTAGAACCTGCCCTGTTCATTTACAAGTTAGAGGCAAAGGTCCGTAGAACCATTTGAATATGATAATTTCCTTCCTGACAACCTCCTATTCCAGTTGTGAGTACATTCAAATTTATTACAGTAAACAAAATAACATAAATTAGACCATTGATATATAACCCCCATAATGTTGCGAGCTGTTGACCAAAAGCATATACCATTTTGCTATTAAAGGGGTTGTTCACCTTTGAATTAATTTTTAGTCTGAAGTGGAGTGATATTCTGAAACCATTTGCAGTTGGTTTTCATTTTTTATTATTTGTAGTTTTTAAGTTATTTAGCTTTTTATCCAGCAGCTCTCCAGTTTCAGCAGTTTTAGCAATCTGGTTGATAGGGTCCAAAATTCCCTAGCAACCACTCATTGATTTAAATAAGAAACTGGAATATTTCATTCTGACTCTTTCAGTGACCCCCATTTGAAATCTGGAACGAGTCAGAAGAATAAGGTAAATAATGAAACATGCTAAAAGTTGAAACACCCCTTTCATTGTGGGCCTCCGTCCTTCTGACTCATTTTCCGTACACGTCTCATAATTATTGTACTATCTATTTGAATTTCACTATTTGTACACTTGTGTGGATAGTGGACGTGCAAAAATTACTAAATTGTATAATCTGATAATTTGGTGGTTTGCTAGTTTTAGTGTTGGTATTGTCTAACCTTTCCCATTGCAATATAAAATTTCAGAAACCTCCTATAATAACGTTATCCATCACTGTTCTGTTGCTGGATTAATATGTACTGCCGTCTCAGATGGATTTTCATACATTAATATGAATACTGTTTGAATACTGAAATTCACTAAGGAATCATAGGAAAGTCCTTGGTTGTAATCAGAGAGAGCAGAGATGCACAGACTATTCCCCCACTACCAGTCTTTTGGGACTGTGGCCATGACAAGACAAGCAGTTTTTTTTCCAAAGGGAGCCTGTTATTTTTAAACTTCCCCAGTGAGATATAGAAAATATTTTTAATAAAAAGCATCATAGCAAGTACAGACCCTGTTAAATTAATGTAATCTGTGTTTATGTCCTATTTTGATGTTAATCCCCTACATGCAGAGTACATCTGAAACTCCTCTTCTGATTGTATAGATACCTAGAACACTTGGAGTATGCAGTGGGAATGCACCTTGTAGCATCATCTTATATTAAAGGCCAACTTCGTTTTCTGCTTGATAATTTGCAACAACCCCTAAATTTAGCTTCTCAACAGCTGCTCAGAGCCCATGTGAGTGTCGCAGACACTTTCCAGGATGGAAGTCCTGGATCATTGCTGCTATTGAGAAGCTGAAACTTTAGGTTGGTGCAATAAGTTGAATTAAATAAAATATGGCATTTTTGGCCATATTAATTTTTAGCGTTTAGTTCTCCTTTAAGGGTTATGACTGACGAGGATATTAGTCGCAATAAATCTCTACTTCTGCAGGCGACTGATTTCCTTTGAATGCTTTCCTACAGGCAATAATGTAAATTGTTGATGGGAAAACGCTTTGCCTTTCGCCTTTCCAGTCAGCCAAAGCTTCTGCTTTCCCTATGCTCCCTGTGTGTGCCATACTTTGTTTACCCAGTGCCGCTTGTGTGTTCCATATTCTTCTTGTCTAGTGCTGCTTGTGTGTGCCATACTCTGCTTGCCCAGTGCTGCTTGTGTGTGCCATACTCTGCTTGCCCAGTGCTGCTTGTGTGTGTGTCATACTCTGCTTGCCCAGTGCTGCTTGTGTGGGTCATACTCTGCTTGCCCAGTGCTGCGTGTGTGTCATACTCTGCTTGCCCAGTGCTGCTTGTGTGTATCATACTCTGCTTACCCAGTGCTTGTGGTGTGGGTCATACTCTGCTTGTCCAGTGCTTCTTGTGTGGGTCATACTTTGCTTGCCCAGTGCTGCTTGTGTGTGTGTCATACTCTGCTTGCCCAGTGCCGCTTGTTTGGTCATACTCTGCTTGCCCAGTGCCGCTTGTGTGTGTCATACTCTGCTTGTCCAGTGCCGCTTGTGTGTGTCATTCAGTGCTTGCCCAGTGCTGCTTGTGAATCATTCTATGCTTGCCCTTTGCTACCTGTGGGAAGTAGGCCTGGTAGGGGTTTGTTCTGGGTGTTTGTTAGCATTTGGAAATAGTTATTAGGGGTCCCTAAGGTGTTTAATCATGTATTGGGGGGTTTCTGTATTATCCACAGGGGACGATTAGGCAAATGGCTGACTTAAATGTTTCACATACTGTATGAGTGATGAGGGATACCTCTGCAGTGAGCACCAACCATTTGGTTTTTTGGTGTGCTACTACCATTAATGTGGATATGATCTTGAAAGTTCTTGTGGTAATGGGTTGTGGTTTACAATATGTGTGGTTTAAAAGGGGGAGTGGTCAACTCTGACTTCCATTATCGGCCCTCTACCACGTAGGCCAGAAAAAGTTCGGCCCTCGGTACCACAGAAGTTGGACATCACTGCTCTAGAGAAATAAGTGTCTCAACTCCCCCGTGCCAAAGGCAAAGCACATTATTACATTCTCTTGTTAGTTGCACTAGTTTCTGAGCTGCCGTATAGTTATTATCTGTATTCATTATTAATCAGCCTTATATTGTGACATTTATATTTTATGTACTGTATATTTTGAGTGGGTCCCTAAGCTCAGTAAGTGACAGCAACACTAAGCATGCACAGTGAATCATCAGAAAAGAAGATGGGGAGCTACTGGAGCATCTTTGGAGGCACAGATCTTTACTGTGTTTGCCTTGGTCTGAAAGCCCAATACATAATGTACAACATTTCTAGCCTAATTCTTTAGTTAAGCTTTACTTCCACTTTAATGTCTCAAAATGACAATGTTTGTTGGTTCTGAAGATATTTCCCACTTGCTTGTCTTATCTCTGCAGACCAGAACAAAGCAAGGAAATCTGTAAGGCGCAGGCTTGAGAGAAGAGGTATATATAAAAATATATTTATACTATATGTATATACTATATATATATATATATATAGTGCTTTCTCAGTGACTCTCCCATATTCATTACTCAATGGTATAAACTCAGCACTGTTTCATGCTTCCATACAGCCTTTACATTCTGTATATTCTTCCCATTCCTTTGTTTATATCTTGTAGGCCCCTGTATATACTAAGCACATGCTGTCACATTCTCATTTTACACTTTACTTTAACTGCACTTTTTTTTAGATGCCCCTCCTGGAGTGTTTGGGGTTCCGCTTTCAGATGTCATTGCCCAAGATCGTATAGAGCGGCAGCGAGTGTTTGCAGTGCGAGATCGCAGAGCATGCACAGAAGTAGAGAGCAGTGTTCTGAGTTTTCTAGTGCACACGCAAAGAGCTCCTCCACAAGGTACATCACTAGAGCTGCCACTTTCTCCCACCTTCAGAGATGGTGTGACCAGGATAAGAAGAAGGGTGAGAGCTGTTTCCTAATGTTTTAGCTTTTTGTTTTGTCTTTTATTGAAGAGGGTTTAACAGCAATCTCTTATAGCCTTAACTACTTTTTAAGTGTTCGGCATGTTCAAAGAACATTAACACTAAAAATTTAAAGTGTATCAACTTAAATATTATGTTCTGTTGCCTTGTACTGGTACAAGTTGTGTGTCTGCTTCAGAAATATTAGTATAGTTTATATACATAAGCTACTATGTAGCCATGGGACAGCCATTCAAATAAAATATGGCTAAATGGCACAGGTTACATAGCAGATAACAGATAAGTTCTGTAGGATACAGTAGTCTTTTAGGCTAGGGCCACACTGGGCCAAAATCATGTGGACCAAAAAGAAGGAGAATACTGCTCTCGGTAAGGGCTGAAAATCTGCCTGTGGCTTTCAGCGGGCTGATTTTGGCCCTGTGTGGCCCTAACCTTACTGTGCTTATCTGTTATCTTCTATGTAATCTGTAACTTTTTTTCCTTTTATCCAGCATACATGGCTGTCCCCAGTTGACAAGCTGGCAAAATACTGGAAAAATAGTCCAAAAACATTCACAAAGGTTGGCTCCACAATAACATAGCCACTATACAAATGTAATAGGGACTGTAAGCTCCCCTGGGACTCATTTGCATGACCTGTAACACATTTTTCAAGTACTGTTTAATATGACAGCACTACAAAAATAAAGAATTATAATAATGATGATCTTAAATTCAGAGCCTTTAGCGCAAAAAGTTAAATTCTGTAAAAAATTAAAGGGGTTGTTCACCTATAAATGAACGCTTAGTATGATGTAGAGAGTGATATTCGGAGAAAATTTGCAGTTGGTTTTCATTTTCTATAATTTAGGGTTTTTGAGTTATTTAGCATTTTATTCAGCAGCTCTACTGCTTGCAGTCTCTACAATCTGGTTGCTAGGGTCCAAGATACCCTAGCAACCATGCATTGATTTGAATAAGAGACAAGAAGATGAATAGGAGAAGGTCTGAATAGAAAGATGAGTAATAAAAAATAGCAACAACAATAAATGTGTAGCCTTACAGATCATTTGCTTTTAGATGGGGCCAGTGACCCCCTTTTGAAAGCTTGAAAGAGTCAGAGAAAGATGGCAAATAATTAAAAAAATTACGACTATGAAGGTTTTTATTCATCTAGGTCATGGCATATTTAATATACACAAATATATTATATAATTAAAAAACTATAAAAAAATAAAGGCCAATTGAAAAGTTGTTTAGAATTAGCCATTCCATAACATACTAAAAGTTAACTTAAACTTGAACCACCCCTTTCTCCATTGCTTCTCGTTAAAGGAAAAGGAAAGTATAAAAAAGAATAAGGCTAGAAATGCTGTATTTTGTATACTAAACATGAACTTACTGCACCACAAGTCTAATCAAACAAATGATTTATGCTTTCAAAGTTGGCCACAGGGGGCTGTCATCTTGTAACTTTGTTATATATCTTTGCCTGACACTGGCACTGCACATGCTCAGTATGGTCTGTGCTGCTTAGGGAACATCATAAATGATCAAAAAACAAAGCTGTTTGAGTTCTGCATGGCTGGTAAGTAAGGCAGGGGCTTCCCCTACTGTTCATAAGTATGATTGTTTCCCTGCAGAAGTTAGGGACAGTCTGACAATTTCTATCCACAGCACTAAATGAAGGGAGAATTTCACTGCATACAGTCAAGTTTCTTATAAAAACGGTACACATTTTTAAATTAAAGAATATTGGAGATGGATTTCTTTTTCATTAAAGAAAGTAAAAATGGGATTTTATTTCTTTGCATTTCCTTGCCCTTTAAGCTGTTTGATAGTCAGCGTCTTGACAGGAGGCACATGGGGCAGAACTGTTCAGTTAGTTTGTGACCATGTAGGTCAGTTGAAAAAGCAAACTAACTGGGCATGCTTTTTGCATTTTTGCACCCTGCCCCAGAGGGGGCAGTGCACTAACTTCAGGGGCTTTTCCCCTGAATTTAACGTTACCTGCTTTCAGCAGCATTGTTTGGACTGTGGACTAGGGTTTCCACCTCACCCCTTTAGGGCCAGACCACACGGGAAGATTCAGGGAGATTTATTGCCTGGCGACTAATCGCCACTTCTTTGACTAATCTCCCTGAATTGCTTTCCCGTGTCTCGCGCCCGCTAAACTGTAAGTCGTCTGCGCCTATTCACACACGGTGCTGCGTTTTCCTAAGTCGCTGAAAATTGCCTCGTGAGGCAGCGCCGCATGTGAAGATTGTATAGAGCGGCAGCGAGTGTTTGCAGTGCAAGATCGCAGAGCCTCCACTCTTGGCATGCCACATCTCCTCACAATCTGAGCAAATACATTTGAATGAAGCTCCCATTTATGTCAGTTTATCACTGAGCCACTGAGAAAATCTGCTATAACAGTCTTTCTTCCGGGAAGATGCAGAACTGAAATATCCCGTAGGTTTTCTTCTGCCCAAGACATGATAGGGTGAAGTTCTGTCATGAGACTTATGCTGGCCATACACTGGCTGATTAAGCTGCCAATATGCGACGGGTCTTCCCGACCGATATTTGGACACGATATCAATCGGGAAGGTTGGATCTTCTTCCGATCAACCCGTCAGAAGTCCATTGCGCTAGTCGTAATTACCCATATATATAGCCCTGACGGTTAGTGGCATATCGGGGAAAGCGCCAAATGAGCAGATCTTTGCATCTATGGCCAGCTTTAGACTGCATGTTCCGACTTGTCCCTTTATATAAGCTACCACTGCTTCATTGTCAGTCTTCACCAGCAATGATGTTCCCCTCAAAAGATGCTTGCAACGTTGAATTGCTTTCCACACTGCTCTCAGCTCCAACACATTGGCTGGAAGTGTCTGTTCTCTGTCTGACCACCGACCTTTTAAATACACAGCGTCCATGTGCGCTCCCCACCCAAAAGGGCTGGAGTCTGTGGTCAAAATCTTCCAAGTGACCTCTTTCAGCACATCTCCTTGCACTAATTTTTCCTCTTTTAGCCACCACTTCATCTCTTCCATCACCTGCGAGTGAATCCATATCTTTTTATTTCAGTCTTGCAACTTTGGATACATTGATTCAAAAACATTGTTTGTAGAGGCCTGACATGCCATCTTGGCCACTTTTGAACACCAAATTTGAACAAGATGCTTTTTTCATGAGATCTCGGATTACCTGTTTTATGTTTCTCTTTTTCTCTTCTAGTAGCACCACCACAGCCTGATATGTTCTGACTCTCAGATAAATCAGATCCTGTGCGGGCAATAGTTGGCTCTTTTCGAGATTGAAAACCCAACTGTGATCCTGCAAATACTGGATAACGTAATCCCTCTGATGTTCTAATATGTTGGGACTCTGCGATGTTATCAATATCTCGTCAAGATAATGAAAAATGTGTGTTCTCAATCTCCTGACTTCTGCAATGAGTGACTGCAGAACCTTTGAAAAGACTTGGGGAGATGTTGCTAAAGCAAAGGGAAGGCACGTGAATTGATAGTGCTGTTTCTGATCTATCGCAAATCTCAGTAATCTCTAGTGAGGTCGCTATTGGAATATGAAAATAGGCATCCTTCAGATCTAAAGACAGAAGCCAATCCCCTTGAATTTCTTTTATGATTGAAAAAATTGATTCTATCTTGAATCTCTTTATCTTCAAATAACTGTTTATTGGTCTAAAATCCAGAACCGGACGAAAACCTGTTTTCTTGAGCAACATGAACAAGATTGATTAAATTCCTTGTCCCTGAAATGGTCGAGGGACTGGTTGAATGGCTCCATCTTCCAACAATTGTTGTGTATAGTTGTTCAATATCTCCCTTTGTTGTCTTTTCGTGGGAATTTTTGACATGACAGTGATTGTGTGTTGGAACATTTTCGAATTCCAAATAGTATCCTTGCTTGATTGTTTCTAATACCCACTGATCTGTTATCGACTTTACCCAAACTTCTGCAAAATGTATTAATCTTCTGGTTATCCCTGAAGCCTGGGCTGTCAAAACTTCAAAACTTTCTTGACGTTCTGGTAGCCATTCCTCTACCTCATTGACCTCTAAAGATTGAGTATCGACCTCCTCTCCAATGGCTAGACTGCTCCATTCCTCTGGATGGCATTGTTTGTCTTTGCTGTCTTGGAGTCTTGTCTCGAAAGAAGGATGAAATGATCCAAAATCCGATGACCTAAAAGATTTCTTTTTTTCCGCCTGTAACTCTCTTAATTATGTCATCCAGCTTTTTTCCAAACAGCATATTCCCTTCAAAAGGTAAGTTACGCAGATTCATTTTAGAAGCTTTGTCCGCACTCCAGGCTCTTAACCATAAGGCTCTTGTAGCTACTGATAAGGCCATTGCTCTAGATGAGGACCTCACTAGATCCACTGAGGCTTCAGTGACAACTTTAACTTCGCTAGTGCTTCTATAATACTTCTTCTATCTACTCCATCTCTTAAAGTTGTCTCCACATTCTGTAACTGTCAGGGTAGGCCAAGTATGCACTCTAGGGGAGTAGTAGGAACCAAGGAGGAAGCTTAGTGGTTAAAGGTCCAACAGCGCGGTACAGGCAAGGATCAGGCAGGAATCAGGGTCAAAGTCCAGGCAAAGGTTTATATTAGAAGGCAAAAAGGCAATACAAAGTCCAGGCAAAGGTCAAAATACAGGAAACAGGATAAAAAATAACACCCTGGAACAATAACAATGAAGTCCTATAATTGGCGTCCAATGCGCCTTTAAATATTTAAATATATCTCTGACCTTTTTTAGTGGCCAACTTTACTCCTTTCGTCGCAGCTTCCCTAATCCATTTCATTAAGTCTGCAGTATCCGCTGCAGCATCACCTGCTAATCTTCTTGTGGATCTCTCACATAACTTTGAATGTTTAAGGGCTTGATTGTCACAGGCTTCTCTTTTGAGACAGCTTTCCTTGGGGTAGGCACACTGCAACAACATCATAAACAAATATTTTAAATATGCACACTTTTAATAGCATTACACCCACTTAACTAATAGTGGCTCACCTCCTAATATCACTGGCAGCATTTTCAGGGTTACTAGGCTCTTCAGGTAGCGAGGTCATCTCTAAGAAAAGAGATCATTAGTCTTAAAGGAAAACTATACCCCCCAAACAACGTAGGTCTCTATAAAAAGATATTGCATAAAACAACTCATATGTAAAACCCTGCGTCATATACAAAAACCATTTTCATAATAATATACTTTTTTAATAGCATGTGCCATTGGGTAATCATAAATAGAAAATTTTTAAAAATAAGGACAGCTTCCTGGGATCGTATGATTCATGGTGCACACAAACATACCAAACAAACTACAGTATAAAGTTAGGTCACATCAGCCAATTAACAGACAGAGTTGTGTCTTTTGCTTCCACACTTCTTCCTGTTAGGGTAAGGACACACGAGACGATTTGTCGCCAGCGTTTTTAAAAAGCAAATCGCGGCGACAAGGCGATCGTCTTTTTCGAACAGGCTATTCCCAGCGACAATTGGCACAGAGCGATTTGTATCCCATTGCTCTGTGCGGTACGTGCTCCTGTCCGTATCAAAAAAGTGCTTCAAAAAAGGCATTTTCGAGCGAGTTTTCGTCCGAGTTTTGTTCGGCGTGTTGTCTCGGCGTCTCTCCTCAGCGTTTGTGCTTCCCTCTGTAACCTAGCGTCTTTGTATTCCTGCGCCTTTATGTTCTTGCGTCATTGCGCAGTGTAATTTGAATACAATCGCTGCTACTTATCTGTATGTGTGTGCGTGTCTAGGAGATTTCAAGTACATGCTATTTCTGATGAATCGCTCGGAAAAGGGTCTCAGTGCGTTTTGGAGCTACAGGCGATTCACAAACGCGCTGTGTGCACAGTAGCTGGCGACTTTCATATGGTTTTGTGCTGAGACAAAACGAGCGACATGTCGCCGCGATTTGCTTTTTAAAAACGCTGGCGATAAATCGCCTCGTGTGTCCTTACCCTTACAGTTAGAGTTGAAATATTTCTGGTCAGGTGATCTCAGAGGCAGCACACAGACCATCACGAAATGGTGGTTCAAGGCAAGAGATGTAAAAGGGTAATATTTACTTAAATATATATTCGAGTTTGGGAAGATTCTTTAATATGCCACTTAATTTGATATAAATTAAAATGATCTGTTGCTCAAATATTCATTTTGGGGGTATAGTTTTCCTTTAATCTCACCCAGAACAAAATAGCTTGTCCTGGCAAAAGCGAGTCCAACATACCTCTATGCAAGTAGATTCCCCCAACATAGGCTGAGGCAGAGTAAGGCGGGCACGCTGCATGGCAAATAGTTCCCTCAACACTGCATCACTTCCTTTCGGTGGAATGCATCTATTGTGTGCCCCTCAAAACTGCTGCGAACCTACATGTAGTGAAAAGCTAAATACGTTACCTAGTGCTGCCCAAAACGCGGTCTGCAACACAAGCGGATAAAACCAGATTTATTGCCAAAAGAACCTCCTTTAATTGACTGTAGACATAGGTGCTACCAAATAGCAAATCACAGCCCTTATTTTGCACCACTCATTAACTTTTTTTTATACTTGTGTTGCTCTCTAGCTATTTTTACAACTGAATGTGGCTCATGGTTAAAAACGGTTGGGGGCCCCTGCTCTGTACTGAGCAGCAGATATCCTGTCTGCCTTCAGTATATTCAAGGGCTGAGAGTCTCTCTAACTCATTTTGTCTGCAGCTGCAAAAAATTATATTTTGTATATTTATAGTAGTTTGTGAAATATTTCCAGCAGCTTTGATTTGCACCCAGCTTGAATTTTTTTGGCACAGCTCTTAGGGGTTTTTGTTCTTTTTTAAGTTAATTATAACAAGAGGGTTGTGTTGATTAATTAGAAAGCGTTTCCATTCAAATATCTATATAAACTGTTTCAGCCCATGGGAAAAAGTGGAATACTACATGTTTCATTTGCACATTATCAGTGTAAGTAAACAAGAACTGTCAGGGTCTAAGAGTAGCAAAGTAGCCGAAAATCTCAATATTGCAGTTATGTTTAGCAGAAGGATAAAAAGATTCAAGGAAGCTGACCATGTGCACTGATTTTTAATGTTATTTTAGCAATCTCCATGGTCGTTTGTGCCTATCTGGGTCCACTAAACAATTGATCAAAGGTTGAGATCAAAGATTGCACTAAAGTTAATCAACTATAATTAGAAACCAGGACCACAAATGGGCATACCTCCCAGCCGTTCCAATTTTCACAGCACAGTCCCAATTTTGACAGATGACTCTGAGCAGGATTCTTTTGAGGGTTTACTAGTGTATTCATATAGACCTTTCTAATAAGCTTACTTAGTTTAACCTTTCCTTCTCCTTTAAAGGGGTTTTAAGGTTGTTTAGCTTTTTTTATTCATCAACTCTCCAGTTTCCAAATTCAGCAGTCGGGTTGCTAGGGTCCAAATTATCCTATCAACCATGCATTTATTTGAATAAGAGACTAGAATATGAACATTGCAGTCTGACTGATCATCCCATGGGCTGGGTACCATGGAGGTCTGCTGGCTAATATGAAAAAAAAACTGTTTGTAGCCAGCAGTATGTGCTGAATCTACACATACATTACTTTTTATGCAATTATTATTTATATAGACTGTGTATGGAGAGAAAAGTGAACTAAACCATGATAATTTGTCATTTTCACTTGCACATGGTAAGGAAACTTTACTACAAAAACACTGCTGAAGTCCAAAGGACAGGTGGGAATATTTTTCATGTGTTATGTCAGCACCCTGTGCTGTAGTGATGTGCGGGTAGGCCCGATACTCACGGGTCACGAGGGTGCAGGTGTGCGGGCTGGTGCGGTTTGAGCTCTTCTTTCCGTATCCCCAGCCACAACCTTGAAATGCCAGCATAATTTTTAAAGGTGCAGGCCTCCGGCCCAGTCCCTTTTGTGACGTCATTGGCAGGGTGGGCCTTAAAATGGAAACTGGGAGTTGGGCGGTTTGAAGAAGGGCGGGTTAGGGTCGGGTGCGGGTCGTCACATCACTACTGTGCTACTACTATTCACATCTCTAGCAGCACAACTAATCACTGATCCACTAGCACAACTAATCACTGATTGGATCCACTGATCTTGCTTCTCATCTCTTCTTTTAATATCTCTCCCTACTCTATTTAATTGCAGTGGTGAATAAATAATAATAAATTCTCTCAGATTACTTGTCTGGCACAGCACCTTTCTTTCCATATCTTCTGCTGATTTGTTTTCTAACTCATTCCAGTCCCAGACTGTTCCCACAGCTTTCCTTGGAATGCTGTTTATTTATGACCTTTTGAGAAGGATGGGGGAGAATAACAGGAAATCGGTTCCAGATGCTGCAGTCTCAGCTGCAGAGAAGGCACTTATGTCCCCAAACTGTCAGATTCAATAAATAGTTAAATAGTGCCAAGTATGTCCATCAAAGATTATACAGTATCACATTCTCTCACTTTCTGCATCTGCTTTTTAATGAAATCAGCTTTTGCAGCTAATTGTGTGTCGTTTTCTTTATTTTTTAATTGATTAGCTATTCTGCTTCTTTTTAACCTACAACTAAAAATATATACAAACATTTCAAAAAAAGTAAAAAGATTGGAAAGCCCTGCTGTAGAGGGATCTGGACAAACTTGCAGCCATAGCTATTAATAGGCTTATAGGAGAGGGTAATTTCAAATAACTGGGAGGCCTCAAAAAGAATAAAAAGGATATTAAAGAGAAGTTCTAAAGAAAAATGACTTAGTTGGCACAGTGTATGGAGTGTTATGAGGAAAACCTTCCTAAACGCTAAAAATCAAAATGGCTTAAAATGCAATATTTTATGTAATTAAATTAGTGCATCAGCCTAAAGTTTCAGCTGTATTAATTACTAATCAGCCTTATATTACGACTAGTATTCTATGTTTTATGTATTTTTTACGCCATGGGCACAGATTTTTACTGCTAAAGGGCTGAGGATGACTTTAGTTCTCCTTTAACCTACAACTAAAACTACATACAAACATTTCAGCGTGTCACACAGGTAAAAAAAGTTGGAAAGCCCTGCTATAGATGAATCTGGCAACCCTAGCTACTAATTGGCTAATAGGAGAAGGCCATTTTAAATCAATGGGAAGCCAGTGGATAGTAAGGGGAAATTCAAATGAAGGGTTACTAAGCTGATACAGCGTATGGAGTGTTGGTTGGCTAAATTGGAATTGTTTACACTGAAAAAGGCACAGGGGAGGGTGTTATGTTAACTATGTATAAATAGACTTGCTTACATACAAGGGGACCACTCACAGATTCCTTAACTCAACAGTAGATCTTTCCACCAGATGAGAGGGAATCCATTCAGATTAGAAAATAGGAAAGGACTGGATGGCTTTTTTAGCAAGTGAGGTCCAGGGATTGGTCCAATTGCCATTTTGAGTAATTTTTCCCATCTGAGGCAAATTTTATAGGCTTCAGGTAGGGGTTTTGCCTTCCTCTGAATCAGTTACGCAAGTTTCATTTAGACATAAACGTTGTGCTTGATGTGCTTATGCCTTTATATTAAAACTTTAACCAAACTGTTATTAAAGTCTATGGGTATGGGGTCCGTTATCCGTAAACCTGTTATCCAAAAAAAGATCAGAATTACAGAAAGGCTGTTTCCCATAGACTCACTTAAAATCAAATAATCCAAATTTTTAAGTGATTTCCTTTTTCTCTGTATTAATAAAACAGTACCTTGTACTTAATCCCAACTAACATATAATTGATCCTTATTGGAAACAAGAAAACATTTATTCTGTTTATTTAACGTTCACATGGTTTTCTAGTAGCCTTAAGGTATGAAGATCTAAATTACGGAAAGATCCATTATCCGGAAAAAAAACCCAGGTCCAGAGCATTCTGAATAACAGGTCTCATACTTTTATTTGATACACCACACTATTTAAGATTTATTATGGGTCCAGGTGAGAGTCCAAAATTTTTTTGGTCAAAATTCTCAAATTCGAATTGTGAATTATCCAAACAAGTTCGAGATTTATTATACTCTGGCCCTTTAAGAACTCGAATTCGACTATTCGATGCTAAAATCTGCCGATTTACTGTATAAATCAATTTGGTGAGGTTTGCAGCCATGCTGACCATCGTTTTTTTTTAGAGGAAAAAACTGGGTTGTTTCAATTAGCCCGAGTTGGAAAAATTGGATTTTATTAATACATTTCAATTGGTCGAATTTATGGGAGTTATAAAAAAAAACTCACATAAATCCGATCCTTGAAAATGATTCTAACAGTTAATTTTTGGGTGAACTACCCTTAGATTCCATTACTCTCATAGCTAAGCATTACACAGCCTTAACCTCCTTTGTTATTATTATCTTTATTACTATGTTGTTCCCTCACGTATGTACATACAGCTCCTCCTCCTAGTCCAAATCAATTTAAATATAATTTCTGCCACATTTTCTCTAAATCCTTTGTGTTTCTGAGCCCTCCACTGCTGTGCATATAAACCAGGGCAATTCCCTCTCTGATCCATTAAAGGTCATCCTTTAAGCCAAGCCGTAGGATTATTGTTAAGGACTGTTGAGTTTTACAGCAGTCTAAAATTAACTGGCATTATGACTGTTTAATCCCACCTATTTCTCCTGCTTCAAAAACTGTTTAGTATAAAGCGTCTTCCCATCTTAAAGGTTTTATTATCCCTTAAATTTTACGTGTTACATGTTATCCGATACCGTCTTTCCCAGCTGTTGCATGTTGGGGAATGTAGTGCAGGTGAGCTATGTGTGTCTAATAGGCTTGCTGTTGAACTCTGCATCCTCTGTATATAGATGCTAAATGACATTAGGGATTTATGTAGCACCATCATCTGCTGTAGTACTTTCCAGAGCTAACAGTTTCCATTTATAAACATTAACCTATTACCAAAGTAGATGCACACTGTTACTACTGCAAAGTGTTAGGGGAAGCACACAGGTCACAAGAGCTTACAATCTATGAACAGTTTGCATAGATTGTAACAGCCAGGTTTATCCATAAAGTCTGCACAATCTCTCTATCTACATAAACACACCAGAACCGCTCTCTCTCTCTGTTAATGCTCTTATGTTCTAAGTTTGTGCTAACCAAAAAATCCTTCCAGTAGAATGTGCACTGGATTCCTTTAATTCTTTTTTTTCCTTTTTATAGCTTGGATTTATTTCTTTTGGCATTACTTGGGCAGTGAATGTATCTGATTCATTGTACTTTTGACTTTCTTTACCTTTGCAGTAGCATTCTTAATATTTTTGTGGCACTGGATTAGGGAGAGGTATGCAATACATTTTATAGCTTATAAATGGTAACCAACACAATTATTTGCTAGAGAAAGCATAGCTTTGACTTTGTAATTGTGGAATTGTCATCCATGATGTTAGTAAAGGGACAGTGTACCCATTTGTTTAAGATGAGTGCTAGTGATGGGTGAATCTATCCGTTTCGCTGAAAAATTTGTGAATTTCCAGCGAAATTAGCGAATTGGCGAAAAATGCGTGAAACGAATCTTCGCGTTGTTTTCGGTGTGCGTCGTTATTCGCCGGCGGCGAAATGTGGGGGTTCACGTCTGTTGAATAAATTCGCCTATCACTAATGAGTTCAATGAATAGGGCTAATGGTAAA
>CM044445.1:19581686-19594983 GCA_024363595.1 Xenopus borealis
TTGTGTAGTGATTATGATTTAAAAAGAGTAAACACAGTTGTTTGACAATACATGGCTTCACCCAACCACTAACCATGAGTGAAAGAGTGAGTGTTATAATTTATATTCTCTGAAATATATTTAAGAAATCAATCATAAATTCTGCCATGGTATGTACATTTATGAGCACAACTGTAGGTATGGGATCCATTAGTCATCCAGAAAGCTCTGAATTACTAGAATGCCGTCTGCCACAGACTCCATTTTATCCAAATAATCCAGGTTTAAAAAAAAAAAAAATTTCTCTGTAATAATAAAACTACCTGTTACTTTATCCAAACTAAGATATTATTAATCCTTATTGGAAGCAAAACCAACCTATTGGGTTTAAACTAAATTTTAGTAGACTTATAAATGGGGAAAAACTTCACTTCCTTAGCATTCTGGATATTAGATCCCATACCTGTAATTATTTTGTTTGTGTTCACTGTGTAATGTAGAGCTATCTGATCTGTACATTTATTAATACTGGAGACTTAACAGGTATAATTGTACATATGTGTTAAGCCCTATACTAACCAGTCAGCTATTAGCTCTTATCTATCAACTCAGTATGATAAGTGAAAGTGTGAAGCTTGCTGAATTTAAACAAGTTTGCTAATACATAGTCTTTCTAACCAGCTGCGAGAAGAATTTGCTGTATCTGGTGATGTGCTCCTAGGGGAGGACACATGTGTGCATGATGTGTCTGCTCTGCTCAAAGCATTTCTGAGGGACCTTCCAAACCCTGTCCTGCCAAGAGAACTCTACTCAGCATTTATACATACTGCAGGTAAATGGTAAAATGTACTGTACACATTGCTTGTAATACTTTGCACAAAAGCAAACACATTAAACTGGCCAGTGTTGTATGTAGCTACTATAGGGCTAGGAATGCAGCCCCAGTCCCTGAAACCTTGCCTGGTGGAGTTAGTTTACGGTGATAATATCTAAGTACGAATTAAACTTAAATCATGTAGAACACACAGCAACTCCTTTTCCCATTAAAGGGAATGGACATTGTGTGTATGAGATGCATCTACATAGTATGCCTAATTTGTAGACCAGTTACATGCCTGTGTTTGCAAATTATATAGATACGTCTTTGTTCGTTGTCAGTATTGGCAAGTGTTTATGTCATTATATGGAAACTTGGCCAAGTAAATGTTGGAAGATTTCAGAAACAGAATGGGAAAACAGAATGTTCAAAGGGTAAAAAGTTCCCCATAGGATCTTTAGAAGCATGTTTACCAAATGTGAATTCTATTTTCACCCTCTGTTACAATTGCCATGATTTACAAATTAATAGAGAACTGTAGAGTTTCCCTCAGGCAAACTATGGTTAATTCTGTTTGCACCTTTTAATAATTATGCCTCAAGCCCCCGGGTTCCATGTAGGTAATCCCCTTAAAGAAGGTTTTGAAGAGATGACAATATTACTCTGGGTTTATAAAAAAAAAAAGCAGTTCACATAACACCTTGAATATCAGGTTTCTTTCTGGGCAACAGCATGAATCAAAAAGAAGTGACTGAACACAGAGATGAGCTACTAAATGAACTGATAAGGAGACAGCCAAGGTGGAAAATCACATGTAATGTTTTTAGCACTCAGTACTTAGACTGTAAGCTCTACAGGGCAGGGACCTCCTTCCTAATTTCTTTCTTACCAGATGACACTTAAGCTGTGTGTACTTATATATATATATTTATTATGTTACTTGTCCTCCCTTTCTGTACTTTAAAATATTGTGGAATTGACAGTGCTGCATATCCATACAGTGCTTTATAAATATTTTTTTTTATACATACATACAAAGTAATTAACTTATAACTCCCAGAAGGGTGTCACCTTCAGATAATATATTGAAGTTAGGTCGAGGGCTTAGTAACTGAGCCTCATGCTTTTTTAGAAAGTGCAAAGAATTTATAATTTGGTATTATATATACAGTGTTTATGTGACTATTTTATTTACAGGCCTGGGTGAAAGGGAGCGACTAAACACTCTGCAGCTGCTGATTTTTGCTCTGCCTATATGCAATGCAGACACATTGCTCCGCATTCTGCAGCTTCTACATAATGTAGCTTTACACGAGCTAGACACAACCAGTTCCACAGGAGAGAAGGTAAGAAACTGGGGAATGTGTAGCTGTATTGTGAAAAATATGTCCTTTGCCTTGTAGTGTGTTTGTTCAGAACCTACACTTAGGGGCAGATTTACCAAATTCGTGTGAAGGATTCGAAATTTGATCGAATTTTCAAAAAGATTAGAATTTTCAAAGAGATTCGAATTTTGAATAACTTTTTTGGGTACTTCGACCATCGAATTTAAAAAAATTCGATAGATTTGAATGATTTGAATAAAAATCTATTTGATCATTCAACCATTCAATGGGCGAAGTATTTGCCCTTTAAAAAATAAGCTCCCATATTTCTGCATTTTTAGAACAAAAAATGGTTAAAATCGTTCGATTCGAACAATTTAATTGTTCGATCAAATTTTTTATATTCGATCGTGTGGTTAATCGATTGTGCTAAAATCCTTCGAATTTGATATTCGAATTTGAAGGATTGCAATTCGACCAAAATTCGATAAATCTGCCCCATATTATGTGGTGTGTTTTATTATAAATTGGGCATGCTGAGCTCCTGTGTATTTCCCTCCATCACCTATACACCAATTTCTTAACATTTCTTCTACTGTGAACATAAATGCCTTGCCTCTTTCATGTTTAATTTCAACCAGTGGGGTTTCATCCCCTGTAGCTATGCCCCCTGGGTTTTGTTTGGATGTATCTGCATTGTCTGTTGTGTGCTTTCCTGTCAGACGATTATATTATAGGGGTATATAAGGAGGCTGTAGAATTGAAGCTGGATTCATAATGGCTGCTTTTATACCATTGTTTGATGTCAATCATAAATATGTATCCAGTAGTATAGGTATATGCCCTGTTTGGATTTGGGGGTCATTTTCACAGAGCCCACATATCCCAAAGCCTACAGGACTGAAGGATTACAGCCCAAATGTCAAATCACAAGAAAAAGCTTTATTGTCAATATTAGCTAAATAAGTTTTGAAAGTGGTATTTATGCACAGTTTTATGGGGTAAAAACACAAAAAAAACATTGAAACCATTTTTCCGATTTTTTTTTTCTGAATCGCTCAATTTTTTTGGGCTTTTTTCCAAAAAACCCTGCAATGACACAGATATATAATGTGTAAAACTAGTTAACCCTTTTAGTGACACTTCAATCTTGTGACACCACATGCTGCCTGTAAACACAGCCCAGGTCAAAAACAACTGTAAAATCCATAGCGTCGGTGCTATGGCACGAAAGGGTTAATGCATACAGAAAAGCAACAAATGAAACCTAAATTGTCATATCTATGGGAAAATACAGAGAAATGTATAAAGATGCAAGAAATTTATGTATTTATTTGGTAATATATTATTTAAGACATTGAAATATTCTGAGATGTAAAGAAATGTATAAGAATTTATGTGGAAGTACTGCTATTAGCAGGGAATACAGAAATATATAGAGATGTGTACAGTATGTATAAAGGTATTGAAAATCATGGTGCTATACAGAACTATATGTGCTAAAATATACAGGTCTAGAAGGTCATAGCAACCTATAAGCAGATATTTAACAGATAGTTGATTAGTAAATGCTGTTTTGCTGCTACGGATTACTAGACCCATACAAATGTTGCCCTCTTTATGAAATTAGCCCCCCATAGGGTATACATATAATGACTGATATGGAAATATGGGAAAGTACTATAATAATATAAAAAGAGATTTGGAGATTTTTTGAAAATATAAATGGTTAGGCATGCATGGTGATGTACTGAATAATATGAACGAATACATTAATGGAATACAAAGGGCCATACAAAAATATATAAAGGGAGGTATGTAGATGTAAAGTGTTGTATACAAATGCATGTGTGAGACCGTCTCACACACACGGATAAAAGGAACAGTAGCACAAAAAAAAAAGGATTTTAATTTAATCAAAATATCATATAGTGTTGCGCTCCACTTGTAAAATTGGTGTGTTTGCTTCAGAATCTCAGTACTATAGTTTATATAAACAAGCTGCTGTCATTCAAAGCTGAAAAAGGAGAAAAGGCAGAGGCTACACAGCAGATAACTGATCAGCTCTATTGCATACAATGGGATTCTTCAGAACTGTTATCTATCTGTTATCTACTGTGTTTTCTGTGACTGAATGGCTGCCCCAATGGCTACACAGCAGCTTCCTTACATAAACTATTGTAGCGTTTTTGAAGTATTTCTGGGGAACAAAGTTAAAACAATTGAACTGAAAAAAGGGTTTGGAAGGTGAACAAACCCTTTAGGGCTCATCCAGACAAGCAGATTCGTGGAGATTAGTCGCCTGGCGACAAAATGCCACGTCTTTGAGGCAACTAATCTCCACCAATGGCTTGCTAGTAGCGCGCACTGGCTAGAAGTAAAGTCGCCTGCGCCTATTCACACACGGCGACGCGATTTTCAAAGTCGCTGAAAATTGCCTCACGTGTGTGAATTGGCGCAGGCGACTTTACTTCTAGCCAGTGCGCGCTACGAGCAAGCCATTCGGGGAGATTAGTTGCCTCAAAGATGTGGCATTTTGTCGCCAGGCGACTAATCTCCACAAATCTGCTCGTCTGATGAGCCCTTAAGAAGAATCCAACAGTAGCATGTATAACTGAGTGCTATATGCAGAAAGTGGAGAAGGGGCACTGCCACTACCTTGTGTAATATTGAAATCTCTTCTTCAAAAACCACCTAATTATTTGTGTATGTTGCCTACTGATTGTATGGACAGTCCTCATGTCTGGAAATTATCCACCCAGCATGCCAAACAACACAGTTTGGCTTCCTTTGCTTATAACCTGTTTCAGTATACCTTGCAAAGAAGGGAAAGTATGGCTTTCATTGTGACAGAGTGTGAAATCAAAGCATTGTGTGAGTTTTTTCTGCAAAGGGAGAGTGGATAAATACAGTTTCCTCTTCCCACAGGTACTAGGTAATAAAATGTCTGTCACCAACCTTGCCACTGTGTTTGGACCAAACCTGCTACAAAATGTGAAATCTCCAGAGTCTGAAATGCAGAGTTTCCAAGACAGTTCAGCGCAGATCAGAGTAACGGAAACCCTCATTCAGCATTATCAAGACTTATACACGGTAGGCACAGTTTTCTCTTCTACACATAAAGAACTTAAATAAAGGCGTGTAATTTCATGACAAAAACATCAGGCAAGGTCTCCTAAATTGCTTACGTTAGGCCATTGTCTTACACCAAGTCAAAAGGACAAATTAGCATCAATAAGATGTTACTTTTAAACAGGTAAAATACATTTTACCTACTTATAGCTATGGGTTACTGCTCTTTGGCAAACTTTTGCCTTTTGTCACATAAACTATACTGTCTCCTAATCATCCACTGTGTGCTTTATTGCAGGTTCCCTCTCATATACATGGAGATATACTGATGAGTTTGCTGCACTCGGATCCAGAAGTCATAGACTTTTTGTTGCGTAGGAAATTCTCTGTTGTGCAGTAAGTGTTCTATTACTTTTCTTTATAGAGTTTCCACAGCCACCCTCTACAAAACTTTGCATGGGAAAAACTTGAAGGTAGCATTCCCTAACTTAACACGTATAGGACCTGGGTAAGGGATCTTTCCATAGTTCGGGTCTACATAACGTGTCTACTTAAAAAAAAAATTATTAAATGTTAATTATAACTATAGTATTGTTTCTCTTTAGTAAGGATTAATTATATCTTTGTTGGGATCAAATATCAGGTATTGTTTTATCACCACAGAGAAAATGAAAATCGTTTTTAAAAATTAGAATTACTTAATTTGAAAATGGGGTCTAGGGGAGATGGGCATCCAGTAATTCAGGGGCTTCTGGAAATCAGCTTTCCAGATAACACATCCCATACCTGTAGTGTCAAGCATCTCTATTGCCCAATTGATTTATTCCCTTCTGATTTGGGTTCAAATTGAAAAGTTATTAATGTACTGGTGAATCCAGCTTCTATTTTTTGGCTTGCAGTTGGTCAGCGTCCAAAGTCTATGTCTGTGTATATGTTTAGATTGATAGTGTCCCATAAGCCAGCTACCCCACTTTGGGGCAATTCAGAATTTATTCCTGGACTTAACATTGCTTATATAATCTAAGGACCTTGTTCCATTATGCTCCTGATTTAAAGTTAGTACCTTAGCCTTATTTTGCCCCCCCCCCCACCTTTTTGCACATTCCATGGCCTCTCCAGGCTGGGCTGGAGTGGAAATTGAACAATATTGTACTTCAAAAGAAAAATTGTGGTTAATGAAAAGGTCCAATGCAGTACTTCGCTGCAAAACTTCAAGTGCTTTATTGTGTCACTACATGTTTCGAGCAGAGCTCTTTCTCAAACAGAACTGATAGCTCAAATGGGATATCTAAGTTTTGGGCACCTATATGTTACATATTTAGGTAAACCAATACATATTGGGCATCAAACTGTTCAGTGGACTCCTGGCAATCATATTTAGGGTGTTTTCTATTGGTACCTAATGATGTGTGGGAAATACAATGCTGTACAGGGTCGGACTGGCCTGCCGGGGGCCCGGGAAAAAATCTGGTGGGCCCCAGCCTTGGTGGGCCCCTAGGCCCTTGCTTTAGTTAATTAGCAATCATAAAATAAAATAATTACTTTTATATTGTGTGGTCCCTCTGGGTTTGTTATCTAAATACATCCCTGGGTCCCTCCAAATTAAATTTAGAGAAATGTTGTGGGCGCTATTTTGTACTGGGGTGGGGGGTTTCAGCCCTCGAGTTGAGGTTTCCTGGTGGGCCCAAAGTACCCCAGTCCGACACTGATGCTGTAGATTTGAAATTTTTAGGTCATTTTTCAAAAAATTCTCTTATTTCTAAAAAAAATGATAATTTTAGGATAGAATTGCAACTTGGTAGTTTGGTGTACAAAGATATATTTACCCATTTTTGATTCTCCAGGATCTGTTCTTTTTAATAATGAGTATTTTTATAAGGTAGACTTACTGTTAGTTGAGTGTTTTGCCTTGAAATCAGAATATGTTGTTTTGTGTAGCTGTGCTTTGGAAATGTTGTAGTGTAGTGCTTAGAAATTTTGATCTATCAAGTAAGAAATCTCCATAAAACTATATCGATTTGGTATTGGCACGTTCAGGAGACACAGAACTTTCCAAATCTGTGTTCTCGTACATAAAATAAATTATGTTTGTGATATATGTGATTGTACTATGTGTTGTCCTGAAAAAAACAATATATTGCTTTCCTGGGTAAACTAAAAGACCCCCCAGGAAAGTCCCTTATAGTACAAAATGTCCAAAAATGGTCTGGCAATAAAAGTACCAAATCAGCTGGCAGTGAAAGAGTTAAAGTCAGACAGCATACGCAAGGGCTCAACAAAATGTTAGTAATAAATGTCCATATAACTACCACCATCATTCACTCAAATGGTAACTGCTTGATTTGCTGCAAATAAATGACACCAATCTTTGCTCCTAGGATATTGGATGGAGCTGATCAAACTACCCTTGATGTACAACAGCTAAAAAGAGACATGAGGTCTTCGCTATTGCCGCATAGGCCTCTGCAGACACTTATGGAAGTGTTGAGTATAGGAGTCCGATCTGGTAAGTCACTGAATTTGAGGCGGTAGAAAGAGTTGTAAATATTTTTTTCTTTGCCTTTTCTGATCCCCTTCTATGTTTTAATTTCCTGTCAGATTTCCTGGATTCTCGTTTATCAGGACGGCGGCCGTCTCGTTCTCAGGAGGATCTGACAGTTTGCCCTTCAGAACCACCTACAAGAACTGTTATTCCTTCTCGCCCACGTTTCTTGCCCCTGTTTTCCAGAGCAACAGCATCTTTGCGACCACATAGTTTGGACACATCTTCTCCTGTATTGTCGCCATCCAAATTGCAGATTGTCACAGAAGAAATCACCAAGACTTTAGGATTTGGCAAAACAGCTGTATAATCTGATTATCTATTCCTTCACAGTAGCTGACTAGCTTTATCACTGCTGCACTGTGTCCCCAACGCAACCAGTCTCCATTGGTTGACTGTGACATTGGCTGCTTGAGTACTTTCTCACTGTGATGCTTTGACAGATATTTTATATAACAATCACTTTATGTTGCTAACTGATCTCATCCCATTAAGTTATCTTAATATGTTACCTGTGGTGACCTTATTGTTTTTTCCACTTGCCCTATTTGCTTCTGCAGCAATGGAATTATAAACTGTGTTTGCTGACTCCTATGCTCAGAGAACTGTAACCAATACAGAGATGCCGTCATCAGAACCTGGGGATGGCACTAAAGTGAAGGTGGCCATAGACAGGGAGATCTGCTCATTTGGCGATATCACCAAACGAGCAGATCTCTCCCAGATTGAAGTGAGTGATATCGGGCTGATCCGATCGTGAGCCCTAGAGCCCCACGATCGGATCAGAATGAAGGCGATACGGGCAGTTGGATCGCAGGACCGCATACACGCACAGATGCACCTGTGATCCTACTAGGTTTTTTTAACCTACCCAATCGAGAACTGGACAACTTTCGGGCAGATATTGATCAGGGAAGCCCATCAGATGGCCCCACACACGGGCCAATAAGCTGCGACTCGGTCTGTCGGCAACTTTTATCGGCCCATGTAGGGGGCCTTTGGAGTACTAAGAGAATTGTCGAGTGTGTATATTCTTGTTGCACTGGTTCCAAAAATGCAGTTGTTTTGGCAAAATAGTATCAGTAAAAGCATCAGTAAAAAATTTCATGCGGGGGTGTCAATATCACTTTCATTTTATTCTAGCATTACAGGTCAGTATGCAATTGCTTTTGATAAAAATATTCCTGTTGTTGGATAAAATCCTGTTCTAATTTGTTTATATTATACAGCTTTTAACCATGATAATACCAAAAACAGTAAACACTATTTACAAATTAAACAGGTAGTTCTGTACACTTTCCTTTTGTAATCATGTTTATCAGTGCTGGTCTTATAGTATGGTGTGCATGTGGGTTAATGCCATATAAAGTGGAAGCGCTGGACTGGAAAAAACCTTCCAATGGGATCTGCATCATGGTGCCCCTCCCCCGTCAGGTGCTTGGGACTGTAGCAAGCAATGCGAGTCAGCTACAGCTAGTGAAATATTGTTCTCTATCAAATTATACATTTCTACATATTTAGAAAGTTCAATGAGATAAAGCTTGTATTAAATGTTCACGATAGTTCCCCTTTAAGGATGCAGAAAAGGAAATAAATAGAGAGAAGGGAGGATTTCAGTTATGATTATAGGTGTGGTTCACTTTAGTTAGCTCTTTTGGTATTTTATAGAATGGCTAATTCTCAGCAACTTTTCAACTGGTCTTCATTATTGATTTGTTTTTATACTTTTTTAATTGTTTGCCCTCTTCTTCTGACTGTTTACAACTTTCAAATAGGGGTCACTGAACCTCTAAAAAACAAATACATTATTTTTATTTATTTATTTACTTATTTTATTATCGTTTTATATTTATTATTTTATTTATTTACTTATTTATTTATTTTTTATTTATTTACTTTATTGTTATTGCTACTTTTTATTACTCTGCTATTCAAATTCTAGTTTCTTATCAGTGCATGGTTGTTGGGGTAATTTTAATTTGCTGAAATTGCAAACTTGAGAGCTGCTGAATAAAAAGATAAATAACTTAAACATCATACTAAAAGCTAACTAAAAGGAAAAACACCCCCATTAAGTTAACTCTAAACATAGTTACAAGGGGAAGCTCACCAGTAGATCTTACTAGAGGGTGCTAGTGCAGGGCTGTCATTGAAATGCTTTCTTTTATGCTTTTGAAAATTGTCAATATCAACATTGGAAAAGTCATAAGACATAATTTCCATCCTGCCTGGGATGAATAGTGAGCAAACATGCCCACTTATGCTGTTGATCCCTGGAGCTGCCCCCACCCAGCTTTTGTCAGTAGCTACAGGGATCCTAAAGTGGTTTGGATAAATCTGCACACTACTGAATTGGATGAATGCAACATTCTTGTGCTCAAGAAGTTACCCAATACCAACTCTGAAAATGCTAGAAATTATGCTGCAATTAAAGGGGGTGATTACCTTTAAATTAACTTTTAGTATGTAGTGAGTAATATTCTGAGGCTATTTGCAGTTGGTTTTAATTTTTTTTATTATATGTGTTTTTTCAGTTACTTAGCTTTTTATTTGGAAGCGCTTGAGTTTGCAATTTCAACAATGTAGTTGCTAGGGTCCAAATTATTTTGATTTGAATAAGAGACTGGGATATGAATAGAAGAGGGCCTAAATAGAGAGATGAGTAATAAAAAGTAGCAATAACAGTAAATGTGTAGCATTATATAGCAATCAGTGATCTCCATTTAAAAGCTAGAAAGAGCCAGAAGAAGAAGGTAAATAATTCAACAACTATTAATGGAAAAATTTAAGGTAAATTGAAAGGTTGCTTAGAATTAGCCATTCTATAACATACTTAAGGGGAAAACATAGCACTTTGCACAAAGCATTTGCAAACAATTCCTCTAGTTAGTGCCCTCCATCTAACATTGGTAGGAAGTTGTCTGTCCCAGGGCTGAACAGTTGGTAACACACAGTTGTGTGTACATGTCATTTGGAAGCCCATGGGTGCAGCAAGTAATGTGAAATAATTGAAATGCCTCACTTGGCAAAGAACGTGCTTCTCTTACAGACTATAATTTGTTCACATGCTACTGTATATAACTAACTTGGCTGCAATTTGAAACGTTGATATGGAACCAATGTAATAATGTCACTGATAACCCAGCACAGTGTTAAAAGGGTTGTTCACCTTTGAGTTAATTTTTAGTATCATGCAGAGAGTTATTCTGCATTTGCAATTGTTTTTTATGTGGCTTTTGACTTATTTAGCTTTTTATTCAGCAGCTTTCCAGTTTGCAATTTCAGCAATCTAGATGCTAGGGTCCAAATTACCCTAGTAACATAGTAAGTTTTTTAACCTGCCTAACTGCTAGTTGATCCAGAGGAAGGCTAAAACTCCATCTGAAGCCTCTACAATTTGCCTCAGAGGGGGACAAAAATTCCTTCCTGACTCCACGATGGCAATCGGACAAGTCCCTGGATCAACTTGTACTATGCGCCATCCCCCATAATCCTGTGTTACCTCACTGGCTAAAAAGCCATCCAACCCCTTCTTAAAGCTGTCTAATGTATCAGCCTGTACAACTGATTCAGGGTGAGTACAAATTATAAGCTAAGGCACTAAGGCCACAACAGTAGGATACATGTCCTTTTATTTTGGATTCAAACTTAAACAGGCTCTATCTTCAGCAGGTACAATGGCAACTTGAACAAGCTGTATCTTCAGCAGGTAAAATGGCAACTTAAACACAGTTTTCAGCATGCAGTAACATCAGCCTCCATTCTCAGCAAAACTGACAAAAACAAACAGTTCATTCTCCCATTCCGGGATTAGGTTTACCTAGCCTCTCATTCTCATCCAAGTCAAGGGTGCATGGTCTGAGACCAAACAAAATTTCCTTCCCAGACAGTAATAGCGCAAGGAGTCCAAGACCCACTTTCTGGCTCGGCACTCCCTTTCTACTACTGCATAATTTTTTTTCTGCAGGAGTCAACTTCCTACTGAGTAAAGCTATTGGGTGTTCTTCCCCATTGATACCCTGTGACAGTACAGCCCCAAGGCCAACATCAGAGGCGTCTGTCTGTACTATAAACTTTCGACTAAAGTCAGGGACTACCAAAATGGGGTGTTGACACAATGCAGATTTCAGTTCTTTAACGGAAAAGGAACACAGGGAGCACCCTGTTAATTTCTCCCAAATGTGCTACACGTCTGCAGCTGCTCCAGAAGGCATCCACTCGAATATACAGTATTTAGAACGGAGCACCAACTGGAGACTATCTAAATAAAATTCAACACTGTATTTCATCAGTTAAAATTCATTTTCCAAAATGTGAAGGCAAAGGAATGTCTGTAATGCTTGCAGTCAAAAGCTTGACGGGTTTCGTAGTCTTCCGGCCACTTTCTCAAAAGCTTAATGGTATCAGCCAAAGTCAAACCATTATATCAGGAGAAAATCCCTGCACTAACATTAACCCTTAGATGGCCATAGCCATCATTCTTGGAGTAAGATCTAAAACAATTATGAAACACATACACTATTAACCAATACATCTAAGTTGTATATTAATTACACCATTATTACTGGGTAATATTGGTACAGTTCCAAAAAATAAGCCACTATATGATATTTTATAAAGTATTAATACAAAATGTTACATTATATTACATTATATGTTAATTCATCTCCAAGGTAAAAGCATTACTGATAGCAGAATAGAGCACTGAACATATACAGAAAATATAAAAAATAAATAGAAAATTCTGTGGATATAATCAAATCTCAAACTCTGTATATCAATAGAAACAAGAAATTTCCCATTCATTTAGACCCCCAAATTCTTCAGTTGTTTTTAAGTGATAAATCCAATAGACTTCTCTAGCTGAAAGTCTTCTCCCCAAATCACCTTTTCGTATTTCTGTCTTAGGTTTATCTATGATTTGAAAATGCAGTTTTTGCAAATCACACTGTGTCATGGCTATGTGGTTCCCTATAGCGGATTTAGTATCTCCCAGCTCCGCCGCTGACAAGTGCCGCTAACAAGTGCTCCAAAATCCTCACTCCCACTGCGTTTTCAAATCATAGATAAACCTAAGACACAAATACGGAAAGGTGATTTGGAAGCAAAAGTATTGAGTTTATAGAACTTAGTGAAGGTATGGATAGATGACCATGTTGCTGCTTTGCAAATTTGCTCTGGTGAAGCCATATTCTGCAATGCCCACAAACCACTGATTGCTCTGGTAGTTGTAACGGCACTGTTTTTTTTTCCTGTTTGTAATCATAGTCAATGGTGTCTACGAGCCATCTTGCAATTGTTCTTTCGGAGGTTCCCAGGCCCTTTTTGAGTGTTACATACGTGACTAGTAAGGAATCAAAAAGAAGAACCTTTGGTGTAAATACGAAGTGCCCTCACTACATCTAGGTAACAAAGGCATCTTTCCACCTCGTTCTTTGGATCCGGGCAGAGAGATGTAACTATTTCTTGATTAATGTGGAATGGAGATACCACTTTCAGTAGGAACATGCCCGGATTTAGGGAAAGGCCCCCTAGGCCCGGGCCTAGGGCGGCAAGATGTTT
>CM044445.1:19616165-19630149 GCA_024363595.1 Xenopus borealis
ACTTTAGGTTGAAAAAAAGGTAAAGTCCGTAACACTCTGTCAGGATAAAAGGTGGTATAAGGAGGGATCACTGCTAAGGTTTGTAACTCCCCGATACGTCTTGCTGAGGTAATCGCCACAAGAAAAGAGGTTTTCCATGACAAATGTTTAAAACTAATTTGAGAAAAAGGTTCAAATGGAGCCTCACACAATGCTGAAAGAACAGTGTTTAAATCCCATGGAGCAACAATAGGTTTGATAGATGGTTTGAGTCTTAATATAGCTTTCAGAAATCTCTTGATCAATGGATCTGAAGACAGGTTAAGGTTCAACATAGCAGCTAGAGCACATATATGTACCTTAAGTGTATCAGGCTTTAGCCCTTTTGTAAATCCGTCTTGGAGAAATTGCAGTATAATTGGAATTGAGATAGATTCAGACAATTCTTTATCTTTCCTCCAGTGGACTGCTTTCTCGAATTCATCAAAATGTTGAGACTACTTCTGCCGCAAGACCTTGACTTGTCAAGATTTCCCTATCAGCCTCCAGGCCGTCAAGCTCAGGCGCAACAAATTCGGATACCTCATTTCTTCCTGTAAGAGAAGATCTCCTCTGAGGGGAAGTCTGTAATAATCCCCCTTGGACAGGCTCATAAGGTCCAAGAACCATATTCTCCTCGGCCAGAATGGTGCTATCATGATGACAGAAGCCTTCTCCTCCCTGATCTTTTGAAGTGACCTCTGAATCATTGGAAAGGGAGGAAACAGATAGGCCAGACTGAAGTCCCAGGATATCGACATTGCATCCAGAAAATCTGGATTGTCCTTCTTGTCTAGAGAGCAAAAGCAAGCCACTTTCCTGTTGGCCCTCGTTGCCATCAGATCTATCAGGGGACATCACCACCTGTCGACCAATAGCCTGAAAACTTGAGGATTGAGTTCCCATTCCTTGTGATTGATTTGAGATCTGCTGAGGTGATCTGCAAGTACATTTTCTGAACCTTTTATATGGACTGCTCTGAGAAGACTGAGATGACATTCTGCCCATGCCATCAATTTGTGACATTGCCCCATCAACAACGGAGCCCTCGTCCCTCCCTGCTTGTTGACATAGAAGACAGCTGCCGCATTGTCGGATTGTACTAGCACATTCTTCCTCAAAAACTTGAGTGCCAGTCTGATTGCCTTGAGCTCCCTGAAATTCAAAGACTGAATCTTCTCCCAGGCATTCCATTTCCCTTGGACCATCTGGTCCTCCATGTGAGCCCCCCAGCCCTGGGCTGAGGCATCCGTTGTCACTACCTGAAAAACTGGAGATTTGAATGATTTCCCCTGTGCTAGTCTCCGAGGATTGGTCCACCACGTCAACTGACTTTTTACATCCATTGGGACTTTGAAACAGCGATCCAGAGACTTGGGGTCCCTGTTCCAATGAAGAAGAATTTCCCTCTGTAAAGGCCTTAAATGCGCTCTCGCCCAAGGAACTGCTTCCAATGAGGACGTCATAAGTCCCAATACTCTCATTGCCTGACGAACTGAAACTAAACGAGTTCTCATGAGACCTCATACTGCTAAACACAAGCTTTGTACCTTCTCCCTTGGAAGAAACACCTTCATACGAATTGTATCCAAGATAAGCCCCAAGAACTTGGCCGAGGTAGAAGGATGCAGATTCGATTTTTTTTTTGTGTTTATAATCCAGCCATGAGCTGTAAGGAAAGTCAAAGTCAGCTTCAGATGACCTTCCAGCTGCACCATAGTCGAAGCTTTTAACACCCAATCGTCCAGATATGGCACTACAAACACTCCTTGATGTCGCAATGCTGCTGCACGGACTACAATGACCTTCATAAAGACCCTTGGATCTGATGTAATTCCAAATGGAAGTGCCCTGAATTTCAGATGATGAAGGACTGGACCCAAAAACACTGCAATTCTGAGAAATTTGCGACTGTCGGGGTGAAGAGGAACATGTAGGTATGCGTCTTGTAAGTCCAGAGTCACCATCAGATCCCGATCTTGCAGAATACCTACTGCTGACTTTATTGTTTCCATACGAAACTTTTCTTTTCTTATATATTCGTTTAAGTACTTTAGGTCTATTACCAATCGAAAATGACCGTCTGCTTTTGGCACCAGGATCACATGAGAATATATCCCTGTTCTTTGCTCTGAAAAAGGAACTGGTTCCAATACTTTGGACATGATGAAATCCGAGATTGCACTCTCTAAGAATAAACGCTCCTCCCGATCCATCTTCTGCTTATTCAAACAAAACCTCTGAGGAGGAAGGTTCTGAAATATTATCGAATATCCATTTTCTATTATATTGAGAACCCAGGAATCATTGGTGGTAGCCTTCCAAGCAGGCAGGAAAAAGGCTAGCCGTCCTCCAATCACTTCCTGGTTCCTGGCATCAGCATTCAGAAGACTTCCCTTGAGTGGTATCTTTCCTCTGGATAGGATTCCTATTGGTGCCCCTTCTCCCAAAACCTCTGGGTCGGTTAAACTCCCTTCTCCTGTCAAAATCACGAAAGGAAGACCCCCTCTGAGAGGAGGATCGAGGTGGAGATCTTCTCAAAGATCGAAAAAAAGTCTTCTTCTGTGATTTTGATCTTTCCTTTTCCTGGAGCTAAACTTTCAATCAACTTATCCAGATGTGATCCAAAAAGTTTTCCAGGTTCAAAGGGTATGGAAATTAAACTGTTCTTCGAAGCTAAATCTGCAGACCAAGATTTCAGCCAAAGGGCCCTACGACCCACTGTGGAGAGAGCCATAGTCCTGGCCCCTGATTTCAGAGTTTCAATGGAGACATCACATAAAAAAATCAGACGCCAATTTGAAGGGATATAGCATATCCAGTAAAGTATCCCTGGAGGTGCCTGCGTCAATCTCCTCCTCCAGCGCACCAAGCCAATATTTCAAGGATCTAGAAACATCTATCGCCGCTAAAGAGGGTTTACAGACATTCGATCCAGCTGAATAAGATCTTCGAAGAGCACACTCCGCTCTACGATCCATTTGATCCTTAATGGCTGATTCCTCCACTGGAATAGTTGTTCTCCTGGATAAACGGGATATAGAGACATCCACCTTAGGTGGATCTTCCCCCTGCTGAACATCTTGGGACTCAAAGGGAAACATCACCCTAAATCTCTTGGTATTTTCAGGCTTCTTCCCCGGATTTTTCCATTCCCACTCAAGCAGCTGTTTGATTGAGGAATGAACTGGAAAATTATATGATCTTTTTGGAGCCATAAACACAAGTTCATCCTGCTTAGTAGACTCAGAAGAAGTGCTCTGAGGAGTAATCATCTTTTTCACTTCTTTTATCAAGCGCGGCATCTTTTACACAGGGAAAAGAAAGTATTCATCCTTTGATTTATCTTTTTCGGTCATGATAGAAGAATCCGTATCAGATAATAACCCAGACTCAAATTCAGATTCTGAATCTTTCTCTAGAAACACGTCTGATTATTTTTTATTTGCAGATGATTTAACCTCCTCAAAGGTTTTTGATAACATATCTTTAAACCAAGAAACAAAATCTTCCGCTTTAGAGAGATCTTGAACATCAGTGAGTTGGGCACAATCTCTGCATGTAGATTCAACACAGCCCTCTGGAAGAGGCTGATCACAATCATAACATATATTATGCTTTGACTTCCACTTTCTTTTTCCCAGATTTTGGATCAGACATCTAAGAAGAAAAGAAGGAACACACTAATATACTGCAATAGAAGGGGCTGCTGAAGTGAAAATCATTTACCTTAGCAGCCTCAGACCATACAAGCAGCCTGGCAGCAACAAGTCACAGGAACTACTTCCCCAAAAATTTGATGCAGGAGAGACCTTAAATACCCAACCAGGACATGAGCTCACCCTCTGGAGCTGTAATAAAATATTCACACTTACCCTGCACCAGAAAACGCCACTCGCGCCCCCAGCCCTTCACACAGGACGCGCCATGCTGGAGAGTGACGTCATCAGCCGGCGTTCCCGACTCAGCGCCTGGAGCTACCGAGCAGGTCTGCAGGGATGCGTCTTACTTCCTCCTCGGAGTCTGCCAGGAACTCGCCTGCATACATGGTCCACTGCGCTCCCTGGTAAGCCTAAGGGACAATCAATCCCCTGAATAACCCACCCATCGGGTGGTTAATCATGCAGCCTTCAAGTTTAAATAAACCTGGTTCTTCAGACCCGCAGGTCCTCTTCCTCTTCCCTATACTTTTGAGGACAGAAATAAACAATACCAGAGTGGGGGCAGGGGGGAGTTTTTATAATCTGTCTTGGTTTGTTTCGTACCTGGGTCCTATCAGGAGGGGTACAGAATGTTAAAGGAAAACTATACCCTGAAAATGAATACTTCAGCAGCAGATAGTTAATATCAAATTAAGTGACATATTAAAGAATCTTACCAAACTGGAATATTTATTTAAGTAAATATTGACCTTTTACATCTCCTGCCTTGAACCCCCATTTCATGATGGTCTGTTGGTCTGTGTGCTGCCTCAGAGATCACCTGACCAGAAATATTTCACCTCTAACTGTAACAGGAAGAAGTGTGGAAGCAAAAGACACAACTCTGTCTGTTAATTGGCTCATGTGACCTAACTTTATAGTTTTTTTGGTATGTTTGTATGCACCGTTGAATCCTAGGATCCCAGGAGGCTGTCCTTATTTTTTAAAATGGCAATTTTCTATTTATGATTACTCAATGGCACATGCTACTAAAAATTATATTATTATGAAAATGGTTTATTTACATGAAGCAGGGTTTTACATATGAGTTGTTTTATGCAATATCTTTTTATAGAGACCTACATTGTTCGGGGGGTATAGTTTTCCTTTAACCCATTGGTGTGCTGCCTGGAGGATGCAAAGAAAATCCAAAATGCTTCAAGTCTGCTTAATTTAGAATCAAAGTCTCCTTTTCTTACGTCACAACGCGGTTTATCTATAACTTGAAAGGACACCTCTATTAGTCCCTGGTGTTTTTCTATTATATGTTTAGCTATGGCAGATTTTTTATCCAGCCAATCCACGGCTGATATATGTTCCAGGACCCTGGTACTGATCATTCTAGTGGTTTTCCCTATGTATTGGGCCCCACAGCTACAGGAAGCCAAATAAACGACTAATATCTTTTTAACTGAGGTGATGCCTCTCTTTTGAGACTTACGGTTTCGTTTAAGCAGGTGATGTCGATCTGGAGAAACTGCTCTTTCATATGCTATTTTAATGTCATCCGAATTGTACTCTCTTGTCTTTCACTAAATCTGTCCCACAATAGCATAGCTTGCCCATTGAAGGCATCCCAGGAGCAAAATATCCTATGTAGCCGCAGGAACTGTCCCACCGGGATACCCCTCAGGCATGGGGTAGGGTGGGCACTATTAGCATGTACCAGTGTGTTACGGGTAATCGGTTTACGATGTAAGTCTGTGATAATGGTATTTGTCCTGTGTGCGAAAAATCACGTCTAAAAACGCAATTTCTGAAATGTGGGTCTCATAAGTAAACTGTAAGCACTTGTATCATTGCAATATTGGACAAATGAAGTGAGCCTGGGAACTCAGACTGCTTTATTGGATACACGGAAGAAAATAACTGAATTAGCACATTTGCCTTTTCTGTATCTGTTACAACCATACTGGTGCCATTATTTAATGGAGAAACACTATAAATATATTTTAAAAACTTTTTAGGGTTAGTTTTCACCTCCACTGCAGTTAAATCATTTCCTTTCTTTGCCTTCCAGATTGCTGATTTACAACATTTATTATATTGTTTATATTCATTAAATGCAGCTTCTGTCCCAACAGATTTGTAGTTTTTAAATGCCTTTCTCTTTGTTCCTATTAACTTCTTTACTTCTGTATGAATGAGGATGAGGAGCTTCTACATTTACTCCTTAAGGGAGGAATACATTGAGAACAGTAATGTTTAATATCATTTTAAATGAAAAACATTTCTGTTCTGTGTTTTTAGCTGTAAACTTAATGCCCCAATCAATACTCTGAAGGGCAGCCCTCAAGGCACTAAAATTAGCTTTTCCAAAATTCATGTTTTTTGTTGCCCCAGTAGATATTTGTTTTTTGCACCAGACATTAAATGATATAACATTATGGTCACTGTTACCCAGGGGATCAATGACTTGCACATTTGCTATAAGTTCTGGGTCATTTGAGATCACTAGATCCACAATAGCATTTTTTCTGGTAGGCTTCTAAACCAGTGATTTTCAACCTTGTGCTTCCAGCTGTTATGGAACTACAAGTCCCACAATGCAATGAAGGAGTCTGACAGCCACAGTCAGGCAAATGCATTGAGGGGACTTGTAGTTTCTTAACAGCTGGAGGCACAAGGTTGAAAATCACTGTTCTAAACAACCTGTGCCATAAAATTGTAATGCAACAAGTTTATAAACTTGTTCCCATTAACTGATCTGGCAGCACTGTTGCTCCATTACTTTCATTACTTTGCACAAACTAGCAGCCTTTTCTATTTGCATCAGGAGCTTAGCCTCCTCCTCCTCACTTACATTAGGGGGTCTATAGCATACCCCTACTATAATTTGTTGGACTCTTTACAATTGGTGAATAACTCCAACCATAAGCTTTTTGCCCTCTCATTTTCTAACATAACCTCCTCCTTTATATAAGCTTTTAAATCCTGCCTAACAAACAGACATACCCCTCCTACTTTTCTATTGCCTCTGTCCCTCCAAAACAAGGTAGGCCGCTGATATTAACTGCCCAGTCATGCGACTCATTCAGCCATGTTTTGGCTACAACAATCATCAATTTTTCCCTCCAGCACAGCACCTCCAGCTCTCCCATTTTACCAGTCAGACTCCTTGCATTTGCAAACATACATTTAATACTGGTACAATATTGAAGAAATACCATATGGTCCTCCGTATCCATAACAGTCCCCCCAACCAAATCTTCTCCCCTATTTTCCCTTCCTTTGCCTACTATCTCATCTAACCTGTCTTCCACTGAATCTTTTACTGAACCCTCCCCCCACGCCTAGTTTAAAATCTCCTCCAACTATCTAGCCATCTTTTCTCTCAAAACAGCTGCACTATCATCATTGAGGTGCAGCCCATCCCTAGCAAAGAGCCTGTAGCTGAATGAGAAATCAGCCCAGTTCTCCAAAAACCCTCCTCCCTACACCAATCTCTCAGCCAGGGGCGTAACTACAGAGGAAGCAGACCCTGTGGCTGCAGGGTGGCCCAGGAGGAATAGGGGGCCCATTAAGCCCTACTTAATGAGCAATTTCAATATATAGTGGTAAAACAGGACAACCTCTGGATATTTTGGGGGCCCTAAAATAAATTCACTGTGGGGCCAGTAACATCTAGTTACACCACTGCTCTCAGCCACGTGTTAATCTCCCTAAGCTCCCACTGTCTTCTTAGCATTGCTTGTGGCACAGGTAATTTCTCTGATAAAATTACCTTAGAAGTCCTCACCCTCAACTTTACACCTAATTTTTTTTTTTTTTTAAATCTTGAGGACTTCACCATGTCCTCTAACTTTGTCATTTGTACCTATGTGTGCCAAGATCACTGGGTCTTCCCCAGCCCCTCTCAATAATCTCTGCACTTGTTCTACCACATGCTAAACCCTAGCACTAGGCAAGCAGCAGACTGTTCGGAATGTAGGGGCCTTACAGCAGATTACCCTATACACCTTTCTAATAATTGAATCCCTTATAACTAGAACCTGTCTTTCCTTCCTTGCACTTCCCCCACCACCCATATTAGAAACACTGCCTGGTCCGTATATGCCAGCCAAAACAGCAAATTTGCTGTTTTGGACAAGCTGTGGACCAGCAAACCCCCCCCTACCCTTCTGTCCCCTACTTCCCCTCCTGACTGTCACAAACCTTCCTCTATCATTAGCCTCCACTGCCCCTTCTCCTTCCCCAACTCCACTAGCTCCTGCCAGTGGTTGCTCTGTGAGCCTCCTTTCCTCCTCCTCATTTGCCATTGCCCTCAGTGCTGCACATTCCCCCCCTTAGATTCTGCAGTTCAGATTCCACCGACATCTTTCACATGTAAATACTGCATGGAACCGCTGCCCCAACACCACATACACGTGACAAGACACACACTGAGTGATACCAGCAAACCCACTTGCACTCATATTTACATTGGGTACTTACAGTCTCCCAAGTGCAATTCCTCAAAAATGCCTGTTTGGTTTTAAGCGCCTTAAAGTTTTTAACGCTGCTTAACACTTAATTCACATGCAACACTCGCTTAGCAGCTCCCACAATGGCTTTGTGGTCACAGAGATAAGGTTTCAAACCACATGCATTGATTTGAATAAAAGACTGAAATATTAATAGGAGAAATAGTACTATGCTACTATGTAATAGGAGAAAATTAAATAGAAAGATGAATAAAAAGTAACAATAACAATACATTTATAACCTTAGGGTGGTGGCACATGGGGAGATTTAGTCACCTGTGATAAATCTTCGCTACTACGGGCAATTTATCTCCCCATAATGCCTTCCCACTCGCAGGAATGCATAGGGATGGCATAGGCGTCACTTTGGTTTGCCGAAGTTGCCTCACAAGGAAACTTGGGAGACTTTCAGAAAACCACAGAGATAAATGCCATCCCATCAGCAATTCACATTCTTGCTGCTGTGAAGGCATTTCTGGGAGATTAGTCACCTGCAGGAGCAAAGATGTATCACAGGCAACTAAATCTTCACATGTGTTTCCATTATAAAGCTGGAAATAGTCAGAAGAAAAAGCAAATAATGAAAAATTATAAATAAATAAGAAAACCAACTGAAAAGTTGCTTAGAATTGGTCATTCTATAACATACAAAGTTTTTTTTTTTTTTGCATTATATAGTAAAACAAAAGGAGAAAGGAGAAACAAGGAAAAAAAATTAGCCCATTTGGTAAGTCCAGTCGTGAGGAGGGAGTAACCATTCAGGCCCCGGAGTGTTATGTTCTAACCAAAGGTCCCAAATTCCTTGAATTTTCCAGGGCATCTGCGTACCATGTATACCAATTTTTGTTTGGCCAAAGAATCGTACAATTTTTTTCTAGAAACCCAATGTGGAGGGAGACACCGATTTCCACTGAATAATATCCTGTTCTTGGCAAAGTAATACAGTTGTAAGTAGCAGAGTTTAGTGTAGCTTCTCAGAGGAAGAGTTCCTGTAATTCTCAGGAGACAAAAACTGGGGAAGAGAAGATGGATTTTGCACTCTATATATGCCAACACTTCCCTCCAAAACCCCCTTATTAGTACACTAAAAGGGAATTTAAAGGCAAATCACCCTTTAACTAAATCTGGGTAGATGCAAATTTAAATTGCTCTTGTGTTTCTCTCTAAAAATTAACTCATGACTATATGAATAATTATTAAAGGAAAACTATACCCCCAAAATCAATACTTGAGCAACAGATCCTTTATATCAAATTAAGTGGCATATTAAAGAATCTTACCAAATTGGACTATATATTTAAGTAAATATTGCCCTTTTGCATCTCTCGCCTTGAACCACCATTTCGTGATGGTCTGTGTGCTGCCTCAGAGATCACCTGATCAGAAATATTTCAACTCTAACTGTAACAGGAAGACTTGTTGAAGCAAAAGACAGAACTCTGTCTGTTAATTGGCTCATGTGACCTAACTTTATAGTTTGTTTGGTATTTTTGTGTGCACCATTGAATCCTACGATCCCAGGAGGCTGTCCTTATTTTTTAAAATGGCAATTTTTTATTTAGTATGACCCAATGGCACATGCTACTAAAAAAAGTATATTATTATGAAAATGGTTTATTTACATTAAGCAGGGTTTTACATGAGTTGTTTTATGCAATATCTTTTGATAGAGACCTACATTGTTCTGGGGGTATAGTTTTCCTTTAACTATAAATAACTATATGAATATCTCCACACCTGATTTGAGCAGCCCAATGTTGTATTGAACCCATCATAAGAACATATTCTCATATACTGTAAGTGTAATGGCCTGAAAACAGCTGAGTAATCTTTGAATCTTTTTTGCTTTTAATCTTTAAATTATCATCGGTCCTGCTCAATTTCACATAGATGTGTCAATTCATGTTTGAAGCTTTTGTCCGTGTTAGAGAAGAGAATTCCAAAAAGTAAAAAGGGAGCTGCATAGACCAAGGCCTGGCACCATGACAAAATGGTATTTGTTTAATTGTGAATACTCCAGTGGTATTGCCTTTCTTGTTGCTATGGGAATGTAGATTTCTAGAAAGATTTATGATTTTTTTCCCCAACTTTGGCTTAGAGATGTACTGTGAGGTCCTTCATTAGCATTAATAGATAACAGAGAGGAAGGTTGGGTAATTAAATATTTTTGAAACCTCAAACTATCATTATCAAGCATGGAATGCTTATTTGAGCTGCAAACTATAAACCAAAGCTTAGCTGTATTTGAGAATAACCTTTTGCCAGCTGTTAAAAAAAATATATGCTAGGGTGCTATAACTGCCCATGAAGATTTCTGGACTCTGGTGTGAAGGTAGAATATTCTAGAAGTCATAATCCAGGTGCACATATATAGTAAAGTGATATGCTAACCTTGTCTTTTTTTACTCTACTGCACATCGGCCTTTTGCCACAGACAGGATTCAAGAACAGGAAGATGATGGCAAAATGGCACGCCTAGAGTAATACCCCGAGCCAGTGAGAGCTCAGGGTCTCAGGTAAGAAATTATTTGATTAAAATGGAGTCTATAGGAGATTGTTGCCCTGTAATTTGGAGCTTTCTGGATAATGGGTTTCTGGATACAGATCCTATACCTGTACAGATCTTTTATAGATGTGTTAGGGGCAGGTCTTGACTGGGAGTCAAGATAGGCGCTGGCATACATAGTGGCCCAAACAACCCCCCACCAGCCCACTAAATAGAGACTTTCTATGACACCTTACAGTAGCCCCTCTGGCATTTGCCAGAACTCACAGATAGCCAGTCCGGGACTGGTTACTGGTGTCATTTTCGAAAGGCGAAAGTATAGCGAGTTGTGTTTTCACACTTTAATAAATATGGGGATGTTACCAATCTCTAAAACTTACAATTTTTGGGAAGTGGTTAGCAGGTAAGAAATCAGACAATATGACATAATGTGGCATCCGATGATGGTATAGTTACAGTCAATCAGCTCTTTTGTATGACCCCTTGTACCTATTATAATAATGCCAACACATTTTACACTGCACTTAACGGAAATTGTTTGTCATTTCCACCAGCCCCACTCCTTGTGGCATTTGCAATTTAAGATCCCCATCACATTCACACATACTTTGGGCAATGTCACCAGGAACTAATTAACCTGCCTTTATGTTTTTTGCAATGGTGGGGGAAACTGTATGCCTTGTAGAGAGTGTCTTGGCTAAAATTGTACCTCAGTGATGTAAGACAGATGTGCTACCCACAGGGGCTGGTACTAGGGGTTGGCAGAAGAGGAGGGTGCCTATTGTAAAATAGCAGGAGGGGGCTCTAGGTGAGTGTAGATGGAGAAAGGAGAGATGTGATGTTGAGTTGGGTATAGCGGAGACGAGGGATCAGGTGCCAGGGAAAGAGTTAGAAGAGAGAGTTGCCAAGCTGAGGAGAGAGTTGTGTGTGTGGGTGGAAAGTTAAGACAGGAGCCTTGCCCTGGGTGCCCATCTGGGTTGGTTTAGCTCTGCCAGTGGCGTAACTACCAAGGGTGCAATTACACCCATCAGAGCGAAGATAATGGTTATGGCAGGAGGTTATCTAGGGGGAGATTTTACAGCACACATGCCATCAACACTCCAGCATGGGATTTATAGAGGTAAGGGCCCAACAGGGGGGCCCAGGTGCCCATCCTGTACCGGGGCCCACCAGGGAGTAGTTACGCCACTAAGCTCTGCTATCCATTAAGCCACTATAAATGGACAGCCACCCCACCTCTCCTCATGGAATCAAGCTCCAACATACTAGCAACATGCAAACCTAAAAGATTCCCTCTGCCCCATGGGAGTCCGGGTGCAATGGCAGCCCACGCAGCCCTGGTAGTTACATAGCTGCACTGTGCTATCCTTGTACAAGTAGTGAGTGGTCATATGCAAAAATTAATTCTTCATACTGCTCTAGAGAATATTGTAACTAATCTTAATCTTAAAATTATGCTATTAAAGACATTTCACTGCTCCTTATCACTTGCAACAGGATCTTTACAAACAACCAATCTGGGCAGCTAAGTGGCAAATAAGATTCAATGTTGATAAATGTAAAAGCATGCACATGGGATGTAAAATATCCAAGCCACTTATACCCTTAATGGCACTGCACTAGGCAAATCCATTATGGAAAAGGACCTTGGAGTCCTTGTAGATGATAAACTTGGCTGTAGCAAGCAATGTCAGTCAGCAGCATCAAGGGCAAATAAGGTCTTGAGCTGTATTAAAATTGGCATAGAGTCACAAGAGGAGGGGGTCATTCTTCCACTTTATAGAGCACTTGTAAGGGACCATCTAGAACAGGGATCCCCAACCTTTTGAGGCTGTGAGCAACATTCAGAAGAAGTTGGGGAGCAACACTAGCTTGAAAAATGTTCTTGGGGTGCCAAATAAGTGCTGTAATTGGCCCTTTGGTAGCCCCTATGTAGATTGGCAACCTGTACTGAGGCTCTGTTTAACAGTAAACCTGGTTCTTTTGCAACCAAAACTTTCCCCCAAGCTTGGAAATCAAAAATAAACTCCTGCATTGAGGCCACTGGGAGCAACATCCAAGGGGTTGGAGAGCAACATGTTGCTCACAAGCTACTGGTTGGGGATCGCAGATCTAGAATATACATAGTAACATAGTAACATAGTAAGTTAGGCTGAAAAAAGACACACGTCCATCAAGTTCAAGAGGAAGGCAAAAAACCCAATCTGAAGCCTCACCATTTTGCCTCAGAGGGGGAAAAATCCTTCCTGACTCCAAAAAGGCAATCAGACTAGTCCCTGGATCAACTTGTATAATGAGCTATCTTCCATAACCCTGTATTCCCTCACTTGCTTTAAAGCCATCCAACCCCTTCATAAAGCTATCTTATGTATCAGCCTGTACAGTTTCAGGGAGAGAATTCCACATCTTCACAGCTATCACTGTAAAAAAACCCTTCCGAATATTTAGGCGGAACATCTTTCCTTCTAACGGAATGGGTGACTTCACCTACTGGTGAATAAAGCATTAGAGAGATTATTATCTAAAAATATCCGAATTGAAGGCTGCTGGTAGGGAATATAAATGTACTCTATATGCGGATAATGTAATATTGTCCATTACAAGACTGTTAACTACTCTCCCCGATGTATATAAAATGTTAGAAAACTTTGGAAATCTGACATTGGTAATTAATTCCAACTAAATCTATATAGATCTTCAAAATCTAGAGCGCTAAATATTAATATACCCTGCTCACAAATTAAATAAATTAAATTGAATTTCGATTTTGCGTGCGAGGATAGATTGTTAAAATATTTAGGTATTAATTTTACAAACACACTACAATCTTTAAATAAGGCAAATTACCTTGGGTTGCTACAACAAATATGTCAAACCCTCTCTAGCTAGAAAGCCCCCCTGATATCTTGGACAGGTAGAATTCAGGCGATTAAAATGGTGATTTTACCAAGAGTTCTATACTACGTCTGTTATACTATCGCCCCCGATATAACTTTTTTAAAGAATTTAAATAAAAGTGGCTATGAATATATATGGAGCAAGATTAAACCCAGAATAGCAGGAAAATATATGACTAGACATAGCACTAAAGGCGGCCTAGGGGTTCCCGATTTTAAGAAATATAATTTAGCTGCCCAGCTAAGTCATATGGCCAAATGGCACATTACGCTAACACCTCCACTATGGGTACAGTTGGAAGGTGCTCAGTTATCCGGCTGTTCAATTTCAAACTTATTATGGATCCCTAAAACACTAACACCTAAAATAACGAATCATGGGGTAAACTAGTAAATACA